>OX465257.1:9886650-10299853 GCA_949987775.1 Aproaerema taeniolella
GATAGATAGATAAAATATTTATTTGTAACACTTAAACACACACATTATTTACAAAATCAAAACACATACTAGAATAAAAAAGAAGCAAAACAATAAAGATACAAAAAAGATTAATAATAATAATTACTTATTCTATATGTGTGCCACCGTGCCACAAGGAAACAATCCGGTGGCAGTAACTCAGAATCAAAAGTATGGAAGACTTAAGAGTTTTTAATATCTGAGGATTACCAATGAATGTAATGAAAATATTTCTAACGCAAAATTCTTGGCGTACGTACGTTTAAAACGTGGTTTAAGCAGACGTATTGCAAGCGTTTTTAACTGTTCTATTTCACCTTTTCAAAAGGAAATATGTTTTTTATTGGATTGATATTATACTGATGATGAGCTACATCCGATGTCGTAATGTTCTAACGTCAACGATTACAAGCACCTGCGGCGTCAAACGTTTCCCGTTTTACAAAATTCAACATTCAGCACTAATTACAGGGTCGAAATTTTGACGTGAGATGTTGACCTAGATATGAAAACATCAAATCAGACAAAACTATCCGTCTCTTCTAATTTTAAAGAGGAAAACAATTATTGACGGATTTAGTTATACGGTACTAGCTGACCCGACAAACGTTGTCCTGTCTTAAATTTTCTAATGTTCCGCTCAACTTCCTAATTTTTTTCTTTCATAAGAACCTTCTCCTGACAATAAGAAACACAACAAAAGAAGAATTAGCGAAATTGTTCCATCCGTTCACGCGTGATGCGATCTAAGGGAAATAGAGATTTATTTTTATATATATTTAGATAGATAGATGATGAGTTAGCAATTAATATAAGGAAACATAAATTCGAATTAAAATCAACAAAATAGCAAAATAATTACAGTGCGTCTTTTCTGTTTACGATCTATTTTCTGAAACTGATGTATAGTAGCATGGGAAAAATAGCATATTTTGGAGGCAAAATATGTACATCAATGAAACTTTGTTTACATCTTTATCTTGGCACTCATTTCTATGAGGATTAGCCGAGTCCTAACAAAATTTTGGGGTCCAACCCCCTCCACTGGGTTTTAAGAAATTCCCATACAAAAGAAGAATCGGTATTTTTTACCCACTATTTCCACGCAAAATCAAAACTATTGAAGCTGTATGTTTGAAATTTTGCTTAAATGATCTTCAGATATTGTGGAAGCTTACCTAAAAGAGATTACACGGAATTCCCATGGGAACGAATTGTAGGGCGTCCGCTAGTTGATATGTACGTTTGGTGTTTCAGTCACAGCCCCTCTATCTTTTAAACTTTCAGGAGATACGTATTATGAAAGTGTCTATCGTAAAATAGAATAAAAAAAAGGTAAGGTGGTGTATAAATTAATGTAAAGTATTTTTAAATGTGTACTCAGTTTGAAATGTATGCATTACAAGGTTTTTGAAATAGAGCAGTAACAAAAGTTGTTAAAAAATGCGATATTTTGAACGTTTGTCGTATGGGGACCCCACTGTGGTTTAAGTTTATAATTTTATTTATTATATTTTACGATAGATACCACCATAATACGTATTTTCTGAAAATTTGGATACGCCGTCTCTAAAAGTTTGAAAGATCGAGGGCTGCGACTGAAACACCAAACTTAAATATCAACCAGCGTCTGCCCTAAAATTCGTTCCCATGGGAACTCCATGTAATCTCTTTTAGGTAAGATCATCTTCGCAAAATTCCAAACTTATAGCTTCATTAGTTTTGATTTTAATCGCCTAGTTTGTAAAATGTGCACTTTTAAAAATTTCTCCCTGCCCATACTTCCCCCTGGGAGGGGGTAGGACCCCTTAATTTTGGTAGGACTCGGTAGATCCTCATTTCTAGTGCCAAGATAAAGTTATAAACAAAGTTTCAATGATGTACATATTTTGCCGCTAAACAGACATTATTAGTCTTACTTTACCCGTGCTATAGGTGTGTTTTGCAAAATGATAAACTGAACCACGAATTTTTTTCAGATGTTAAATTATAAAATACCTATGTTGCGTTAAGTGTACTAAGAAATCGTCCCATCAAAGTCGCTTTTTAGCAAAATTAACGAAGTAGTAGCAGATCCTTGAAAAAAGTACAAAATAATGAACCACAAACGAAAATGTCATTCATTTATTTATATGATGTTTTGGTTTAAAACTATTCAATACCTTCCAACCCAGTAGTTAGGCCAGGAAGAAAATAAACAATCCAACGTTTTCATATTCTATAGGCTTCATTCTTTCAGTTGGTATTACATAAACGAATGAGTGGAATGTTCAATAAAAAAGTAATTTTTCAATTTTTCATTAATCATAGCCTGGCCAGGAATTTTTTAGGCAACCCACTCGCAATATATTTTTTAACATACAAAATTTAATATTAACTACTTTTCATCCAATAAACAGATCGGTAGACTATCAGAAAGTTATTGATTTATCTATCTATAGTGCTATGTTAGCATTTTCGTGACACCTACAATACATATTATGATAGATGCCACGAAGTTGATTGCAATTAACTGCGCCAACTTTTCCAATACGCCGATTGGTATTTACCCACTTGTACAGTGATACAGTCAATATTCGTTAAACTGCATCAGAGGCTAATTCTCTGTTTAAAAACTGTAACACTAAAGTTAGTTAAGTTGGCTACTTATTGAATTATTATATCTATAAAAGACTTCAAGACACTACTTAGCTTACATATTATGTCTTTTGAAGCGAGTGCGATCGTTATGTATTCGTTCATTATCCCTATCCCATCAAAAACATAAATGTGAAATGAGAGCCCATTTCAATATTATGATATATAATATGCCTTG
Source organism: Aproaerema taeniolella (assembly GCA_949987775.1). Taxonomy (NCBI): domain Eukaryota; kingdom Metazoa; phylum Arthropoda; class Insecta; order Lepidoptera; family Gelechiidae; genus Aproaerema; species Aproaerema taeniolella. The sequence continues at coordinate 9,889,487 of OX465257.1, forward strand.
GTTGTTGACTTAACGACAAAAGGAATGTGATCTAAATGGGTGCCAAGTTCGATGGTCAGTCCAGAAATTTATTTATAACAACATAAAATATTTTATAAAAACTTTAAATATCACATCTTCTTATATTTTAGGATAATATATTGAAGCCAAGGTTTGACTTGGCTTGTTCTCATATACGAATATATAAAATACTCATATATTCTCGTACAAGCAATATATATTACTTGTGGTGTTGGATTATCATTACCACCCCATATACTTACATATTAATAAGCAGTGCGTGTGGCTTGTAAATAGCAGACGGTCTCTGACTATACATATTATCACTACATGGTATACAACAACATTGGCTGTATAGTATTATCACTACAGTTTATGAAACAAACTCTCCCTGCCGCGTCTGTCCGTATGAAAGCGATAAACTCAAAACCTACGGAATGGATTTTCATGCGGTTCTAACCAACGGATGGGGTGACTCAAAAGGAAGGTTTTTGTGTATAATTGATTAGTGATTTGTGTTAATTGGTCGAAATACGACGATGACTATTGCGTCGGAAAAATCAAGCCGATTTTGAGCTTTCATTGAAAACGCCGCCACCCGTTCGGGTCACTAGTACTTTAGTAAATTAAAACTGAAAAAATGTCATGTATTCGTTTGTAAAACAATCGATTACCTTTGACATAGGAGAGGGTTTAATTTAGAAAATTTATTGATGGATGACTTTAATACCTCCGAGGCTCCGACCGACCGACCCTTCTCGGTTTTACAAAACAATGAGGGTATACTGGGCTTGGTTGTTTAATCTATTTAGATTAACGACTTTATCATAACAATACTGGGAAATCGCCTAAAAGCCATCACTTATTTTTACTTTCCAAAAATATTTTGACTTAACTGGGAGCGCTGTTGGACTAGTGATTTTACTAAAATTTATACCACATTTTTTTTTATGAAATGTTTTTGCTGTTAATATAAAAACGCCGAGATGAAAATGAAACGTAACAGTCATTAGCTTGAAAAGGGAAGTCTGAAAAACTTCTGAAGGCGAAGTAAATTAGGAGGTTCCCTTTGATTTTAGGTTGGCTTTTTGCTTTGACTTGTTGTACGTCTTTGACGTATTTTTGATATGCGTGCCTTTTTTAAGAAATTTATTTTCTGCATTTTTTTTTCACTAATTTTAACTCTATAACATAACATGTGATTTAAATAACTTAGCAGGAGAAAACTCCGATTTACAATATCAAAATAAAACAACAAAAGATAATAAAAAGGTTCAAGTTTCAGTATTCATATAACCTCAGCAGCTTTGTAAAGAAGCATCACATTGATTACTATCATGCAAGATGTAAAACGACATTAAAATAAAATCTTTCTGAAGACAAGATAGGTACAGCGGAGAATCCTCTGAGAAGACCGAGTTCAATAAATCAATCAATGTCTGTCACCTGGCTTTAATTATCGGAAAGCTCGCGATGGGTTGATTGACACCATTCACTTTTGATTATCCTTTCATCAGTGAACTGACTTCGCAATACTGAATACTAAACGAAGCATTGCCTCACGCTGGCCTATTTAACGTCGAACTTAGAATGCTGTCGACTCTTCCCAGCCTTACTATAAACGTTAGTACGTGGGACGCGAACGTTTTCCTGTGTTTAGGCCTGACTGTGACTACCCATCAGTCATCTCATCACTGTTATGTTTCATCCCTCAAAACAATTTTTTTTAACCGTGGCGTCGAGTAGTTCTAGAAACTTTGTCGATGAATGAACTTTGTTGATTTTACATCTAGTTTTAAGAGGAATGTCGTTTAGTGATACTTGGGTAGCAATTACTTCAGGTCCCTACGTCAAATTGTTCCAATTTCTCTTTTCCCGATTAGATTAGGTACGTGATGAGGAAAACACTTTTGTATTGGTTTCTTTGGATCGATAAGATAAGTGCAAACAGACCGTGGGAAAAGAAGTTAATTGTTTGACCTTTGATAAAAAGTTAGGCGTCTTAGATGTTTTAGGATTAGGTAGGTGGGTGTGGTAGCCTGGGTGGTAGTCGAGTGGTTGCGAAATTGCGCTTTAGTTGACGGTACGGTTCCTGATCAAGATGAATTATCATCATGTAAGCCGCAGGACATTCACTGCTGGACAAAGGCCTCCCCCAAGGATCTCCACATAATCATCAATCACACCGCGATCTCCAACTCGCTTTTTAAGAATGTGACTGCGATCTCTCAAATTTCCGTTTTTAAAGTAATTTTCGAAAAGTGACCAAATATTTTTAACCATTTTATATTTTTAACCAAATATTTTAAAGCGAAAAGTTTGCGTAAATTAAGGATGTGAATCAGTGCACGAAACTGAATCACTTTTCCTATAAGAATATAGGAAATATTAAAAAAAAATTCGCGCCTATTTCTTCACACGTAGCGTTTGTGTGGGAAGTCGAATTTTTTTTGAGAATTTCATCTAGGTTCCTTAGGGGAAATTGTTCAGTTTAATGGGAAGAATCACCCTCTAAAGTTTCGCTTATTTAAAATCACCCAGTACATACATTGTCACTTTGAAGAGCCACATTGATATAGGAGCGAGCGCTGTGAAAATATTTGCAATATGTGACAACAGAAGACCGTATCCGTTGATCCGGTTGTATTGTATTTACCCGTATCCCGACACAGTTGTTTTCGCATGAATAAAGATATTGGGAAAGCCGCTGTGATAAACGGCTCAGTTTTATTTCAAAAAATATTGAAGAATTTACTTTTTCATTTCACAAATAAAGATCCCACTTTTATAAACTTCTGATACAATACTGTGGAAGAAATTCAGTCACTATCAATCCCCAAAGACCTTCAATATTCGCCAATAGCGTGCCAATAGATCAAACTTATGTCTCCTTGCCACCCTTCAGTCAAAACGTGCGGCAAATTACTTACACCCAAGATCGTGAAACTTAAACCAAAACAATGTTGTCGGGCAGAATATAGTTCTAATATTGAAGTTATGGTTGAGTTGGCAAATAACTTTACATTTGATGACGGCAAAGTAATAATTCGTCACGCTTGGCAGACGAGGTGGAAGCGACGTAAAATACACAATTACAGTATCAAGGGACCGTAAATGAAACCAAGGAGTTTAAAATAAATTTCAACTTAAAACAGAATTTATGCGAAAAAGAGTATTAAATCCTATGAATGAAAACTTTTTTCGCAAAAATTTATGTGTACAAAAAGTTAAATAACAAAGTGATCCCAATTAGGTTAGCAAAGGAGATATCTAGCAATTTCTGCAAATAACGGTAGCTATCTTTCTTTCCTTTTTTTCTTGTGTGGAAAATATCTTAAAACACGACCCTATCGGGTAAAAGCTTATTACCTACCACAGAAAGATAAATCTATCTCTTTCTGCAAAACAGAAGAGATGGGATGACGTCCTTTCCTTGCAGAGTAACTGCGGAAAAATTGCGGTCATAAAGACGAACTCAAACAAATAAAGCTATCTTAATGATTTATCAGTAACTAGCTTTCCGCCCGCGGCTCCACCCGCGTGTACTACAGGTTATATCGTGCCCAACTGTGGGATAAAATGTAGCCTATGTCCTTTCCCAGGCTGTAATCTATCTCTGTACCGAATTTCATGAAAATCGGTTCAGTAGTTTAGGCGTGAAAGACGGACAGACGGACAGACAGACAGACAGAGTTACTTTCGCATTTAAAATATTAGTTCTTCTTCTTCTTATGGTGTAGGTATAGTCAAGTATGTGGCGAACTTGGCTAACCCTGGTGTCAGAGTTTTCAAACCGCACAATGGCCTCTGACTTGGTTTTAACGACTAAAATCAATCGACAACAGCTGGGACCGACAGCTTAACGTGCCCTCCGAAGCACGGAAGCGCTCGTGATAAATTGCCACTTTGGTCACCCATCAGGTAAAATATTACTATGGATTTACTTTTAGTAGGCAGCCAATAAAATAACTTAAATAAACTTTCTTTCCCCGATACGCAATCAAATAAATTGTCTCTAGAGAGCTTGATGAAATTGGTCAGTAAAGCCTTAACCAAACCGTCGTCGTCGTCAGCGCTTTCAGAGTAAACTCACCAATTTGTTATTTTTACGATCAATTTAAAATGGTCTTGCTAAGTTTTATTGAAGTATAAAAGCAAATCGCTAAATTTCTCATTTTATAAAGACTACTGAAGCTTAATGAAACTTTTTTATCTTCGTTTTATTTATGTGGTAGAGACGTGAAAACGTTTAAAAACAGGCATAAAAGGATTAATGATATCGCCTTTTATTTTTTTTATTTTTCAATACCTGCTACACTTTTAAAAATTCATTTAAATGTCTGTAAGCGTAGTACTACTGCGCCGGCTGGCTGCGGGATCAGGATGAGTCGGAGCACGATGAAGTAATAAGAAGATTACATTTAGGCTGATTACATTTTGTACACAAAACACTTAAACTTTTGACGTTAGTTTATTACAAAATACATAAAACGGTATATTATGAGCGGGCGTGCAAAACTCAGTTGCGTCTGTGTCATCCCCATGTCATCCCAGCGAATGACAACTATTAAGTGTTCAATTTAGAATTTGGATTAGGAATGCCAAAACTAAAGAGTGAAAATGTCGCAAAAAGAGAATGGAGAAGGAGGATGAAGACGAGGCGCATGCCGCCTCGTTAAATTACTACATATTGGAATAAAATAATGTACTTATCCATACTTAATATTATAAGTAAATGCGAAAGTAACTCTGTCTGTCTATCTGTCTGTCTGTCCGTCTTTCACGCCTAAACTACTGAACCGATTTTGATGAAATTTGGTACAGAGATAGATTAGAGCCTGGGAAAAGACATAGGCTACATTTTACCCCACAGTTGGGCACGATATAACCTGTAGTCTACGCGGGCGGAAAGCTAGTTTTAAATAAATTAAGATAAAATCTCGCACTAACAAAAAGCTTTTTCTGTAGGTATAGGGTATGTTTTCAGCAACTGCTGCACAACTGCTGTAAGTTTCAGTGCGTATATTAGGTTTGATCGAAGGTATAAGTGAATTGGTCATATTAGCAAACAAATGCTCAGAAACGTAGTCCATTCCATAATTAGGAAACTGACTGATGTGAAATAGTAGATTGTTAACCGAGGGTGGAAAGAATCAATTCCCGAGGTATTTAGACGCCCGAGCGCAGCGAGGGCGGCTATAGTCCGAGTAGGAATTGATTCTTTTACCCGTGTTAAACACTCTACTTTTCATTTCGAATATGAGGAAAATAAAACTAGTTGTTTATCTAATCTAAACTATTTATTTATAATATATAATAATATTAGTAGTACCTATTTAAAATTCATTGTCAAATTATGACAATTCGTGAAATCGAAAGTTACATTTTAAATATTGAACTCACCGCGTAATTGTTGCGGCTTATTCCGCTCAAAGAAGTTTGCGCTAAGTTCACACTGGCTGTTTAGAAACTCATATGGCCGCAGCATTTTTTTTAATTAGTTTTTTTTTTACATAAAACTCTTCACAGCTGACAGCAGTTCTATTTTTAAAGTTCATTCCGGCCCTTAGGTGGGAAGTAATTTGTATGAGTTTTTCCACCGCAAGCAGCATTTTCCACCCAATAATCAGACCAAAATAACACTACTTTCCGAGTATGAGAAATGAAAACATTACTTACGATTACCGTTTAACGTGGTCTTAAAAGGTCGAATATATTCGTTTCGTGATAGTTTCGTCACTCACCCAGGTGCTTAATTGTTGCTCAAATAAGGTGAATAAGATAAAGCCACATTCAGTTCTTCCAGAAATACAGAATAAAAAGATACCTGCTCGCAGCTACGAAGTAGAGAAAACAAAGAAACATGCATGTTACCTAGTATAGGCAGGAGAGTGTAAAGAAGTGCTAGTCTGAGGGAGCTGCGATTTAATCTATCGCTCATAAGCTACTCAAGCGAATGCGAATTAAGTGCCATCTGGTGCGGCAGGCGATCCTCGAATAGTGATTGACAGTACAAATTGCTTCCATTGTCGTCGTCTACGTAATCAGGCAGGAGCGCGATTCTTGAACTTCCCCGGATGAGTACGAGACTAAATTGTTCAAACTATCAGACTAATATTATAAGGGCAAAAGTTTGTGAGTGTGCGTTTGTATGTTTGTTTCTTCTTCACGCTCAAACGGCTAGACCACTTTTGATGAAATTGGGTATGGAGGTAGCTGAAATCCTGGATTAACACAAAGGCTACAAAAATCCCAAATCCCCATGGAAATAAAGTTCCGGGCGGAAAGCTAAGTTTTTTATAAGAATAAGCGTTTTCACTTATTGGATTGATTGACTCGGTTTTAACCTTACATTTTTTTTTTACATTCTGTGGACAGACGAATCAAGTTTTGACCGTCATGGTTTTGACCGTCAAGTTTTACCGTAAACAACGAAATTTTGTAATATTATCTGATGTTTTCAGTAGAAATGTTTCTTAAAACAAAACCACGGGGGCGCTGGTTATGAATCCGATTCAATGACATAAGTTAAACAATTTATTGTACAGTATGCTGTTACTTAGGTATTTTTTGCCGTGTGGTGATCGTTTGAGAATAACACCACCCCATTTCTTTCCGTGGGTGTCGTAAAAGGCGACTGAGGAAACACAAATGAGACCTGCCTCCTATTAATCCACCCCAACCAACGACACCTCAATTTGTTCTGAATTTGAGGTGTCGTCCTATGGTCTCATGCGATGTGGTAGGTAGGCTCTGTTAAGGGCCGTCTGGTTCGCGACCACCCTCCTATCCTACTGAATTCCGACGCCAAACAGCTTTCTGTGTTCTGTCGGTACGTATAGGAGTTCTAGTGCCTTATAGACTTTTTCTGAGTTAACTCGCTCCATCGTCGACCTCATTTATGACGTTGGTCAAGATTGAGGTCAAGAGTTAACCCATCTTATAATAAAATAATAATATTAGTAAAGATAGGAATTAAACAATCTATTCAATAATTCTACAATGATTGTTTTATAATATTAGTTATATCAATTTAGTCATTACATCAGACATCGCTACAGATGATGTTCAAGAATTGATCCCAAGACGAGATAAATTGAAAAAAAATGAGTGCTGATTTGATATAGCGATTACACCCGACACGGATCGAGTGTCAGCATGTGATGATTGGCATATAACTGTGCCACCGAAGTATGATATTATTACGTATTACGTCTGAAATGCGATGCAACTGACATACAATCAATCGCGTCGACTTGCAACGTTACAGATTCCGCAATTTGCATGCACTTGACTGAACATGATTGAAATTGGGTAGATGTATGAAAGTGTATGTATATCTGTATACATAGAACTCAAATACGATATTCGTATTGTATATGTATACTGTCGTGAGTAAGTATTAATAACTAACTTATTGCCTGAACCTCATTAATTAATTTGTTTAACAAGCTCACGCTGCTTATTTTAGCGTGTAGATATCTGTATAAAAAAATAAATCAAAATTTTGTGAACAAATCGATGTCAAGGTCCTAAGGGTGAACAGGAAACTGAATGAAACCTGTCAAACTATCACAAAGCCGTATATTAAGAAAACTTAATACTAAAGGTCATTTTTTTTATTATAAGATGGGTTAACTCTTGACCTCAATCTTGGCCAAGGTCATAGATGAGGTCGACGATGGAGGGAGTTAACCCGGAAAATGCCTATTAAGGCACTGATACTCCTATACGCACCGACGGAACACAGCAAGCTGTTTGGCGTCGGACTTCGGTAGGAACCAGACGGCCCTTCACAGAGCCTACCACACCGCATAAGACCATAGGACGCCACCTCAAATTCAGAACAAATTGAGGTGTCGTTTCCTGGGGTGGATTAATATATTGGAGGCTGATCTTATTTGTGTTTCCTTAGTCGCCTCTTACGACACCCACGGAAAGAAAAGGGGTGGTGTTATTCTCAACCGATCACCACACAGCATAAAATCATGATTTGCGATGGCAACTTTGATACCGCGTTTTAAAAGACTCACAGCGTCATCTAGTGCTTCAACTTGGAACTAAGTGTAGAATAAATGCACTTGAGTGTAAGCACATTGTTTTAAATTTATTTATACCAGTCACGCAATTAATTGCATATTTTTATTGTAACAGATTCACATGTTCATGTTTGATAAGGTGTTCCTATTGATTGACTTAATATAAATAATAATTGTTATTTTCAGTTGGGATAGGCGGAGTTCACCATACACTTAATATTTATTTTAAGAGTTATTAAGATATAACTCACTTGTAAATAATTTGAGTGGTGAAAAACATTATTTTTTTTACTTACCTACACCATAATCAAGATTATATGCCGTAACGGCAAACGACTTTTTTCCATTACTTAAATGCGTAAGAAATTTGAATTTACACCCACACTCCAATTGCGAAAACACACCTACGCTTTCCAATAGTCACACTTTGATTTATTCACCAAGTAAATTGGCAAGCACTGAATTGTTGCCATTTCTTTTTAGTTTGGTAAGTGTTTTATATGCAAATGGAATGCGGTTACTGAAGCTCTGCCGTACATACAAAACTTTTCAGCTTTATTAATAACTGATAAAGATTGAAGTGCCGGCTATCTAACTTTCTAATTAAAACTGCAACTCAGAAACAATTAAATCTATAACTTATAAAGATTGAAGTGCAGGGTATCTACTTTACAATTAAAACTGCAACTCGTAAACAATTAAACTTACGTGTTAGTTATCGTTATGTATTCCTTAAATTTACATTCCACAAATTGGGGTCTTCTTCTTCTTTTCCTGTCTGCGAACTTATGAATTAGGATGTGTTCAAGCGAAACCAACTCGCAACAAAACTACTTTCAAAAATATTTCACTTATCAATCATTTCATTAAAACCATTTTCAGATATTTTTTTACGAAATTATAGAGCCTGATATTAATATTAATAAATTTAAAATTCGATTTCAGGCTCGAGGGAACCAGACCGTAATTTGAAATCAAACAACGACAATAGAACCTCGTCTCTATGTAAATTGGCTGGTAAAGGTAGTTTGGGTTTACAATATTTGGGACAATAAATTGGATGGTTTAATCTAACAATAAAATCAGCTGTGGATACACTAATAAAGCCATAAATTGCGCTGTAACTACCAACGGGGTCGATGCTTACAAAATTGTCTGAATATTTAAAACAAAATACAATCAATATTCTTTGCATTCAAAAAATATTTAAAATTTATGAATTAGATACCTAATATTTATCCACTTAGCGTTGAAGTGCATTAAAAATTCCTTTTTATCATTTCAGAGTTTTATTTCATTCAAACCGAGTTATCTTTTTATTCTGGTTGGTTTACATTTTTTTTTAAACGGTATACTTCGGATTTAGGGTGTAAAAGTTTGTTTTTTTAAATAAAGTGCTGCTAAAAATAAGAGCCTCTCATTTTCAATGTAAATTTCATTCGCTTCTATATAGTATACAGTGAGCTTGTCAACGTTCCCACGGTTTTTAAGCTCGACGAGCCTGGCTGGATATGAACAAAAATAAAATTTAATCTCTGCTATTTTGTGACTCTCCATAATTGGAGCCCGTGAAAATAAAATTTTACGTTTTGTACTAAATCACGTAATAAAGACAGATGTTGTAGGAATATAGTGTCTGCAAAAATAGCGACGAAAACTAAAAGGTCTTAACAACCATATGTATTCAATATTCATAGTTTTGTCCACACTTATTTAAAGAAAAAAATAATAACTAACTTCCGGCTCAGGCGTCATACATTTATTCTATGGTGCAGAAGACAGAGAACTACATTAGGAAGGTAGGTTGTTGATAGTAGTCGTGTATTTGCTTCATTTAGGGAATCTCTAAAAACACCTACCAAAGCATCCAAAATAAGAGAAAAAAGAAAGAAAAATATCTAATCCTGAAAAAAACAATATTGATGACGACGACGTCGTATATTGGCGCTTAAAGGAGATGCAATATGCAGTATAATTACGATAACAATTTATGACGTAGACGGCCGTCCTGCCCTTCCGGATAATAAAGTTTAACAGCAGGACAGACTATGAATTTTATGGCAAGGATCAGACAATGCTACCTAGCGCCACATAACGTATAAATATTCTATATATTTTAATAGCAATGTCGTCAAATCATCTAGTTTTACGGAAAACCAATCCGCATGAAATTAGTTTATAAATGAAGTGACACTTCTAAAAGTAGTCTTAGAATTCGATAAAAAAGGCCTTTGCCCAGCAGTGGGATGACACATGCCAAGATAAGATAACGTCAAAGTAGAGTATGTAAAAAGATGTGAAGAATGTCTAAATGTACCTTTTTAACGACATTTTTAGACGATAATATGCCACGATTTACGCAGTTTTAAATTTGGTGTTCCCATGTAAATGTCGATAATACATACATAGTTGGACGTATACATATAACTTAGCCTTGTTTTTGTGTTGCATAAACACGGAGATCAACAAAAAGGTTCCATTAAAGTTAAAAGCCACAAAACCCGCGCGGCGACATACAGAATCGGTTTAATTAATAGCTTTGTCGGCTCAAACAAACTTGTTGAAACCGTGAAAAGCTTTAACTTTTAGATGAGAGAAATAATCCAGTTTTTAATAATTTCGCATTGGTAGAGTTAACCTTTTGTTATATAATGGAGAGGTCTGTATTCGGAAAACTTGATATTTATTTTATTTTATAAATGTAAAACAAAGCAAAGAATTAAATAAGTAAAGTATAACATAAACCCTATACCAGTTTTTTTCCATATACCTACTGCTTACTTAACTTTACGTACTCTGAGTACACGACCAGCCGGTCTGTCTGTGGCCGTGTCCACATGTGTCCTTTACAAAAGTAACAGATAAGAGTTGCAGATTTTCAAAGTTGCAGTGAACTTTTTTTTATTTTTTATTTAAGAGCTAAATATCGTATTAAGATCGAAATAGAATAGGTCCTAATAAAATAAATCAAATAATGGACTAATAAATATGTAGTAAACAGAACAATGCAGCAACTACAGCAAAATTTACTGAAACAGGTGACAAAAATGGAAAAGCACTATAGCCGTCTATTGGTCTATAGTAGCTAATTTGAAGCTCAAACAGAATGAAGTTGAAGCTCAAACAGAATGAAGTTGAAGCTAGTGATTGCATAATAATACCACTACTTGGTAAGTCTCGACAGATTCCTGCCACAAAGCTCTATGGTTCCGGTTATTCAGAAGATTTGCACAAAGGTCCGCGCAATTAAGTATTCTGTTTCAAGTCACTATTGTCAGAAGACATCGTCAACGAATACTGAAATCGTGTCCTTAAACAGAGTAATTAGTTAATATTAACTACAGGTCAAAGACCCGTTAATAATATAGCAAACATTTACCTCACTAAGATATATTTTCCTTCTCATTTCTATTAATTTGGAGAACGTTGTCCAATCTCGAAATTAGGTCTATCATTGAATGAATTATTCAAATGAAATGTTTCCGACTTGCAAATTGTAATTTATTTAAATAAACTAACGACGAAGATACTGACAATCCTAGTACTATGCTCATATTAAAATTTATGAGATTACTTTAAAAAAACAACAAGACCTTTTCTTGCCATTATCCCAAATAAAAGAGCCATGAATAATTCGCATCACGTTCATCAAAATGTAAATTGAGACAATTTGTAATGCGGGTGTTTTTTAAGCCAAACTATTTACACTTGGCTGGAAAATACTAAGCAAAATTGTAAACAAACGCTACACAATCGCAGAAGCAAACATCATTTGAAAAACATGAGTTGCTTAAGAGATTACTCTGTTTGCAGAAACGAGAATATCTTAGCAAATATGTACTTATATGTAGTATGTAGCAGACGCTTGTACTATGAGTCGTATGTCTTTATGGAGTGTAGTAAAAAATATCGCAAGCATTGTAATAAAAAATATGCACGCTTGACTGTGAAATAAAGGACAACAGAAAGTGCTAGCTGTTAGCTCTTGTCAAGCTTGACCAAAGGGGTTTTGATGTTTTGCAAATCTAACATCCTACAGTTTACACTATTGTTTCATGTAATATGGCTTTTGTATTGACCTTAACATATTGGTAGTTCTCGTACAACTGTGTCTTGCGCTGTACAGATAAAAGTGACAATATCAGACGTAGAATACTTATATACAGAATAGACATCTTTTAACAAAAAAAAAAATTACACCGGCAGGGAATCGAACGAAGGATCATACGATTCAGCGGTAACGTTACAACCACAAAATGTTCGTCTGATTGTTGAAAATGATAGTGAAACTACTTTCGATCTTTGCCTAGTTAAACTATAGGGAATCATTTTATATATCCCTGTATGATTGACAAAATATTGTAGACTAGCTGACCCGACAGAGGTTGTCCTGTCTTAAATTTTCTAATATTCCGCTCGACTATCTTAATTTTTTCTTTCTTAAGAACCTTCTAACAATAATAAACAAATCAAAAACAGAATTAGCGAAATTGTTCCACCCGTTCAGCATGCGTGATGCGATGACCAAGGAGAATAGATATTCATTTTTTATAAATATAGAAGATTAGTAAAAGAATAAACACGTCAGGGACAGTAAAAAGAACGGCTCCAATCCCCTTACATTGAAAGCTCTCACGAAAATATGTAACGTAGTCCAAGAGGTCATGTGACATTTAGCGGATTAGCTTTTGGGAATAGTGACAGGAAAATAATTTCGAAAGTGCTCCACGCACTTCAACTAAAGAACTCAACGCCGAGAAAAAATAATATATTGGAAAACCACTAATCAAATTGATAGAAAGAAAGAAAATTCCTTTTACACGCCATGGTTGTTAAATTTCATTAGTCGGAAAAGTTAGAATTTTTTGTGAAGTATATTTAAGAGAAATTTAATTAGATATTGATTTACTTGTGAAGTGATTTTTTTTGTAGGTAGGTTTAAATTTAAGGTTCAGTCTCAAAGCATTTTGAGTAGATTATCGAAATAATTTCATCCAGATGAATTTAGGTGTGTAATTCATATTGGGTAATTACTAATTAGTCTGTTCCTGACGTTGTCCATGTGTTTTTTTGAATATGTGTACAGTTGAAATATGACTCGTTGGAACCAAACCGTGTAGCAAAATATATTGCTGTACGATACGACGCGTCTGCTCATCAACTCATCCTCTCCTAAATTCCCTCCGAAGGGTTCTACATCATTTGTTTCCATTACGGCCCACAAGATACGCCAGGTTTGCATTAGCTCTGTTTGTACAAAACTGCTGAACTAAACTAACAGAATATTTCCTTTACCTAGTACCGAGGGTTTGATAAAGTTTGATTAATGAACCACAGCGGTAGTTTCTAAACCATATGTGCTGAACTGATTACCTGTAACCTACATTTCTAATGAATTAGCGCCTGGTTTCATCGTATCAGCTAAAATACGACCACCTGCTTCAAACAGCACTTCTAACTACGCCGCAACAATTAATTTTACTTAGAAGTGACAACCAAAAACGATTTCAGTGACTGATCGTTATTAGGAACAAGAGCTGCATATATCACTTGGAATACTGAACAAAGACTTCCGTCAAATATTTCCAAAGTAACAGGACCAACACTGCTTGCATTTGGATCGTTGTTCACTTTATTTGTGTTTCGCAATAAAAGAAACCACAATTTATGACTCGGATTTTGGTTTGCAGTAAATGTTAAATACAAAATTTTGGTAAAAATGTCCTCAGACTGTAATAGAAAGCCTCAATTTCACCCGTCCAATTTCTTTAGAGTAGTTGAAGATATTGTGAGTCATAAAGAATAAAGCCTGGCTTGTGGACACTCTGTATAAAGTTTATGTAGGCAAGGAGCATGCGATGACCCATTTTATGGTGAGTTGTAACAAACTAATCGATAGACGGATGATTCATGCCCAAGGCCGAGAACGCTTTGTAGTTCTTTGTCGCCCGCGCCGTGATCTTACACCACTTATGAACTTTTATTCAATTTCTTGGAAATTATATTAAAATTATATTTTCAAGTCTTTTCAATTTCAAAAGCTTTTGTCGTACGAGTTTTATTTTGTCAGGTAAAGAAAAGTATTTTTTTTTATTTATATTGCATATTGTAAACAACTGAATTAAGATTTGGTAGTTAAATTACTAGACAAACAATGCCAGTTCAGTAATTAAGGAAAATTAAGGGGCGGGCAAAGCCATGGAGGCACATGACATAAAGGTTTTTAACCACCGGAGCACCGAAAATTTCTGTTTTTCGCGGAAAATTCAGGGCTTGAGCCCACCCTTTCTTCTTCTATTCACATCCCGTTTTTTGTTTTAAAATCTGTACGGATGTTTCCAATCAGAGCCGGCGGCGCTCAACGGCGAAACGGCGCCGGCGCGGTGGCTTCTTTAAGAGCCACGCTGGTGCACTGGCCCCAGACATTAAATATGCAAAAGCCTTTTTTTCAGTTGTCGGAAAAAATCGTATTGTATTTATTAAATACCTTTGTGATTAAAATTGGCACCACTGGGTTTATTAATACCGCTCTTCTTGGTTCTGTGATTCGCAAGGAATTGTCAAAATTAAATGGAACTTTGGAAAAGTGAAATCTCTTCGTTTTACTTTGAAAACTTTATTCAAATGCTAACATAAGTTTTTAAATGAGCCTGCATACTTTTGTCCTAACTTCGATAAATTATTCTATGCTATTTATTTGAAAATTAAGGGTTCATACTTTTGGAAAGTTGGTATGAGATAAAGGGCTTTTACCTGTGTTAGACAAAAGGAGAGTGAAATTTGCTGGAATTTATTACTAGACTGCTGTATGGTAATTTTCCAATTCCAGGATAATTTCGGCGTTGACGTCGGTTGATACTCGAAGGAACAAATTGTCAAAGTGGTGGCGAGCTTTGAAGTAACGCTAGTGGACAAAACTGAGCTAGTTAGTAAATAATCGCTCGTTAGCAACATTCTTTCAAGAGAACAAAGGCGAAATTCGCTGTATTGTGCTCCAGACGTGAGGATCACAAGAGAAGCTAGCACAATCTAACTCTAAGGCTTTTTGGGAAAATTCAGAGAACTTTCAACTGTCATGGTAATCGCTTTAGAAGACTTCCATTATTTCATGATTATTCTTTTCTATAACCATTAATTTATTTCCTTTTCAAAATATACACATATTTATACCAAATTGTATATGGCAAGCTTTAAATATATGAACCAACAAGTGAGTAAAGTTTTAATTTAAAAAAGATATGTTAGAGAAAAAAGGATTGAAAACTTGGTGAGGACTATCGTTAAGCTTTTTTGTTTCTTTTTAAATTTGAAACACATGTTTCTTTTAAAATTGACATAAAGACAATAAAGAAAACATATATTCTTTTTTCACTGCACTGTGAACTGTGAAGAATAAATACCTCTAGTTTGTTTACGTTGAAGGATGGAAAGGTAAGAATAAATAAGAACGGTAATTGTAAGTAATTGTGTGGCGGCAAATACGATGTAATGAAACCCGCCCCCTACCTCACCTTAATGGTTTCTGTCTCCGGGAAGAAACCATTTCAGACGTAAACTAAGACAATAATGAATTACTGTACCTCTTGAAACGCAAGCCTTGTTTTTATTTATTGTGCTGTAATTTATCCCTACTCTTGTTCACTGTCACCACAAGACAAATTAACTTAGTGTTGCCATTTATTATTTAAGAAATTACATAATTAGGTAGAAATTAAACTATTTACACTAGTGGCATGGCAAACACATATTACTTTTAAGGGGATAGGTTCTACCCCTACCTATTGGTATCATCATCATGATCAGCCCATATACTTCCCCACCAAGGGGCATCGAAACAGAGAAACCCTCGAAACAGAGAAGGGAATGAAAATGAGAAATATATCATGCTGTTCTACTAATGAAAATAATTAATCAATTCAAGAGCGTGAACAAATGTATGTCGAAAACAAATGAATGTAAAGTTTAAAATGTGAATTCAATATTGTTCTGTAGGCAATTCTTTGATTTCAGTGCTGTTATTTGAACACACTAATCTAAACGTTTAAATTACGAGTTCATTACGGTAATGACTTTTATAACGAAATAAACTGCGAACAAAAAATTCACAGATTTCGTGCCTCACACTACTATCGAGCATATTGGAAATGAATCTACGGAATTCGAAAAAAAGTCGTTCTGACTTTTTTCAAAAAGGTTAGGCCACAGGGCAAACCCTTAACCCGATCATCTATGTTTTAGGCTCAAATTGTAGCTGACTAAATTATCCAGAGGAATTATTCACAAAATTTTGATATCATTCTTCGTTTCCAAAATATCGAGCGCCAAAATCAAAAATTCGGAAAAAATTGATTTCGGCCATAATTTTTTTCGTTTTTGACTTCCTTTAATAATTCTTTTTATACCTTACAGCTCTCGTAAATACGAGTCTTTTGAGCTTTTTTTGAATATCATATCTCCACAACTCTCCAATATATAAGAAGATCGCATTTTTTCGTGAAATCGGAGCCTATACCTACTGGAGCGAACGAAAAGACATTTCCAATGTCAAAATATTAACTCACAGAACGCCGATTCCAATACAATTAGAAAGTCATCGAACAAATTTTACTTTTACATAATGAGATATTAATGAGATTCTGAAACTTATGATATAGTCAACAGAATAAATGATCATTAAGGTTTCTAGCAGTTTTTGCGACCAAGTTATTACGATATAATATCAACCGCTATAATATTTTGATAGTGCAACATTATTCTATTCACGAATTATATGTCACGAGACTTCACTCACGACGACGGCGGCGGCGGGGTCGGCGTGAGTCGTAAGTTAGTTAGATTACGTATATCAAATATCAATAGGGCTTATACAACTAAAAGAGAAATGTGGAGACGGAAAAAGAAGTATGGTTTCTGTCGCTCTACTCACGTTAAACAAATTGCTTATACTTCAGTCTCAGGTATAACAAACTTTACGTTCTGTCTCTACTTTATCCTTTCGGTGAGTATTTGAAGAAACGTAAACACAGTCCTGATTTGTCTTTCTTTAACTCCGCCATTCATCGAGCGAGTCATCTCGCCATTGCTTCCTGGGTCTGTCTTTGCCCGATAGTGATATCATTAGTAAACAATCATCGAGCACGTAACGAGCAGAGTTGTATTGAACGTAAAGTTAGAAATAAATCATCAATAGCTGAGGTTAGGGGGGGAGGACACGAGTCCTATTTTGCTTGCGTGAGAGAGAGATGGAACTAGTGACGTGACCGCGTGCCACTTTTACAAATATCAGTGCAAAATCACTGAAGTGTTGTGAGAAACCATCGCCCTAGATTGCACCTATACTGGTTAAGTGCTCTGTGTAAACAATGCATATTTGAATATATAGATGACATAACCATTTTTTAAAAAGCCTTTTAAATAAATACAATTCTACATCGACCTTCAGAAATGGGTACGAATGACAGACTATAGAATTAAAACCAAACAGTAGGAAGCCTACTTAGCCACCCTCGCGGTAGCACTTCTCAATGACTCGAAGTTTCTTCTTTTGAACTTTTAATGGTTGTTACGAGTTGATAAGAACTTGGATTATCGGTAATCCGTAGTCTGAAACACAATCAAGGTTGTACATTCAGGGCAAAGAACTAGATCCAAGTACGTTCTGATTTGAAGTTTATCACCATCGCACAAGGTGGATACCGATTGAAGGAACTTTTTAATCTAAACTAACATTTATCTTCAAACAAAAGCTAGTTGGTCTATAAAATCTATTGAAGGTACGTTCTAAGAAATAGGTGAAGAAAAACATTTTTCCAAATTGCTTTTGGGATTTCGGGTCGTGAAAAAGGGCATAGTTACCGCTGAATAGTGTCGAATGGAAGGCGGCGCGACACGTTTCAGGCGATAACAGGCGTTATTTACTGAAGATACGTTTGACGCATAATTCGTGACTGAATGTATTTCTTTTTTATGATAATAATATTATTTATAGACTTATGAAGTGGGCGAATACAAAGGACAACCTTACGGGTTTCTAAGGTGCTAAATGGTATGGAAATCCTTTGAAACCTTCCATGGCATTAAACAACCGCTATTATTGTTAGGCATATAATTTTGGAGGACACCAAAATAATTCTGCTATAAACTTCCGACTATTATATTGAATCGGCGACAAAAAAACGGCTTCATACAATTCGAAAAGGGCTGCTAAAAAATTGTAGCAAAAGGTAGCCAATATTATAATAAACAAATCTGTTAAAATCATAAATGGAAAACACTAAAACTTTCTAACCGTGTGGTGATCGGTTGAGAATAACACCACCCCATCTCTTTCCGTGGGTGTCGTAACAGGCGACTAGGGAAACACAAATGAGACCTGCCAGTAATCCATCCCAGGCAACGACACTTCATTTTTTTCTGAATCTGAGGTGTCGTCCTATGGTCTCATGCAGTGTGGTAGGCTCTGTAAAGGACCGTCTGGTTCGCGACCACCCTCCTACCAAAGTCCGACGCCAAACAGCTTGCTGTGTTCCGTCGGTGAGTGGGAGTACCAGTGCCTTTAGAGACATTTTCTGGGTTAACTCGCTCCATCGTCGACCTCATTTTTGACCTTATGGTCAAGATTGAGGTCAAGAGTTAACCCACCTTATAATAAAAAATAAAAAATAAAAACAACTAAAACAAACAATAACTGCTAAAAACAATGATTGGACTACTAAAATTATTGACTTGGCTTCTAAAAACAATATATTGGCGATTAATATTATTTGACCGGATAGCAAAACAAAAGTCTAGGTTCTAAAAGTAAAAAAGGAAATGCAAAACTTGCCAAAAATTGATGCCTGTCAATTATTTTCCAACGATTGTTGTGTGCTCACTGAAGGCTCACTGTATTAAAACTATTAGATATATCCCATTTGCACAATTTTTAAAAGCCAAAACTTTAATTTTCGTTGCCATTATTTTGTCGCTAAAAATGAATTTTAATCATAAACCGGCAACTATAAAAATACTTTTAGTTAAAAAACGTTACCTGAAAGTATTTTTTATACACTGGGCGTCAAAAATAAGTAGTACACTTTTCAAATTGCAATTACTCCTAAACTATAGTAGTTACACTTATGAAATAAAAAGCAGTTTATAGTAAACTTAACGAAGTTTATTAAAGTTATATTTTATTTGGCATGAATAAAGTTTCAAACTTAAAATTAAGATAAATACTAAAAAGTATCAATTTTTAACGATATGTCAACCACTTAATTTTCACGTTTTGGAACTTTTTCACAATTTAATAACTTGTGTTGCCGCCTCGGGCTCTAATTACAGCTTGGATCCGGTTTGGCATGCTGAACACTAAGTTTCGGAGGCGGTGTTGGGGAATATTTTCCCATTCTTCTATCAGCGCATGTTTTAGAGCCCTGAGTGTGGCAGGAGGTGGACTGCGCCTTCTGACTAGCCTCCCAAGCTCATCCCAGGCGTGTTCAATCGGGTTGAGATCTGGGCTTCTCGATGGCCAAGCCATCAAGTTGATGCCAACCTCCTGAATGTACTCTTGTACGTGGTGAGCAGTGTGTGGCCGGGCGTTATCATGCATTAGGATGGCTCCATCACCCATATTTATTAAATATGGCCCTGCATACTCGTTGAGGATCTCCGAGGCATATCTTTCACCAGTCAAAGTCCCATTTTCTATTACCACAAGCTCTGTGCGACTCTCTGAAGAGATACCAGCCCATACGTGTACAGAGCCCCCGCCATATTGGACTCTTTCCGAGATACAAGCTTGAATGTATCGCTCACCGGGTCGTCTGTAGACTCTCCGCCGTCCATCTGAAGTGTATAAAGAGAATCGAGACTCATCTGTGAATAAAACTCTAGCCCATTCTTCTTCGCCCCATTGTACGTGTTGACGGGCGTAGCGTAGTCTTGCTACGCGATGCTCTGTCTCAAGTTTGGGGCCATTTGCTGGTCTTAGAGGCTTCAGGTTAGCTTCAGCAAGTCTTCTTCTCACTGTACTCTCACTGATGTAGTCTGTTCGGGTCCGAAGAAGCTGTTACTGAACCTCAACTGCATTAAGGTGTCGATTTCTTAACACAGTGGAAACAATAAAGCGATCTTCTCGGGTACTTGTGCACCTGGGTCTGCCATTACCTCGTCTCCTTAGATGGTTTCCAGTCTCTTCGTACCTTTGCTTTACTCGCTGAACCGTTCTTAAAGTTACACCCACCCTCCTTGCAGTACGACGCATACTGATGCCCACTTCGAGAAAAGCTAAGATTCTTGCACATTCTTCTGGTGAAAGAGGCATGATTAGTCAAATTTACTCTCTGAAGATACCTATGCTTTTCAATTACAATTGCTTTATCAGCAGCGAATGTGTCAAACACAAAAATCCTAAGTAAGACAACACCTTGCAACAGTTTAAAAAAAGTGTTTTTATTTATTCGTTTTTTTTAAAGTCAAGCATTATAAGTTCTTATAATGCATGAAGTTTTTATTGAATAAGATTAAATTTTCTTTTTAACCTTTTTTGTTTCAAAGGTCTAAGTTTTATAGTTTGGGAGAAATCGCAATTTTAAAACTGTACTACTTATTTTTGACGCCCAGTGTACTTAGTTGCCGGTTAATAATTTTTTTGACTTTCACCGACCAACTAATTTTGAAAGCTAATTTAATTATATTGAGGACGATTGTTTTTCGCTCGGTTAAATACGATCCTTATTGTTATTTCATTGTTTACCTGCCAAAATGTTTTTAATATAGAGTCGTAAATAATAGAATGTAATATTTACACGAATAGTTTCAGTAAAAAGGATACAATCTAGAGTAGTATTAGGATGTATTGCGAGAGATTTATGTTTATGAAGCCGGATAACGTCTACTAAATGTAATTAATTACATTACGAGTAGGTACACACGACAGCACATCAGACTGTTAATCTGATGCCGCCATTTTCTCCTCAATACTTGTAACATCGCAGGCTTTCTTTGTGCAAATGTGAAGTCTTATGTGGTGTTCTCTGTACATAATTCATTGTAAATAGTACTGTACTCAATGGTACTTCGTATAAGTATTCTGTGACAGTAGTTTATTTATCGTATAACGGTTCTTATTGTAATAGCACAGAATGAACGCATGTGGTAACCTGATGTGCGGCCCTTTGTACCTATGTATATTATAACGATTATTTTCTGAGACAGAAATAAAAATTAAGCAAGCCATTATCGTTCAATAAGACATACCTATCCTTAGCGTTTAGATTTATTTTATTTATAAGGCATGGTAATTCATAGAATATCCAATAACAGGCATTCATTACTACGTGTCACAGATATTAATCAATCAAATCAAATATCTTTATTATTTATCGAGAGTATACAATGTAGATCTTATGTATTATATATTAAGTATTATAAATGCCAGTTACGTCTTACAATATGCTAATCATAGCTTGATACACTTATAGTAGGTAGGATAGGAAGTTATCGTTGACATATTATCCGTGCTTTAAATTTAAAATGCAGAAAACCTTAACATAGGTTAACTGACCAGTTCAAAAAATATATATTGTAATGCAATGGTCTTCCAGATACTACCAGACAGATACGTATACATAGATATTTTCTTTTCTTATGTTCATAGTCCTTTTAAAACTGTTTGTTTTCGCTTGGCTCCAGGCCGGTTGGCGCCCGTGAATCGTCAGAGAAATTGTTTACTCGTCCGAAAGCAAACCGACAAGGTTGTTATCATTATCTCGCACATTTTGACTACATCTTATATTGCCCTCAATTATAAGGTTGCTGTCACGTAGGCAAAATTACAGCGTGCTTATATTATTTTACACCTTACGTAAAAAGACGTTTATTCAAAATTTAAAACATTTGGTACACAAAGCTTACAATACCAAAATAAACTAGGTAAAAAACCCAAACAAAAAATATATTGCAGCTTTATAGCTTTCTGGAGATTAGTTTCTCTATAGCAGAAGTAATGGAACGATATGGTTAAATCCATTTTTCAATATCTTATTAACGCTTTTAATGACTATTTTCATAGCCAAAGTATTTTCAAGAAAGACATGCTGGCGGAAACACAATATTTCACACACTATAGGTACCAAATTATATGTCGTAGAAAGTACAGTCCGTATAGATATTGTTCGAAGGATTACGATACCAATTTCGGGGGTAAATATAAATCCTTACCAATGTGAAGTGTGTTTTTAGGACTTCCTTTATGTCGAAACGGAATAACAAATCAACTAGGGGGAGCCTGGCGACAATTAAATGTGCTCTAGCTTTATACGCTGTGTGTACTCAAAAATGGAATGTACCGTATTATAAATACAGTATAGTATTTAATAATGATAAGTAAATAGGAATAAAAGCTTCTCGGCCGTAGATAATTATTTGATTTTTAAATTATATTTGTGTGATGTTACCAGTATTTTGGCGTCCATTATAAAATTTCAAATTGGTAGCCCAACATCCTGGGGTGGGCCTACCCCTTTATACGCTTATGCAGGGATAGTTGGAGAGTAAAAAGATACTTTTCAAAAATAAGGAAAACACTTCAATGTCAAAGAACAAAGCGTCGGCTTGCTAACAACACCGCGCATGTCGTTTGTACCCACTTTACAGGGGATAGGAATGACGACTTATGCGGTGTTACACAGAAAAAAAAAATAGTTACGCGGTGATACAATTTTTTGAATAACGGCTCCTGATTGCCTTAGAATATTTTAAAGTGACTAATAGATCGAAGCACACTTTCAAACTGCATTCAATGGCATTCACAGATCAAAACCGCCAAATTTCGACTTGCGCAGTGTTGTTTGCAAGCCGATGAAAGGTAAGAAAAATTATCATTGCTTAATTATGTAAAATAAGTAAAATTAAAAATTTTGTATATAATTCCCGACATTTATATTGTATAACTTTTAAACGGCTAGCTAAGAGCCATCTCGATCACGTCAGCTTTCAAACAAAACAAAGAAATTATTCGTTTAGGAGTTACGATGCCACAAACATAAAGATACACACGTCAAACTTTTACACCCTCTTTTTTTGTCGGGGTTTAATTAAAAGTAAAATCGAAAAATAAACGTATAAGAATCACTGCGATCTTTTCTTTACCAAACTCGCATTAACTCTAATTGTGTTTTAGATCCATGATACAGAACGCGACTCAGACTCTGATCTTAAGTAGCAGTCGTCTTCGACATTTGAAAATGAGAGA
This sequence comes from Aproaerema taeniolella, assembly GCA_949987775.1. NCBI lineage: Eukaryota > Metazoa > Arthropoda > Insecta > Lepidoptera > Gelechiidae > Aproaerema > Aproaerema taeniolella. Next base: position 9,912,761 of record OX465257.1, read on the forward strand.
AAGAGACAATCAATACTTAAGTATATATCAAGACTTGAGTCTCCTTCCGTAATACTGATACGGGCCTTAATGTTGTAACCTACGACACTCCCCCCTTAACCCTCCTCCACATGCACAAAACGTGCAAGTCATCCTTTAGCAATTTAGTTTCTTGTTGACAGTAACAATAATTTGAAAACAAACGAAACTGAGCGGGTGAGAAAGTGGTTTTTACTAGAAAATTGGAAAATAAATTTTCACAAGACCGGTTTTTGAAAAAAAGCTGTCGAATACAGTATTTGATAGAAGATGCTAAGGTAACTAAAAAAAATTTTCTTAGACACAAAAGTCAATTACTTGCTGACTGGCCCATAATATGTCATGATTTAATAAATACCTAAATAAAGAAAAATAAAATATTTTAAAACGCTTACCCCCGCAAAGGGATATGTACAAAGAATTTTTACTTCTGGATGTTCGCGCCAATCATTTATCTTTACCTGAAATTCTTTAGAATTTTTTTTCAGTAACAATATCGTATTACACCATAATCTAAGGTAGGGACCAACCTAATAGGCATACAATGGTATCTGGCAGGAGTCATAGCTCTTTCCTCTCCTGTACAACTTATATGCTTATTTTTACGAAAAATTGGAGCTATAACACCAAGTTTATGTGAGTGATGAATGAATATATCAAACAATTTTTTTGGTGTAAATTTCACTCACAAAGGTAGAACATTTATTTTGTAAAAGAAGAGCGTTCATGAATGTACCGCTTCAAAAGATTCAACCGACCCTGCGCTAACTTAGGCCTGAGATAACAAGCTCTTTTTGAAGGGCCTAGAGTTTTCTTCTATTTTTGTAAAAGTACTAACGAAGTCGGTAACGAAAGGGGTTAGATTTGTGAGTTTTAATTATTCTAAGCAAGTTCTTAATTTGCGAAACAAAATGAATAAGTATAATTTATTACTAAGATTTTTTAATGCCATTATGCAACTTGTTCCATCCGATAACCCTCACAGTTTATGTCAAACGAGGTATCTAGTGGCTCACCACTGATGCTCTGCCTACCCCGTTAGGGATTATGAGCGTATGTATGTATATATTTTTTAATACGTTTTTATTCTTCATTATAACGACTCTACTTTTTCCCGCGACTTCGTTCCCGTGGGAATCGTAAAATAATCTATCCTGTGTTACTCTGATGCATCTGTAGCTATATTACCGCTGTTAAGTTTCATCATATTAAAATTGTAAGAGATAACGGTGCTAGTTCAGTTGGTAATGACCAGACGGCAGGTTGCGGGTTCAAATCCTGGTGCGGGCCTGTACCACTAAATTCGTCTTTTTGGATTTATGTATTGTATACGGGTTTGTAATTATCACTTGCTCAACGGTGAAGGAAAACATCGTAATGAAACCCGCCCATGAAAAATCATTTTCGAAAGACGAGCAGCGGTCTTCCAACCCGCATTGGGCCAGCGTGGTAGACTATGGTCTAAATCTCCTTCGTGTTTCGAAGGGAAGCCCATGCCCCTCGGTGGGGACGTATATGATGGGCTGGTAGATATTTGCGTGTACATTATCCATCCTTTAAAACTCTTACGCATAGGGTGTAAGGAAAAGGCTTATACAGGTGTAAGGGAAACGCTTATACAGAATGTAAGGAAAACTCTGCCAAAAACGAATACGGCTCGTTGTAGATAATAATGATTTTCAACGCAAATAAATTCAACTTAAAACAAATATAATTAATTTATAACGTGAATCATTACAACGAAGCGGTTTCTTTTCACCCTTTTTAAATTAAAATAGAACTTGTAACTTTTCCAGTTACCAAACTGGAAACACATTTATTTACGTTATTTCCTTGGTTATGTATTTAGTTTAAACAAAAGGTGTTTCCTAACTTTGTTTTTAGGTACTTAAAAAGTGTTTAAAAGACGAGCAGGTTTCGATAGAAAAAGAATTGATTTTAATTCTGAATCACTTAACTGCTAAGAGCCATAGGTGGAATTTTAATACAAATAGCGTCTAGATATAGCCTACTCTCCAAATCTGGAATATTGAAGTAGATACTTATTGAGTTGGATAAAACTATTTGATTGATCTTCGAAGAAAACACTAGAGTGTCTTTATAAAAGGACTTCTGAGGATACAAAAATAAAAGACTTTTTAGAATCCTTGGACTATCCATTTTCTTGCGAACAAAAACCCCACTTTTCTTTAGATTAACGGTAGCGGAGAAAATAATACCCACATTAAAAATTCATTAATTAGAAGCTGGCTATAATTTAAAGTAATTAAAAAAGTGCAGTAAAATGTACCAAATATTCATTTTTAAACTTAATAAATGAATCTAATATTCAGAAGCAAAAAACCAATTTGGTAGAACTTAATTTAGTTCTTAAATAGTATTACTTTGCTACATTGTATTGCACTCCTTGCGGTTTCTCTTAAGTTAATCACGATAAAGTAAATTACAGCGAAACTGAACTTGAATCAGGGTCGCTACTCTGTGTTAACTACGATCGACAGACGGTTGAGACGGTCGATGATTATCACTACCTGTCACTGTCAGCTGTATAGCGCAAGACAGAGATGAATTGACATTTGTCGCTCCAGAATTTAACTTTCAAGCACCAAAAATTTTCGCGAAAATTTCTGTTTTCTGCGGAAAATTAAGTGCGCGAAAATTTCTGTATTTCGCGGAAAATTTAGAACGAATTTTGTCCAACCGTTTCTTCTTCTATTAACATCCCGGTTTTTGTTTTAAAATTTGTACGAAATGTATCTAATCAGAGCCGGCGTTGCTCAACGACAGGAGTACAGTACAGAACAGTAGAGCTCCTTATCCGAGTTTAGAAGGTACTAGCTTATCGCCCGCGGCTCCGCCCGCGTAGACTATATCGTACCCGCTAACTCCCGTTCCCGTGGGAATTTTGCAATATCCTGTTGATAGATAGATAGATAAAACCTTTATTTAACTGACACCAACTAAGCTTTAAGTTTACTAAGGTACCTGCATGCCAAATTTCAAGCGTCTAACTTAAGCGGTTTAGATTTTTCATACAAAAGGATTTTCCCGCTAATTCCCGTTCCCGTGGGAATTTCGTGAATTCCTTTCTTAGTGCACCTCTACGGTACCTAAGCTACGTCCCTTCCAAATTTCAAGTGCCTACGTTTAGCCGTTTTGGCTGCGCGTTGATATGTCAGTCAGTCAGTCAGTCAGTTTCTCCTTTATATATTTAGATAAGTTATAATGTGTATACTCGGATACTTTTTAAAAAAATAAACACAGCTGCATTAAAAAGTTCCCTTTGAATTCATAACAGAAAGAGCATTAAGCAAAACCTTTAGATTCAAAGAGGGAATTTCTTAAACACTAATTTATTTGTGAATAAAAATTGCTCGTAATACTGTGGGCCGCCGCCCGCTACGTGATTCGTTTAATTTTTCCAAAGAACCAACTTCGAAAAGGCTAACGATCTCTTCAGTTCAGATTATTCGGTCTGATCCAATGTGTACTTGTTCAAAGATCTGATAAATAATCACCCTCGAACAAAAAAGTGGATTGCTGTTGAATATTTTTATTTTGCTAAAGAAAATTGTTCACTGAATAGGAAACCGAGCTTTCGCTTGATTAACTCGTAGATAAGAAATCTATTGAATTTTTTTTTGTGAATAAAACTTTTATTCCTTTAACATAAAATATAAATCCACAAAACTTAGAAAATCTAAAAGGAACAAAAGAAAAACGGTTGAAGGAATGAAGAAAACTTCATGTTTCTTACGTTTCGTTTAATTTAAAAAGTTATTTTTTTACGTAAATGTTGGCCTCCGTTTTAGCAATTGCAATCATAAGTTTTTTGAGTTAGATTTTGTTTGTAAAAGCGAAAAAACGCTAAGTTTAACTAATTATTTAACTCTATTAAACATTAAAGCCACAGATACGCAACAGATAGGTACAGACGGTCGCACATCAGGTTACCACAAGCGTACCCTCTGTGCTGTTGTGATAAGAGCGATTTTACAATGAAAATTGAGTAGCCTGATGCGCTAGTACATAAACACATATACACGATGTAAGGGAGACGTCTTGGCAAATATGGGGAAATACTCGTATGTGAAATCTACAAATAATTTATTTTATTTATTTATTTATTTATTTTATTTAACTCTTTATTTGCACACACATAAATAGAACACAGACAAAAACAAACAAAACAAGAAAGTGTACAGAAGGGCGGCCTTATTGCTAAAAAGCAATCTCTTCCAGGCAACCTTGGGGTAAAGGAGAAATAATAAGTAAGTAAAACAGAAGCGGGTGGTGCAAATATTTGATTAAAAATGAAAAGCTTAAGTAGTATAATAGGTACCTATTTAAAATACGTAGACATACTAATCGAATATAAGTATATTAAATAAATATAAGTATATAACTATAAATATATATTATATATACATATATATATATATACATACATACACACATACATACATACATAGCGTAAACAAGAGGACGAGAGAAACACGAGTTGATAAAATAAATAATTACTTCAGGAAATGCGCTTTAAGGCGATGATAATTATGATCGGCTATAATTTTTTTTTCCTGGAAACATCAAGTTAGGGATTTTCGTTATTTACCTAATTTGGCGTTACGCAATGTACCCAGAATGCTATGTTACATGGCTACCTTTCCTGTTTTATATTGCAAAATTGAGTGTATTCGAATTTATAATTTAATTTTAAAGTAAAATACTAAAAAAATGAAAACATTGACACCGGAGGAAAAATCCCCTAAAAGATCACTCAGAATAATGGTATGATTTGAGGTTTTCAGTTTTTGCTTGGCCGTCCCTCACACCCTGCATAGAAAAAGGATACCTGATAAAAATACTTACTTGTTTTGCCAGAATCTTCGGTAGAACACTTCCTCAAACCAAAGCAACTAAACATATTTGAAGTTATTTATTGATTAGCACTTTATTTGCAGCCGAGAGTTTCACCAACACTAACTATTACATGTATCGAAAAAGCAATCAATATATCATTAAGATGCACATCGTTACTTCGATGCGTCATCTGTCATTGTTCCATTTTAGTAACTTGGAATGAACAAAAATATTTTTTCAATTGCTTCGCGTGTCTGACGATATTAAACGATGAATTTATTCTTTTGCATAGAAACAAAACTGAATATTATTCCATTTAGGTGCAAAACCGTTCTTATCGTGACTCGCTACCCGTGGTCCCCTGGCGACACCCACTGGTGGGTCCACAGGGATTTTTGTTGCCCATAGACCCATTGACAGCAAAAGTGGCGGTGGTAGGACCACGGGTAAATCAAGATTCCTATGACCCACCGGCATAGACTCCCAAACTTTTTACTCCTGACACACTGTCACTGTTTTTTCCTTCGTTTCTCCTGAAAATACTGTCACTGTTTGATTATTACTTAGCTTCGTGTCGATTCCTCTGGAATCCTCACCATTTTTAGAGTTCCTTACCTCAAAAGGAAAAAAACGGAACCCTTATAGGATCACTTTATTGTCAGTCTGTCCGTCTGTCTGTCAGTCAGGACCCTTATTTTTTTTAATTAAAGTTAGCAGTGTTAATTAAAGTAGTGTATTTTATTCAAACCCACTAAAACTGCGTCACGCGCTGCTAAGTCTTAAGTCTATTCCGGTGGGTCATAGGAACCTTTATTTACCCGTGGACCCACCAGTGGGTATCGCCAGTGGGACCACGGGTCGCAAGTGCGTAACAGGATCAATAGAGTACATCTAGGAACATGTGGTACTGGCCATCACAAAATTTAAGGTAATTCGAATGGGATCTTATCACAATTCGCGTAATATAATGGACGTGAATCGGCCCACAAAGCTGAAGTGAAGAACTTACTCCAAGAACATGGTCGAAATATGAAAAACTTTAGCCTCTCCTAATACAATTCAACTAATTGCCTTAGTATGAGAAGCCAATTTTTTTGTTTAAAGAATTTCATTCGTGTTTTTGTTGGAAAGGCATTCCGTTTCATAGGGAGAAACACGTCCTAAAGTTTCGCTAACTAATTTAAAGCCATCCATAAACATATCAAAAACTAGCTTTCCGCCCGGGACTTCGTTCCCGTGGGGATTCGGGAAAATCATGTACCCTATGTTCATCATGGATAATGTAAGGTTCTAATGGTGAAAGATTTTTTCAAATCGGTCCAGTAGTTTCGGAGCCTATTCAAGTATTCAATGCAAACAAACAATCAAATCTCTCCTCTTTATAATAAGGGCGACTACTTTTTCTTTATATGTTTTTTTTTAAATAAAATTTTTCGTGTCGAATCTTTGGAAGTAAATAGACAAGATAAACTTGTTTACGTTATCCCTTTAAACCTTAAGGCTTATCGTTCCAATAATTAGTGAGAAGGTAATTGTAAAAAATTACCTTCTGTTGGTAAAATAGGTTTTGAGTGTTTATCCTTTCCTTTCACAAAGGGCAAAGTTTAGGTTTAATTAATCAAAGGAAAATCCAGTGTAAACAGTGTCATCTTGTGCCTAGCAGAGGATATTCGCGACGCCGACTAAGTTTTATTAATTACAAGATTTCGAGAGTCGCGAATATTTCCTAACTTTTGAAACTTCGAATCGTGAGAATATTGTTATGGTAATTTGATTTCCAATATTTCATACCTATTTCAAAATTTGGCTACAATGAATGATGAACGATAAGCTTTATATGTTGGATTTGAGTTTTATTTACCAATGAGGATTCTAAGTTTAGCTACAGCCGAAGGAAATAGAACATAATATGTATTTTTAATTTGGAATTAAACTGTATTGTTACATTATTTTATTCAGCAGGAATATTCCATGTCAGATAGAAAGTGAAAGAAAAACTTAGAATGTACCATCTGCTAATTATAAAAGCCAGTAAGTGGAACGCGACAACCTATCACCACTACGCTCATCTAATACCTTCAGAATGAATAAATGTCAAATGTCAAGTGGTTCTATTTTACTCATGACTTTCTGCGCCCCCCGAGAGGGACTACAATAAACAAATAGAATATGATTTATTATACGAAATCATACAATGAATACTAAAGCGAAAGCGGAAACATAATGGTGTGAATTCTCTATTCAGAATGCGGTGCACTTATTAAAACTTAAACAAGTAAAGTTTCAGAAGCAGAAGTCAAAGCGGCTACCAACACAAAGGTTGCACAAGTTTGTATTGTGACGCAGTGACAGAATGAGCAAACAAATAAATAAGGAAATAACCTGCGGCTTCGGAGTCGGGCGGACGATGCCGCTGCCTGCCATTCCACCAGCACCCGCAGCAAGGCATCCTTACTTCACACACCACCCACCATCAGTCAACTCGTAAACCAACCTTACATTTTGAGGATTAGTCCTCAACAACTATATTGACCTAAATTAACAAAGTTGCCCGAGTGTTTTTCGACGATTTGCGAAGAAACTTTCGTATTTTTGTAACGGCCAATTGTTTCTAGTTTGATTTGCTCGCTGAGGTTGATAAAAATGTCGATTTGTGGAAGAGAAGTACGCCATGAATACTAAATTCCCTAGGGTTCACTTTACGCAAAGAATACAAAAGTGGGCATCGGCGCATGGTGAGAGAGACGCGCGGTGACGACCGCCGCCCGCCGCGGTGCGCGCTCTACTGCTCTGAAAGATGAGGGTTTTCCATTTTCAGTGTCATCTGCTCCTACTACTAAACAAATTCACATGCTTCTCACTTCGAACTCTCTAGTTTTTCCTATCGGTAAAATCTCGTAATCACTTTCTTGTGGACCGTGATAAATCGTAGTAGCCTCGCATCAAACTGCTACGCTTTGTTGTCTCAAGTTTTATTTTTCTTATTTATGAGACAAACATACAAAACCATAATTTGATATGAATTATGGCGGTTGGCTTTAATACTTAAGATTTATAGAGGGATGAAATCCCGGAAAAAATATTTTTCGTGTAACTTTTACGATAGAAGTAAAATTGTATCGTAGCCTTAGCGTAGCAAAATGCTACGGGAACTTTTAATAATTGTTTAAGTTTTAAATTAATATTTTTCAGTTTTTTGACATTTTGTAGTCGGTATCTTCCCAAGTTCTATTCTTCTGTGTTAAGACTCATTTTGCACTAAAAATAATGCGGGAGATACGTTGTAGTTACCGTGTATTAAAATGTATGTATAAGCAACCAACTGAGTATTAAAGAGCGTAGAGCCCCTTGAGGCGGCAACATAGTTTGCAATTCTTAGTGCCACGAGGGCTTTCGTTTGAAATCATAATATGGCTTTTTGTGAAAAGCAATAGCATTTTCGTCTCACTTTGACAATCATTAGTAAAGGTCAAAAAGGTTACAACTAGGTAGGTATATTTGGACCCTTGGGTAAATATAATCCAAAGTATTTTTAATCTTTACAAACAAGCGTCATAAACGGAAAGGTAAAAGAACTATTTGAAACATTTTTGAATTACGTCTATTATATGGTAACACTTTTACCCCGCCTACCGAGGTATTTTAGTGATGTCTAACCCTTTAGCGATATCGTGACAAATGTTTCCATTAACCCTATATACGAGTAAATTATATGTAGATACAGACATATGTTATAAAATGTATATTCTTTTATGAATGGGTATTTATCATTTTTATCGCGGTGGAGATATCTACTGTTCATTGTGTCCAGCTGTGACCGAGCTGTACCGATTTTGCATGATTAATTATTGGTATTAGTATAATAATAACATGCCTTATCTTTTTACTATGAAGCTGGCATGACCTACTGAAATTATCAAACCCTCAACAAAAATTTGATTTAAAAAACCCCATCACATTTTATACCAAGGAAAATACATCGTCTAAATCCTTATATTTACATCGCATATTATAAATCGACCACGAGTATGTTAAATCCAGTTTATATAAAGGTTATATCTACATCGATTTGGTTAGGGCCTCCATTTTCAATGGCCATTATTTATTACTGACATGGATAACGTATTTGGGAAAATTGTAATCCGTATGTTAGATTTATTCAGGACAGTAAATTATTATTGAAACACAATTTATACATTATAGCGTGATATACATTATGTTTTATATATTTTTATACAAACGATTTAATAATAAGTATAAGTTTCGCAATAGCATCATTTAAAATCGATCAGGAATTTTCTGGGTCTACTTTCTTGTACTCGCACGACTCGCACGTGCCTGTTTTTAACCGACTTCAAAAAAAGGAGGATATTCTCAATTCGAATTATTTTTTTCTGGATATTTGTTACGCGATTACTTCGTCAATTCTGAATAGATTTCGTTAACACTTTTTTGAATGGTGGGTCATATTTTAGAGGTGGTACCATATACATTTTATCGAATAACTTATTTGAAAAAAAAAACAACAAAAGCCCAAAAAAACATGCACATTATATTTAGATGAAGTTTTGGTTTGTGGTTATTTATCTTCTGATAGGCATTGCTGGGATCGAAGTCAGTTTACACTAACGTTTTTAAAGTGGATAATTTTGATTTATTTAACAGTTTATTGAACACAGGACAAATAACAAACATTTATACAGACAACTAGAAAAACGAACACAAAAGGCACAGGTTTTTTACTAAGAAATTTCTTATTTCTTTAATAAATTTCTTCTGGCAGACCTGAGACAGTGATTATTATTATTTACGAAAACACGACACATACATAAAGACCCACATTAAGGTTTTTCCACTGACTTCTGCAAAGACTGACAAATAGAGTCAGTCAGGCAGACTCTTGTTTTTTGCCCCATCTTTGCCCGGATCAAGAATAGAACCCGACACCGTCTATTCAAAGGCAGCGTCACTACCATTGAACCAAACCAGTTGCTAATCTAAGGTCCTCCTCCCTTGAGAATCTCTTTAAAGTTCGAATGAATAGGCATTAACATTCTCGACCACATGTTTGTCCCTGGGCTAGATTGTAGGCTAGAGCAAACATATTCTCAATCAATACCTACTGTAAAATCAAATAATGCTGTTATTTGATTTTACAGTAGGTATTTAAGTGTGAAAGTGCTTATTTTTAGCCAACAGGCCAAACTGTATTCTATAGTGCACATTGTAACGTTTCTTTTGGACTGCAACCAAAACTCTGCATTTAGAAAATGCAGAGTGTTTCGGATGTGTATTTTAAAACAGATGGGCATTTTAGATAGAACACGTGATAAATGCAATAGAAAAGACTGCGCGAAAAAGATAATGGGTTCATTTGCAGTTGGATGTTGATGCGATTCATTTTTTTCCTAGCCTCCGTAGACAGATGATCGTGCTCTTTTTAATAATCTCACTTCTGACGCCCACATTGTGGGGGTGCGAAATTTTTTTAGTATGGATATTGAATACTAAAAAATATATGGATGAAGGATATATGGATGTTGTTGCAGATGCCATATTGTTTTGCTTGTGACGTCACTTCAAATCTGTAACTAAGTGCATTGTGTGTCTCTTCAACTTTGTTAAAAATGATGCACTGCGCTGATTGCTTTGCCTGTTTTCTTTTCAAGAACTGTTGAATAAGAATTTTGGAAAAACATGTATCGACACATATTCCTAAATTGTACTGATTCCATACACGACCCAAATACGCATCTCATTGGATATACTTTTTTGATCTTTACAACGATATATTTTTCTCGTTTCATTATCTCTATTAATTAAATTTTTATTTTTTCATAAGCCGAAATAAAAAATTAAAATGAAAAGTTTAAAGTATATTATTTCAGTTTTTTTTATTTCTTACGTGTTAAATTTAGAGTTTTATCTTTGATGTTAGATAAATGCATAATGTTTATTGCAAACAATGACATGAATTCGTCGACAAAGTTAAAGAACAAACAAAGAGTAAAAGAATATGGACGTACCATCAGCTCTAACTTAACCGTTTATCAGTTTTCGTAATCCGGGAACGCAATAGTCAATTCGATAAATAGATCAACTCGGCTGCACTCCTATGTCTGTGAGACTAGGTTATCTTAATTAATTAAGTACTTACCCGTCGCTGAGCCTGTATTGAGAATTGCCTTGTTAACAGCGCCTTGTTGATTCGTCTTAGCCGGTGACGACGTTTGAGAGCCTGTCGCGGCCTTATCAGCGAGATGGGGAGTCTTCGAGAAAGGGGTAGGAGACGAGGGTAAAGACAACGGAGACGACAATCGCAAAGGAGATGTCGGTGTGCAAAGATTGGAAGACAGTGATAATTTCGATTCGGAAGAAACGAACGCTTTAGAGGATACATCTGATTTTTCTGAAGTGGGTTCCAAGACGGTGGGTAGGGATATTTTAAGAGTACCATTTTTTGTCGGCGACGTTTGTTCTTTTTGTTGTCCGTCAGCCATATCCACCTGTAGAAAAAAAGTTATTTAAATAATGTTATAGTTTAATAAACAAAGTTTGACGTTGCATAGGGAGTTTGCTAGGGGCATTTGCAGCAGTATTTGGATCTAAAATGTTGCTTCAATGGTAGCATGTCCGTATTTATTTGATGATTTAAAATTAGTTTAAGAAAATTAAGGCCGAATCTAATTCAAACAAGATTTAGAACTTAATTGCTTTTGATTGCAGAACCGATTATTTTTACTCGACCTAAATGGTCTTGTATTACGTTTTAAACTATATTTTATTAGGCTATACTTACATATAACTTTTTGATTATAAATACCTACTTATAATTTCGTCTGTCTGTGGCCCTGGGTAAGAATTCCTCAACTACGACGGGGATAACGATTGAGGATTTAATCTTTGACGTTGAAGGCTAATAACGTGAGAGTTAAAATGATAATTTTTAATAGACCCTCTACCAACTAAGCCGTCGTTTGTAAAAACGTGAAAAAATAATGGAGGTAGTAAATACAATAAAACTAAGTTATAAGGATAACTAATCACAGTTAGCTGTTAGCTTTTCAAGTTATCGAGTAACAGTCGATTAAGTTTTTTTTTTAAATAAATAAATAAAACGCCATACACTCAAATGCTCTTGGCCTTTTTATTGTATATAATTGAAATGACCATGACTCTGACCATGACCAGGTTTATTTATCCTAAGAGATTGTCATTTTATCATGTGAATTTAAAAAACTTCACTTTGATTGCACGAGGGTCCCGCGCAAAGGCTTGCTCGCCCTATGGCGTTGTCAATGTTGACATTTTGACATAAGACCGCGGTGTTGTCGCGGCGCTGTCACTATCATACTCGGCCTGCTGTACAGTTGCGGAAACGTCGTCATGAAATAAAAATACAAATCTTGGATAGTTTTAGGTTATTATTAACAGTTAATATTAGTACCTTATACCTTTATGGTCTTTTTATCAGCCCATATTCGTTCCCACCACATTTATTACTATTAAAAAGTAGCACAAACTCCGTTTTTAGTTGGTTTTTGCGTAATGTGTAAGTATTATTAGTTTTAATAGTAAGGCATTTTAGTAGGCAAACGAAGAAGGTGGAATCCTAAAATATTTTGAGACAAAATGCTATCAGTCTACTTCTTGGTAGCTAGTACCACAGAATAATTAATACCTTTACTGCAATTTAAAAATGTACATAGAAATACAAACTTTTTGTTGATTTTGACACCTACATACTTTATATTTTCATAAAATGATATCTATGTCTATGATTCTGTACCACCGGCCATCGGCTTGAAAATATTTTATTTTGACTTTTTAAGTAAAACCATAACAATAAAAAATAATACATGTAGTAAATAAAACGTATAGTCATTATTTCTCAGTGGTTATGTGAACGTTATACAGCATAAACACCACGTAACAAATAACAAGTTTAATTATTTATATGTGTCAGCCAAACAGCATCCAGAATCCATTAGCCAATTGTATGGTACTTTTACACACAAGATACAAAAGTATACAAAGCCATCAAGTTTAGGGCAGGCCACAAACGGAAAAAGTTATTGCACATCACCCAGCTAACGACTGAGGAGCGAGCAGTGCGAGTGTATCGACAAAAGCGAGACGGCCGAGGTGACGTCACCGCCAGACTCTACTACTTGTTCCACCCATTCAATGAGTTTAGTTCACGGTGTAGAGTGCTATCTGTTACAGCGCCGTCGCTACTTCTCCAAATAAACTCGATTAACCAGATTAACCAGTGATTTTGTCCAGTTTTATCTGAGTTCGCATTGTTCTGCTGATAGCAGCTATCGACCACAGGTTGACACGACAACGCCGCGCCGTCCACGGTCACGATCACGAACAAATATGTAAATAAAAGTTTGGTAAACATGACTACAGTCCAGACAACAAAACACAACCCGATTCCAGTGAGATTCCGGTTCTTGCACCATGTGAGATTAATAATAATTTACGTAGCGAGGTTTTTCTTCAGTTTATACTATGGAAAAGAAGGGAAGAAGATTCCGCAAATAAAAGACGATATCCTGAAGGAGCCGGCCATAGAAGTTGCCAAGAGAATTAGAAATAAACAGGTTCGTGTCAGTTAGTTTAACTCGTATGATGAGTACAATACTTTACGTGTCATTAGCATTGGTCATTGTTATTATGGAGTAGGTAGACATCTACTCACAAGTTCACCAAGTAAGCGTCACTAGTAACACTTAAACAAGTTTCACTACAGATATTAATGAAATTACCTTATTGTTTTGTACCTTGCTAAATAAAATAACACATTAGTCAAATCTACACTCTTAGTCATCGAACGAGAATAAAACTGTAATTTTCCTGTTGTTGATTACTACTAAATGAAAAGGCAATTCATTTCCCTTCTATTTTACTACAAAAGGCTCTTTCTCAAGAGCTCTTTAGGTCGTTGAAAATCTTTAAGAGATATCTATCTATATACTATATTATAAAGTTGGAGGTCCTGATTCACTGGCTCAACGCCCAGCCCAAACCCTTGCACCTAGAAAGTTGAAATTTTTTCACGAAGATTCCTGTTATGAGGTAGGCAAGGAATAAGGACGGATTTTACAAAATTCCCACGGGAATAAAGTCCCGGGCATACTCTAGTACTACATATTTCTGTTTACTTGGAACATGAGTCGTTGCTTATCTTTGAAACCATTCACGTACACCTTCGATTAGATTGTGAAATTAAATTAACTATGACGATTTAATTGCCCAAACTACTGCTGTTGATAAACTTGTAAATGTTTGAGTTTCAATATTTTTAAAATACATGACACGCTTACGGTTTTTTAAACCAAAACCATTACTAGGTGATTTTAAATTTTCTTAGAAAGTTAAAACAACTTCAACTCTGCACCTAACTAATAACTGTGACATCATCAGATAAGTATCATATTGACGAAAATGTGACATCAACATTTTCGTCAATATGATTCAATTTACATTTCATTATTATTTTGGTAATTAAAATTCGATTTTTGGCTTATCAAAACTCAAAAAACCGGCTAACTGCTGATTAGTTTATGACAATGGACTAGAGGTACCTACATACTTAGGCAGTACTTTGATGGAATCACAAAGAGACGTAAATTTAGCTTTATGAAAGGAGTTTACAATGGCGAGTTGATGGCGACTTCCCTCTCATCATTGAACCACGAGACGTAAAATTGAGGCGACACTAGAATCCTTTTAAGAAGCAATCCACTTGTATTTATTCTGGACTAGCTGATGCCCGCAACTTCGTTTGCGTGTTATTTTTTTTTGTACAGAGTACACAGATTGAAAACATCTATCTTACGTGATTTAGATTTTTACATACAAAAGTTTTTTCCCGCTAACTCCCGTTCCCGTGGGAATTTTGCAATATCCTGTTGCAACTAAGCTTTAAGTTTACTAAGGTACCTGCATGCCAAACTTCAAGCGTCTAACTTAAGCGGTTTAGATTTTTCATGCAAAAGGATTTTCCCGCTAATTCCCGTTCCCGTGGGAATTTCGGGAATTCCTTTCTTAGTGCACCTCTACGGTACCTAAGCTACGTCCCTTCCAAATTTCAAGTGCCTACGTTTAGCCGTTTAGGCTGTGCGTTGATATGTCAGTCAGTCAGTCAGTCAGTTTCTCCTTTTATATATTTAGATTAACGAGAATCTACAGAACAATCTACAAATGAATTAAGCACAAATTTGTTTCGTGTATAAGTCCGAAATCTAAAGAAACCATAAACGGAACAGGACCTGGTCGAAAATTCGAAATGTTTCGAAATATCCTTAATGACTTTTATATGTTTTTTATTAATTTTAGGGGATACTCATTTATATCTTCAAGTTTACAAAACACGAGCCCTATCCTTAGCAACATTTAAAGTACTAGCTTTTCGGCCGAGACTTCGTTCCCGTGGGAATTTGGGAAAATTATGTACCCTATAGGTATCACCCGCTAATAAGAGATTTCTCTATTGGTAAAAGAATTTTTGAAATGCCTAGGTCCATTGGTTTTTGAATTTATTCGTTACAAACATACAAATCTTTCCTCTATAAGTAACATTAGTGTAGGTGTAGATAACACAGTGTGAATCAGTTTTAATTTCATGAAAATCATTTTAAGAATTGCTTTTTGCTTTGCCACACAAAACTTTATTTTATTATGCAGTTGAACTATTGATTGCAGTTTGAATTACAGCTGTGCTGTGCATACCTCTGTACTTTTATAGATTAGAGATTAATAGCTGACGCACAGTACACTCTTACATTAGGTACGTACCTATGTAACCGGTAATTCTATTTACCTTGTCTTTGTTTAATCGGTACTATCGTTAGGTAATAACTCGAATAAATTACTATAGAGTCGTTGGATGGAGCTTGAAATAAATTACAATGTTATGATATGAATAAGGATGAGGTCATTGTAGTACTCTGTTAATGACGGATAGCCAAAACCAATATAAACTTTTTGGAACTTGTAATTCAGACTTTTCAGGGAGTATACCTACTAAATATCAAGTTCTTGAATTTAACAGGCATTGCTGACGAATATCTTTGACGTAAATACCTTCTTCATCTAAATATAGATTTTATGTCCTCACCGGCAAAAAATTTGTTAGTCTTTAAAGATGTCGTAGAGAAATGATAAATTTGGGATTTTATGATATCTTTACGAATTTCACATTCCATCGAACTTTGGTTCATTGGATTTGTCTAGTGTATTAATGAAATAGGTGTACAGTTGTTTTTCGCATCCTAAAACATCACTCCTGGAGGTCCGGGGCTGTGAATACTTATTCAGATTATTCTTGCTATTAAGTTTTTAAATTCACCGACTGATTATCTAAAAAATACGAATTTTAAATGTTTTATCGTACGTACTGTAAACTAACTATAAAAAAACTAGAAAAACAAGTTTCTTATGTTATTTCAGTTAACACTTTTGGGCCTCAAGGTTGTTTATTTTATTGTTTTGTATACGAAAAAATTGGTTCTGAATAGATAACTAATAAAAAAATTGTAGACGGCCGTTTGGAACGCGAAATAAATTAATATTTTCTACTTCCAGATTTCAAGTGTGGAAGTGGTGGAAGCGTGTATAAGGCGGATAAAAGATGTGAATTCCGAATTGAACTGCTTCGTCGAGGATCGGTTTGAGCTGGCTTTGAAGGAGGCTCGGGAGGCCGATGAACTCATCCGAAGCACACAGCTGACGCAGACGTTAGAAACAGAGAAACCGTTTCTGGGCGTACCTTTCACCACCAAAGACTGCATCGCAGTAAAAGGTAAAGTTATGCTAATTGAATCCCATTTTTATCTATCCGTTTAAGCGTTATTTATTGTGAAAGTCAAGGAATTGTTGTTTTATTTAATGAAGAGAAAATTACGGCTTGCTTTATCCAAGTTTTAAAGTTCAATTAAGTTCTTCGATCTTAAGATAAACATATTATTTTATTCTGTAGTGAGATTAGCTCTTGTTACTTTAAAGGCGTTTCGCCAACTTGCTCTATCAATTGCTATATCATGACCTGAAGCAGTAAAGAGTCCGAAATATCCTTCTATGTCCCCATAGAAGGAAAAAACAACCGAGTGATTCAGTTTTAATGTTATTAAAACAGGTTTATAAGCAAATTACACATTACATAATATGAAAAGCATGTCAAGCTGTTTGTAATGCAAAAATTGTAATGCATAAACACAATATGTAACACAGCCAGTTGTTACATATTGTGTTTATGCAACTGTATTACTATAAGATACAAAATCTTCAAGCCTTAAATAGACACTTTAGGTTTTTGCTTGCTCCATACATTTTGCTCAGTCTACCGTCACAGCTACCGAATGTTTAACTATGGGACAATTTTGATGACTGAAATGGTTTTAATTGTTTTTCCTTTTTCTTCAATTATTACTGAATAAAACTACAAAAAGTGTTTCGTACTTTATAATACTTCATCATTCATAGCTTATTGTTGTAAACAAAATCAGGTTTTCGGTTTGCGTAAGAATATAAGAAAGAACGTCGAACAGTGAAAAGCTTCGAAACACACGTACCAAATTCTTGATAAATAAACACAGTAATTTAATTTTAATCTAAAAAATGATATAAACGTTTTCTAAAATTGAATTTAGTTTCCATTCGATGTGTATTTCAACTTTGTTACTCAACCAATTTGGCCAGAAAAAGCAATGAAGAATGATTAAAAATAAATAAAATTAGCCTAAATTTTTTTAGTACCAGACGAGTTTGATCGGCACTTCAAAGGCTATGTGGTTCTTAAGATCTTAAGGATTTAGGTTTTGAAATATGAATCCTAACAAAAGAGTTTTGAGGATGAGTATCTGTGAGGGCAAATTGTAATTGGCACACAAAGTAGCTAGCAGGAAATAAATAATATAAAAAGGCCTTTCGATTGTTGTACTGCCAACGTTGCCTAAAAAGCTAATTCATATATTTTTTACTTTTTCCAGGTCTCCACCAAACAGCTGGGGTGGTCTTGCGAAAAGATTTCATCGCGGAAGAAGACGCGCAAGCCGTTAAGTTGCTGAGAGAGAAAGGAGCCATTATCATCGGCTTAACAAATGTCCCCGAGCTTTGCATGTGGTACGAATCTACTGATTTTTAGGGTTCTGCATCCAAAGAGTAAAAACGGGACCCTATTACTAAGACTCCACTATCCATCTGTCACCAGGCTGTATCTCATGAACCGTGATAGTTAGACAGTTGAAATTTTCACAGATGACGTATTTCTGTTGCCGCTATAACAAATACTAAAACACAGAATCAAATAAATATTTAAGGCGGCTCCCATACAAAAACGTAATTTTTTTGCTCGTTTTTATACAGTGTGAGTCTTTATAATGTGCACATATTAAAATGAGGGAAACTGTGCTTCATTTTATCGACGGGAAAAATACTAAAAAAAATGCATTTTTAGTGGCATTTTTTTAAATTCTTATTTGTTACTGTGCCCCCTGCGTAAACAAAACGGTATAATTTGAAACTTAATTATTTATCACGTTGAAACAAACTCAATAATGATCGGAAACAACACAGTGTTCTCATAAAATTCTAAGCGAGGGAAAACAACCGCCTCAATTGAAAATTAAAAAGATTTCTAACAGAAATCAGGTTTGTTTTTCGTCAAGTTTTTCAAAAATAAATAAAATTTGTCAGTAGTCTAATTTGTCAGCCTAGTTTTTTTATTACTTTAAGTTATTCTACGTCATATTAGCTACCTAATAGTAAAAATTCCACATTTGTAACTCAATCACAACATTACCTATCAACCGCTGTAGAAAGGCCTTGCACCACTGTTTTGCAGGTAGAGAACCTTTTTTGTGAGTTATTTTTGTAAAGGCGCGCGGGGTAGAGTGCGGGGAAGCAGGGTTAACTGAGGACAGTTGGCCCTGCTACCCCGCACTCCACCCCAATCTTGATGAAGGTCATAGATGAGGTCGATGATGGAGTTAACCAGAAAATGCCAATTAAGGCACTGGCACTCCCACACACCGACGGAACACAGCAAGCTGTTTGGCTATAGACTTCGGTAGGAGGTTGGTCGAGAACCAGACGACCCTTTACAGAGCCTACCACACCGCATATGACCATAGGACGCCACCTTAGATTCAAAACAAACTGAGGTGTCGTTGCTTAAGGTGGATAACTAGGAGGCAGGTCTCATTTGTGTTTCCTTAGTCGCCTCTTGCGACACCCACGGAAAAAGATGGGTTAGTGTTATTCTCAACTGATCACCACACGGAGGCGGATGAAAGTAACAGAACACGAGTAGCTTATTAATTTGTGCAAGTAGCAACGGCGGATAATTCTGGTTAACTCCATCGTCAACCTCATCTATGACCTTCATCAAAATTGGGGTGGAGTGCGAGGTAGCAGGGCCAACTGTCCTCAGTTAACCCTGCTTCCCCGCACTCCGCCCCGTGCGCCTTTACAAAATAACTCACAAAAAAGGTTCTCTACCTGCAAAACAGTGGTGCGAGGCCTTCCCCAGCACTTGATAGGTAATGTTGTGATTGAGTTACAAACGTGGAGTTTTTACTATTAGATGGCTAATACGATGTAGAACAACTTATAGTAATAAAAAAACTAGGTTGACAAATTTGACTACTGACAAATTTTAATTTTTTTTAAAACTTGACGAAAAACAAACCTGATTTCTGTATTTTTCCCGTCGATAAAATGAAGCATAGTTTCCATCATTTTAATATGTGTACATTATAAAGACACACTGTAGATAATAGTCACCAGGCTGTACCTCATGAACCGTGATAGTTACTTGAAAGTTTCACAGATGATGTATTTCTGTTGCCACTATAATAAAAAATACTAAAAAACAGAATAAAATAAATATTTAAGGGGGCTCCTATACAAAAAACGTGATTTTTTTGCTCGTTTTTATAGATAATGGTACGGAACCCTTCGTGCGCGAGTCCGACTCCCACTCGTTAAGTTTTTACGCAGACAAAACAATAAACTTAATAGATCTATGTACTATGGTAAAAGGATCTACACATGACTTGACCGGATTTCTTTGCTCGGACGAGACTAAACAAATATTATAGGACATCCTGTGTTTGGGCATGGCTTTAGTCTTGATGTTGGAAAGTTAACTCAGTCAGAATCTTCTGAACAGGTGGGAGACTCACAACTACATCCATGGTCGAAGCAACAACCCTTACAACACCACTAGGATCGTCGGTGGGTCTTCAGGAGGAGAGGGATGCCTGCAGGCTGCTGCAGGAAGTATCTTCGGAATTGGTAGGTTTGGGAACGAGTCGATTTGCTAAAGACATTAGGAAAAATTGGTCTATTCTATAAATCTGATGGTAACTGTACCTACCGGCAGATAACTGTTATGGCTAGTCAATAAATCTCGAATTGCTTTCACTAGCGAAGCTGAGGAGAGTACTTCAGGTATTAAATAGGTGTAACAATTTTAAGACTGAAGTTTTAAAGGGATGGGTGGTGATGGAGTAAATAAACTAGAGGCCTGGAACGTCTTTTTCTTGAATTTCTAAAAATCCCACCTTATTTCTTGTCTACGAATTAAAAAGGGAACCCCTCAACAATTAACTTTGCTCTATTTCAGCTTCCTATTAATAGGTGCAAAGGTGTGGACTGGGTGTTGATGAATCAAGACGTTTATACGATTTGAAAGGATTTTATTATTATTACACAACCTGAACTCTTTATTTTACAGGTTCAGATATCGGAGGATCAATTCGGATGCCTGCTTATTTTAATGGAATCTTCGGCCACAAACCGTCTCGCTTCGTGGTTTCCAACGAAGGACAGTATCCGGACGCTGCAACGCCCTTACACGATTCATTCTTAGGTAAAAAATCCCGCAAATCCACCAGATGAAGCTAACTGGTAGATTTGATTTTTAGGAAAAATATATTCCGTAACAAAAGTTGATAACACGCTGACTACTGAGTGTTAATTCGGAGAAATAGTGGCCGGTTTTTGACCACAAATACAATTTATTTACCTACATTTTCAATTGATGAAATACATTAATACATTCATTAATTAACTGATTCACCTTTGCTTGTTTACATTTCCCACTGCGTACTGCGTCTTCTTTCGCGTGGAAAAAATAATTAACCCATCAATGCAAATGAGGTATCCCTTAAACATCGGTTTTAACGAGAAGGGAGGACATATAAGCACACTTTTACATTTATGTTATGAGTATTAGGGAATAGTTTTAATACTTAGGTATCTTTTATTATTGATTAATTAACTCAAATTATTTCTCGTTTCCTCTAGGGATCGGGCCAATGACAAGACACGCAGTGGATTTAAAGCCTCTATTAAAAATAATATCTGGAGAAAATAGTTCAAAACTTGGTTTAGAAAAACCAGTAAATGTGGAGAAACTGAAGGTTTACTATCAATTCCAAAGTGGAGCCCCGTTAACCGATCCTGTTGACCCCGACATTTTGGCTGCCATGAGGAAAGTCGTAGAATTCATGAATGTCCAGCATAACATAAAAGCTGAAGAGAAAAAAATTCCTTTGCTACAGCGGTCTTTGCCAATTTGGCTAGCAACAATGAAACACTCGAAAAAGTTTGGGGATTTCATAATGACAAAAAGCACAAAGGGCGCCATAATTTGGGAGATTCTCAAAAATGCTGTTGGATTATCAGGGAACACTTTCATTGGACTAATCACCGCCTTATTCGATTACGGTGGTGTGGAAGTTGGAAGCGAAAGGTATAAGCACTACATTAGAGTCCGCGACGAGTTGGAGAATGAATTTAAAGAGATGTTGGGAGAAGACGGAGTGTTTTTGTTCCCGACACACCCGACGCCAGCGCCATATCACAACGAGCCTGTGCTGAGGCCGATGAACTTCGGTTACACTGCCATCATAAACTGCCTTGGCTTACCAGCCACGACAGTACCCTTGGGATTGGGAAGGGAGGGGCTCCCAATAGGACTTCAAGTAATTGCCAATCACAACAATGACAGATTATGCCTTGCTGTAGCTGAAGAATTGGATAAAGCATTTGGAGGTTGGATTGAGCCTCAAAAATCTTGAAGAGCATGAGTAGTTACAGGGTCACCATCTTACCAGGGTAGTCAGAGCTTTGAAAGCTGATGCATTTTATGCAGCTGATGCAGCTATGTCATTTTTTTTTATCTACCAGTTGCCAATATGCAATCAGACTTAAAATGTAGACTTCCGAACCAACACAAGGAATCTAGAGAAATTTTCATTTCTCCTATGTTTTGATTTGAACAAACATCCTTTTAGCATTCAAGATCATGTGTCAATTCTTAGCAATTCAAGCAATTCAAGATCATGTGTAAACATTAAATGAATGGAAAAAAATATTTTTAAGATTAAGTTTTCCTTGGCAATCAACTGTTATGAAAGTGAAGTCTTACTGCTTATGCAGCTGGTTTGAACATGTATTCAGCAAGTAGTAGGCTTTTGTTTGCATTATTACTTGATAATGGTAATAAATGGTGTTTTGAAAGTGATTTAATAAATAGTACCAAACTACTAAAATGATATCACAATTTTGAATGAAATATAATCTTAAATTTAAAAGTATATGACTTTTGATTGCCTTCCATCTCTAGGGGATTTGAATTTAAAAATTCAGCCATGTTTTAATGGTTTTTTTAATGATCAACAATTTAAAAAAAAATACAAAAACAATCAGAAACATCAACAAGAATTAGTACTAGAGAGACTTTGAATTATTCCTAATATTTCTCTTCTCTTTCCACTCGGGTTAAATTTGATGAGCAAGTCACAAGAATTCATCTCTTCCTTTATATGGGCACTCTCTGCCATTCTCTCAGTGTTGAAAATAACATGCACCCCACAATCATATCCATTGCTTTGTTGGAAACAATCTTTGTTGACAAAGTTGACAGAACCTGAAAACATAGAATTTAGAATTGAAAATAATAACATTTATTTACTTAGCTACAATCTTACATTTGTGACTGTGAAAGGTACAACTTTGGGAATAGTCGATAAGGTTCGCAATTGTTGTGATCAGCTTCAATTTGTAATATTACTACCTGGAAAGTTGTATCTTTTACAAAACACAGTCACATATGTATAGCTATAAGTTTTAAGGAACAAAAGACAGTCCTGCTGGACAGATTCAATAAAAGTTAATATTTAGAAAATGAAAATGCATTTTACCTCCTTTCATAAAGTAGGACATCAGATGACTAGCAAACTCCCAAGCCACATTGTGATTACTTCCAGATGAGGAATCAACATGATAGAAACAACTTTCAGGTTTTGAGTATACGAGAAGACTCCAATGAGATCCTCCGGCTCGGTCAGGTGAATCATTATCATTTAGAGCAAAGAAAACAAATTTCTTTTTTTTAATATTAAGTGGCTCTAAAAATGTTTTTATCTCATCGGTGTCCACCATTTTAATGCACTGTGTCACTTCAGGTGAAACAAATAGTATTTCATTTGCATTATGGAATTTTACTCTTTCCAGATATTCAAAGTAAAATGATATGATGGTATCATTCAGCCAGTACGGTCCATCCAACAACTCCAGATCTGATCGGTGTATAAGCACTTCATGGAAGCTTAATACCACAGTTTTTGCCATCACAAAAAAATCGCCACTTACACTGTGTCTTTTAATTAATCGAGCCCGATAATATCTGCTAATTAGAAAAATAAAAAGTAAATGAACGACATTCTTATAAGCGCCGCAGTATGTGCAGACGAAATAACAACAAATTAGTAAACAAAAATAGAACCCTCTAAGTAATGTGATCCACTTACCCTTTTTATAATTGAAGAAATTTTATTTTTGCGATTCTTTCGTCATAAAATATTCCAGTTTGTTTATTTACACTGCCTTACTACTGACTGATGGATCACTAAATTTAGATAATATGCATCAATTAGAAGCGACTAGATCTATTAATTTTACAAAAATTACAGCGTTGAAATTATTATAAATAGCAAATAATTAGCGAGGAATTTCGTAAGTCCATCGCCAAAACACACTTGTCACTCACTTGTCATTGTCAACTTTTCTGACCACAGATTAATAGAAGAATACCCACAGACTACAAATAAGTTACTCCATCATGGATCTAAAGAGAAAGTACTAAGTCCATGTACTCCATACAGCTGCTAAATGTAAAGTCAAGAGCAGGTCACGCTTACACTACCAGTTTCAGCTGAGTTCTGATTTATACTAAGCGCCATACAATGCCAGGGCCTGTGTCCAAAGTTCAAAGTGTCAAGCTTGACGTGCTCTTGAGTGTACTCGTATACCATAGACTAATGAGAAGATATTTTTTACTTAGTATAAGACTACCAACTTTCAAACAAAAATATTTGCCATACTAAGGCAATGACACTTCCAAAGTCACCTGACTTACTTTTTTTTCTAAGACGTTATTACATAGGCAAAGAGAAATCAGTTTATGCAATGAATGTGTCACTTTGGTTTGCTTTTAGGATAATGCATTATTGGATTTACTACGAATTAAAACGCTTCTAGATCGGCGAATCAACACTGACATGTACCTATTTCTATTAACAAGTTGTAACCTAGGTGACACACTGACCTATATCAAAGATACAGCCAACATAAATAAAACCAAATGATTACTTATTAAAAGATTTATTTATCTGTATACCTTGGTAAACGGCAGCGGCTCCCTTTAGAGTCAGAGAGTTAACTTGGAGTGCACCCCAACCAATATAATATCACTAACTCTTGTACAGAGTTGAGTTACCTAAATACCTAATATGAATATTATATAAGAAATAAGTATACCAATTTCATATGAATATTTGTACACCTGCTTGCAGGTTGAATTTTATCTGTGTGACAGATGTAGGTATTCATACAAATAAATATTTTCTGGTGTAAACAGCGTCTGAAATACGTTGCTCAGGAGCTTTAAGCTTGCACCGATGAACCTTTTTTCAAAATGTTTCTGACACACAAAAATAGTTTTTACAATTTTACACTGAAAGGTAAAATGGTCTTTTAGGTACTGTAACCACTTGTTGAAACTTTTCTCGTTTGTAGGAACTTTTGAAACTTTTTGGAGTGGTTCAGCCAGCCGGATAACAGGCTGGCTGGACACTTGTTTTTCAAGATTTTTCCAAAAGTATTGCATCACAATGGATGAAATTAGTTTAGATTTTTGTCACACACGCGTCACATTACTTTTGATCAGGAACGAATCCCGAAAACCCTTCAGGAGCTGAGATCTGATGTACTCCAAAAAGTGCAAAATCCGGCTGGCTGAACCATGTTTTTTTGATTTTTTAGCGAAAGTATACCGTTACAAATGATGAAAGTTTGCTTGTTTGTCGTCACAAACGATTTGCTATCGACCTGAATATGCGAGATCTCTCCGGGCGACATGTCTCAGCTGTCCTGACTGACCTACATGTTGTAGGCGTACTGTCGCGTATTTGCACCATTTTAAACACAACACTTATTAAACATTTGTAAACATCCAATCACAACCATAGGAAAATGAAAATGAAAAGAACTTCTATCTTCAGATTTTATTATTAAAGTTAAAGTGGAAAGGAAAACAATCTTCACTCGATCGTCATAATGACAGTAATGATGAATGGATGGCGGACAGACAGCACAGCTCGCACAGCAGCAAAGTTTAGCCATGATGGTGGTGAAGGGTGGTTGGGTTGGCATGAAGGCAGGGGGAAGGGAGAACTGTCATGCTTGTTTGGTAGTGGCGTCGCTATTAACCAATGCTTAATGAAGATTCATGGCCGATGATACTATCAGCAAGACGAAGACTGATCAACTTGGACCATAAACACGGTCTAAGCTGATCAACTAAGTTATTAAAAAAATGCGAGATATTTTGAACGTTTGTCGTATGGGGACCCCACTGTGGTTTAGGTTTATAATTTTATTTATTATATCTTACGATAGATATTATCATATTACGTATTTTCTGAAAATTTGGATACGCCAATTTGAAAGATAGAGGGCTGCGACTGAAACACAAAACTTAAATATCAACCAGCGTCTGCCCTAAAATTCGTTCCCGTGGGAACTCCGTGTAATCTCTTTTAGGTAAGCTTCCACAATAATTTAAGATCATCTCCGCAAAATTTCAAACTTATAGCTTCATTAGTTTTGATTTTAATCGGCTAGTTTGTAAAATATGCACTTTTAAAAATTTCTCCCTGCCCATATTTCCCCCTGGGAGGGGTAGGACCCCTAAATTTTGGTAGGACTCGGCAGATCCTCATTTCTAGTGCCGAGATAAAGTAATAAACAAAGTTTCAATGATGTACATATTTTGCCGCTAAACAGACATTTTTAGTCTTACTTTACCCGTGCTATTAAGTATGTTTAGTAGTAGTGTCATGGGAGAGAAAATTTACCCAAGATACTACTGGTAGTGTCAAACGGTAGTGTCTAGGGGGAGAAACGGATAAAATGTAGCTGCCTTATGTCCTTTCCCAAGCTCTTATCTATCTCTGGGGGGCTGCCACCTAAGCGAAGCTGATGTTTATTAACCGAATGATGAACGAATGGAATGATGTACATTGCTGTGTTTGGTTCATGTCGTTAATCAAGGTCTCCTTATGAAGAAGCAATAGACAGCATTCCATTCATTCACCCAGCGTCAGCTTCGCTTAGGTGGTAGCCCCCCTGTACTAAAGTTCATCAAAATGGGTTCAAAACAGAAGTTTAGGAGTGAAAGCGTAACAGACAGACACAGGTTATATCGTACCCAGCTGTGGGATTAAATGTAGCCTAAGTCCTTTCCCAAGTTTACAGAAACCGGACAAATGCAGTCAGCCACTTGCTCTTTATGTCCTAGATACTACAAAATATCTTTCCACGACGTTAGCTTGCCCAAAAATCATACAAAAAGTACATACATCTCCCGATGCACTTAACTCGAACCAAAGTCATAAAAGCTTCGAGGAAAAACAGCATGAATTTGATGGTTTTAAAGTTCTACTTTAAGCGCAAAGGTAAGGAATTTATTAAAATAATCAGAGATCTTAAAGTTATTCTTTATTTTAACAGCTAATTTAATTACAATGTCACCAGAATTTATTTTCTGCTGGTAACGTGGTACCTACATACCTAACTAAACTAACAAATATTCTGCGAATACTTAGGTATTAATTTCCTTCATGAATGTTGGTACTTATTTATCATACCTACTTGGCAGACAATGTTCTACAAATAGGTATGTATCGTGCAATATCAATTCTACAAATATCATGCGTGCAATATCGTGCAATATCAAAATATATTGGGTTAAGTCGTGTAACGTTACTGATTTTTCTAAAATAAAAAATGGTCTGGCAATGTATCTACCTGCCTAAAAAAATATTACCTATGTTTATTTTTCTAACATTTTATTACACATTTATTTAGTAGCAGTCTTCAGATAAGCGATAATATCTGCTCTTTCCTGAGGTTTTTTCAGTCCAGCGAACACCATCTTGGTGCCAGGCATGTACTTCTTAGGGTTTTCAAGGTACTCGAATAGTGTGTCGTCACCCCATTTGATACCTATAATAATAATAAAACCGTTTAAAAATATAATTTAACCATGCTGTAAAACGGAAGGAATCTGAACAACGTCGAACTTAGAAGAGGCTTCTATTTTTTTCCTACATCTTGTCACTAATGTGGTCCCGACGGCATCAACCCATTTTTTTATTAATAACAGGCGGCTACAATTTTATACATTTCGTCGGTCGGACGTGACTACTGACTAGCTCTTACGTGCACCTACCTATCGAATATCGTGCAGCGCGGGTCTATCTGCCAGACTCATGCAGCGCCACCCCAGTGGCCCTCAAGTGTATATATATATATATATATATATATATATATTTAAATTTATTTATAAAAAATCAAAACATACATTTTATTAAACTACGTTTCGATACGCCCTAGCGGGTTTGTCTCGAAACGATTTCGTGGACATGACTTAATTAATATGACTTAACATAAGACAGTAACATCGTTGTAGCCTTGCATTCCACAATCCGGGCGAGGAAGTCTGCAAATACCTACGAGTAGGATTTTAATTTTCTGCACTTTTACCGTTTGTGGAATGCAATAACTTGCTAGTCTTGCTCTTGCTACGCAAACTTAAATTAAGTGGTGGCATCGTCGGCTGCGCATGTTTTCATCGCTCGCCGCGCACGGTGTTGAAATTAAGTTGCGCATGAGACGAGCGATGATGGTGTACGAGATTTGTATCGCACGCGGCGTAAACAAGCACGCGACCAGGTTAATCCACCCCAGGGGCCTGATTTTTGAAACAATAGAATTCCAATTAGCATACGAATTGACAAGATTTGTATGAGATTCTCACGCGAATCTTGTCAAATCGTATGCGAATTGGAATTCTATCGTTTCAAAAATATGTCTCCAGGCCTCACACCTCAATTTGTTCTGAATCTGAGGTGGCGTCTCTATTTTCTCTTGCGGTGTGGTAGGCTCTGTAAAGTTCCGTCTGTTCGCGACCACCCTCCAACCGAAGTCCGACGCCAAACAGCTGGCTGTGTTCCGTTGGAGTACCACTACCTTAATAGACATTTTCTGGGTTAACTCGCTCCATCGTCAACCTCATCTACGACCTTGGTCAAGATTGAGGTCAAGAGTTTATCCATCTAATAATAAAAATTAAAAAAAAACTCTTTTTATGGTGGTGATAAATAATTGGGTTAGTGCTTTATTGTGTTTTGTCAGATAATGTTTTTATGTGATTTTTGTAATTTACGTCGGCGCCGGCGTCCTCCTGAGAGGGTGTTGGTGCGGAGGTAACTGAAGATCCTGGAGGAGGTAGAGAAAGAGAGTTTGGTCTGCTTCTTCCGGCACCGTTTCTGAGTTTCCCCCTAAGTTCTCATTAGGATTTAGAAAAAGACCAAAGTATTGTTAACGTTGAGAAAAGTAAAAACCAGATCTCGATCGAGAAAGGTGAAACCAAAAGAAGCCGATCGTTCCAGGTCTTCATCTTCACCACTGCCTAGAAACTCCGTCTCGGATTCAGCTCATAGTGAAAAATCTTTTGACAATTCTTTTGTCAAAAACATGTAATACCTATGATGATTATTTTTCTGACTCATTATTATCTCCAGGACAATCGTCTCTACCCTTAGGTATTAAGACTGTGTCTTAACACAGTCTACACTACACCCTCGGCTCATCTTATCGGCGGATTGAAAAATCCCAACCTCAATCGCCTAACTCTCAATTTTCTCAAGGAGATAAACTATACAAGAGCAGACAAAGGGCAATTAAATTTGTGGTGCATATTCGAAGGGAAGAAACCACTCCCAATGCAGGTAGCACCTTACAACCCTGTTTCTTTTGAGTTTCCGAACATAGTTGGAGGGTAGCTTGAAAAAATTGGGCGTAAATGTATTTCCGTCAGTTTCCACGCTGGAATGACGTCAGGTCAGCAACACGTTTTCTAAACTGTAGCTTTTTAGAAGCTCATTTTTGACAGCACGTACTCGTTATTCCACCATCAATTGGAATCTTCGATATTCTGTAAGTATTTATGATTTTAAGGCTCAAAAACGCAAGCCTATCGAGATCTCAGTAACCACGAGGTATTGGAACGCTTGGTCAACTCATATCAAAAGACCTTGGGAGGTAGGTAGGTGTAACAAATTTATTTCAAAGTGCCTGATAAATAAATCATAGCAAAAACAAAATAGTTTCGATTGCCGCGTAAGGCAGGCGTCATGCATTTAATTTCTAACCTTAATTTATTTGTTTCTGGTTAACTGTACATTTTTCTTCAGAGTACGCCCCACTAGCACGCTAGCATTAAAACAACCTGTATATCATCTGTATATCGGTTCCATTTGAGTATAAAAGTTGTAAGAATACCTGTAAAAGTGGAGTTATAGAGTCCTCTAACTCACTGATAACCACGAAAGAGGCCCACGATTTTACAGGTAGAGGTTCTAGAAAGCCTGTAGAATGGTGTTATTAAGGATCTAAAGTAACTGTACAAGAGCGTTTATTCACTCTTAGCTACTGCTTTTACCGGTATAATTGTAACTATAGAAGTGTTGACTAACAGTATAGGTTCCAGAAAATCGTTGGCTAAGAATTCTATGTAGCTTATAACTTATAACTTTATTAGACCTGTTATTAATAGTTGATTGACACTTTGTCGCGTATTAGTTACCTAGAAATGTGTCAAGTGAGCGCTTCCTGAGTATGTACATTTTGTTAACAAAATCCCTCCGCCAGGAGTAATAGTGTTCTATGACAAAATCTTACAACTAAGTAATATAAACGTATGTTGGACGGAACTGAATAATAAAAGTAAGTATTCAACCAAGGTTTGTGTATTTTGTGAAGTGAAAAAAGTATGCCGTTGTAATTTTACGGTAAAGTGTACAACGTTTCTCATCTCAATTTTAAAGCGCTCAGGATTTATTACAGATTTGAGATTAAAATTATTTATATTCCTTGGTAAAATAGACGACTCAAATTAACATATTTTTGATTTTTGCTGTATGGCTTTTATTATGTTATATCAATTAGCATAATTGAAATTACATAAGTAACCATAAATAATTAAGTATTTTACTGTTAAATATTGAATAACTCAGTCAATTTTATAGGTTCACCAAAACAAATGGCGAACATATATTACAGCTTTATGTATTAACTTAAGACATCTATTACACTTTTTGAGTTACAACACTCTTAGGCAAGAGTATTATGCAGTCCTTAGAACACATAAAGGTGTAAGAATAATTTTGTTACAGGCTAAAACTACATAAAAGAGTTTTTCAACACTTTTAGTGTCTTGTGTTACAACACCCTCCACAAACTCGCTTTAACAACCAATGCCTGCACCCTAAAGTCAATATAACACCTAATGATCCATAAGTCTCTTCATAGCGACAATGCGACAACTAAACAACAATAAGTGGTAACGAGTGTCAGTGAGCACTGTTGTACAGGTTAAACCTATAACATCTTAACTACACTTGCTGTAATTAGCACCCTTCTGACTTTTTATGCTGCTTAACGTCCTTTATTACAGTTCTTATTGTATGGAGCAAGCGTGTCATACGACGTTTTTCAACACATTTGCGAGGAAAGAAAGAAATAAACACTTTCCTTTGATATTGACGGCAACAAGCATCACTTGCATGTTGCGCCTCGGAAAGTATTTCTGGCGGTGTACCCACGTAGGTTTCCTGTTCTGCGCTTGAAGAAGACATTTTGTGTTGGGTTTTGTGTTGTATTTCTGACAATATAATAACTATCTGATGAATACAAATGCCGTTTGTGAAAACCAAGCGAAAACATCTGAAAAGAGGCGCGATTATTTTTTTCTTTTTTCGCTCGCAAAATGAGATTCACATTGACATACTGCCATATAGCCAAATAATAAAAAAAAACATAACTATATATTTTCACGTTTTAGCATAAATATATGATAGTTTCCCGTTAAATTTAAATGATTTAGTGGAATTATATTTTTATTTACAAATAGTTTAATATTTACACTTAATTTTAAATATAAAATAAGATCTGATCTCTTTGCTGAAATTTAGAAAAAAAACCATTACGTACTTGTGCTTTATTTTTATTTCTCACGGGCTGGGTAATGCATATCATTATGAACCTTAAAACAATGACATAAGACCCACTTTATGAGCAAATGTGTTGAAAAAGTTATAATTAAACCTTTAACTGACGGCAGAATGTTAGTTGGGCGGGGACCTAGCTTTCAAGCGGTGTTGACCATGCGTTCCGCTTTTACTTTTTTGTGCTCTAAAGTCTAAAGTGATAAATACTTGCAGAATATAGAAAATTCAAATATTAATCAAGTTGATAACTATTAGTAAATACGTGCTGTCAAAAAATGGGCTTCTAAAAAGCTAGTTTAAAAAACCGTTTCTTCCCTTTGGCACAACTGCTTGGCACAACCAGAAGTGTCAAGGGAAATTTTATTTTCCCGTGACACTATTTTCTGATTGGCTCATTGGACACATACAGCAAAATTACCCGTGATCAACCTAATTACCCATGGCACAACCTCTATTTTTCGAGTAGGAAAGTGGTCTCATCTGTATTCTGAGTCTCATTCATAAAGTTGTTCGTATTCATGAGTACATTCACCCCTTTAAGGGATGTAAATGATTAGAAAAACACCATGTACTTATATAGCTATAAATTTTTATTTATATATAATCATTATGTTTTTGAAGGTTGGCACTCTATAATTAGATTATTTTTTATTTATTTTTTATTATGAGAAGAGTTAACTCTTGTCCTCAATCTTGACCAAGGTCATAGATGAGGTCGACAATAGAGCAAGTTAACCCAGAAAATACCTATTAAGGCACTGGTACTCTTACGCACCGACGGAACACAGCAAGCTGTTTGGCGTCGGACTTTGGCAGGAGGGTGGTCGCGAACCAGATATACAAAGATTTAAAAAAACACAAAGGTTTAAAACATACTATCATTATCGCAATTTCTCCAACGCGACACCAACCGATAATTCTCCGCTGATAAATTGAAGAATTATGTTTTTTATGTAATCGTCATTGTCGATCGAAATTTTAGTCCATTTCGACCCTTTGTTTCTTTTTTTTTTCTTTTTTTTATTATAAGATGGATTAACTTTTGACCTCAATCTTTGTTGTTTTTCTAACATCTTTGTGTTTTGGAACTCCCTCAGGAGTTTCAATAATCGCGGTAGTGTGACTGAACCTTTCGTCACCCTTTTATTAATTTGAGAGTGCCAACCCTCCAAAACACTGTTGGAAAAACTTCATCTCGAGTACTTGAAATAAGATCCCAGAAGGTACTACTTTACGATTGTTGCAACGATGAAGATAAGATAGCCTCCTCGTGCCACAGAAAATAATATTTCCCGTGAAACTACTGGGACTCGATAGTGTCACTGGAAATGCTGTTTTACCCCTGACACTACCAGTAAAGTCACAGGAAAATAAAATTTCCCATGACACTACTGGTTGTGCCAAGCAGTTGTGCCAAAGGGAAGAAACGTAAAAAACGCATTGCTATTCTGACGTCATTTCAACAGCGCCCAAAACCAAACTGTCTTGAATATGTCCGAAAAAAATTACTTTTTCCATCTATTACCACTTTTTACTAAACTGTAAAACTGATGAATTAATGACTATCTAGACAGGTTTTCGATATTTACTATTTATAACTAGAACTGACGTCAGCCCAGCAGCGCAGCAACCCAATCTTTGTCATTCATCTCGGAAACCACTTAACCTGGCAATTTCTCAGGAAATTTTCATAGAATGAAAATTGTATGACGATATCCCCTCCTCTGTTGTCCTTTCCCAAGGACAAATCTATCAAAAACGGTTCAGAAGTTAGGCGTGCAAGTAATAGATAGACAGAGTTACCGCGTGGACTACAGCTGGGTACGATAGCTGTGAGATAAAATGTAGCCTATGTCCTTTCTCAAGGTCTAATCTATCTCTGTACCAAATTTCATCAAAATCGGTTAATTAAGTAGTTTAGGTATGAAAACGTAATGGACAGTTACCGCGTGGAGTTCAGGTAATCGTTATATCGTGCCCAGCTATGGGATAAAATGATGTCGGTAGCCTATGTCCTTTCCAAAGGTCTAATCTATCTCTGTCTAATCTAGTCGCTTAGACTGCCTAGACAGCCTCTTTTATATCTATACTAATATTATTAAGAGGAAAGATTTGATTGTTTGTTTGTTTGCAATTGAATAGACTCCGAAACTGACCGATTTGAAAAATTCTTTCACCATTAAAAAGCTACATTATCCCCGATGGACATAGGCTATATAATTTTGGTCGAATTCCCACGGGAACGAAGTCCCGGGCGGAATGCTAGTAATATTATAAATAGGAAAGATTTGATTGTTTGTTTGCATTGAATAGGCTCCGAAACTACTGGACCGATTTAAAAAAATATTTCACCATTAGAAAACTACATCATCCCCGATGAACATAGGCCACATAATTTTTCCGAATTCCCACGGGAACGAAGTCCCGGGCGGAATGTTAGTTTACACTAAGTATGTAGGGTTCTAGCTGTGGCGCTGCTGGAGACGTATTTTTGAAACTATAGAATTCCTGACGTAAGCCCAGCAGTCCCAGCACCGCCTTTAACTTTTTCATTTAACTCCAAAACTACTAAGTACCATTCTGGCTGACCACCTATTTCTCAAGATTTCGCAAAAAGTATTTTATCACAATATGGATGAAACTTTTTTGGATTCTGACTCAGCGTTGCCTTATTTTTTTCGGGCAAAGCAGGATTCAGAAACCTTTTGAGTAAAAAGCGGGATTCTTTCGTCGAAAGCGGGACATAATAAAAAAAATGTAGGTAATCAGTAGTTTTTACTACAGCTTGTAACTGAGTTTCAAACTAAGTTCACAATGATGTTGATGATAGCCTTATAAAACATATTATAATGGACTATATTTCTCTGAAAATGTATTGCACAGGATAGCTCCAGATTGAATAGGATCAGTAATTCTGGTTTCATTAAAACGGAGCATTTATTTCTAGGCCGGTCATTATCTACATTAAAAAAAAACAAACATTGCAAACGCGCATGTAACTACGATTTTTTTATACGTTGTTAGGTCCCTTGAGAGTAGTTAATACCCAAGTTTGCAACCCTGAAAACCTTGTGCTGCCCCCACGGTGCTCGAGAAACTGCGAAATTTTGGCACATATTTCAGTTTGTTATAAACGAAGAGTTTTTCAAGTACGTTCGTTAGTACTTTAATAAATATAACTAAATTTGCTACAATTTTAGCGAAACCTGAGCACACTATGTCTTTTGGTTGCGAAGATACAGCAAGTCAAAGATGGGCAACTCACCCGCAGTGTTAGGAAAACTGTGAAATTACAGAATTTTCGATGTAACAGTTCTTGTTTCAGTTCATTTTTTTTGTTTGCGCATTACCAGACGACAACGCCTGTACTAGCTGATGTAGGCGGGGCTGTTTCTGTTATTACTCTGCAATTCTTCTCTTAAAATTCTTCGGACAATAGTGAAAAAAAGTAAACAATATAGTGTGATCGCAAATAAACTTCATACAGGATGTCGGATTCACCGGGCGATTGTTTTATATGTCATTTAAGCCTACTGGAAGACAAAGTGGTGATTGTTAAACAAAAGGGAATCCTCACACTTATTGAAGCAAGAGAAAAACGTTGTCTTCGAGAAAACAAAAATTTTCTTTTGACGAGAAATGAAGTCTCCGTACATGATGCATGCAGAAAGAAGTATACAGCTGAAAAGAATATTGCTGCGTCTGTTCGTCGAGGGGATCCAGTTCCACCCGAGCGGCCCCTCGGTCATCGTTACGTCAAGAGCACGTCACAAATCTGAAAAATATATGTTTTTTGTGGAGAAGAGATCACAGAAGAATTTTTAAAGCGCCAAGTGAAACTACCAGCAGCTCGTAAGAACCCAGTGCACAAAGTTGAAAAACCGTCGATGAAGATTTAAAATATCAAAGCCCACTTTATGCAGGGCGGCCAACGCAACTCGACTCGTTTGAACAGGCGCGTTGTCGTGCAGAAGGAGGACACCCTTGCTCAATTTTCCCCTTCTTTTTTCTTTTACAGCTTCTTTTAATCGTTCTAATATTGTAGCGTAGTATTCTCCAGTTATGGAGACACCTTTTTCTTTGTAATCGATCAACAGGATCCCTTCTGAGTCCCAAAAAACTGTAGCCATGATTTTTCCAGCCGACTGTGACACCTTGAACTTCTTCGGCGGTGGTGTACCCTTTTTGTGCCACTGCATAGAGTCTTGTTTAGATTCAGGTTCATAATGATGAACCCAAGTTTCGTCTCCAGTTACAATTCGATTCAAAACACCATCTTCGTCTTTAGCACAGGCAGGGGTCCAAAAACGCGCGAGAACACTCCACGCGTCGTTGTTTTTGAGGCGGCGTGAGCATTCTCGGCACCCATCTTGCGCTGACCTTAGTCATGCCAAGATGGATGTGAAGAATTTTAAAAATGGTTGTATCTGATACTCCAACCATTTCTGCGAGCTGTTTCTTCTTTAAACGTGCATCTTCCAATATTAATTTTTTCGACTTCTTGAACAATTTCCAGAGCGGTAACTTCGATTGGCCGTCCTGGTCGGGGGTCGTCTTCAAGGGAGTCCCTGCCTTGCTTAAAGAGACTGTGCCACTTGTAAACCATGGTTTTACCCGAGCAAAAGTCCCGGTAAACAGATGTCATTTCTTCCAGAATGGTTTGAGCCGACTTTCCTTGCTTGGTAAGTAATTTTATAACAGCGCGGTACTCGATTTTCTCCATATTTCACATTTGCTTCCCGATTGAGTTGCTTAATCGATGATAGTTCAAAGACTAATGACCCGATTGTTGTGGAAGTCTTCTCGAGCGTCGGAGGGGCGCTCGGGGAAGCCGCATCGGGGCGAACCCCATGGCGGCGAAAATCTGTCGCGGCCTATGGAAATAGGCCGGTCATCGGGACTGCCTCTAACCCTACATGCGTGTAGGGTGAGGGGACTATTCTGCCCCCCCCGGCAGGGAAGGCGAGAGCGCGCCTTCGGCTGTCGTAGGGAGCATTTTGGGGGACGCGGGCGGGCGGGAAGAGGCGACGCTACCATACAATGGCTACGCCGACAGTTCCCGTCCTTCCGCTGTCTGTCAAGTAGGTCTGTCACTGGGCCCTCTCACACGGCCTTGTGGTTGGAACACAACGCGTAACGTGTGAGAGTGACCCATTCATCGGTCATGCAACTATCAGCGGCCGTCGGCCCGCTACAGTTACACGACCGAGTTGGAATGTCGAGGGGGAACTAAGGGGGATCGGCTTCTCGTTTTAAGGTGTACCGAGAGGTACTAGAAGAGACGGGGGAAAGGATGAAAGTGATGGTGCGGGCAAAGGGCTCTTTGCCCGCTGTGAGGAACAAGCCTCCCTTTTCCCAACCGGGGAGGGGTGGACTCAAGCGTTTTGCGCAACCTATGCTGTTTCCCACGACCCACCACCGCGTTCGCGGTTAGGTCGCCGCCATGGGAAGCAATACGGGACGGGCGAAAGCCTGGTGGAGCCTTGCAGCCGTCTTGCCACAGGGCTAGAGACAAACTGCCCAGCTCCACCTCGCCCACCTTGGTCTTAAGTGGAGGGAACTACGGGCAAGAAAAACGGTGCTCCCCCGCGGCCTCGACCCTCAGGGAGGTCAAGCGGGGTGGTGTTTTGGTCTGGTCTGGTGGTACGTCTGCTTCGCGCGTTCGACCCAGGGGGGTCGGGCGAGGCAGGACGATGTCGTTCTGGGGGTGTATCGAGTCCGGTGGGGAGCTGCCTCGCGCCCTCAACCCTGGGGGAGGTCGGGCGAGGCAACGTGGAGTCCAGTCCGGGAGTGGGTCTTGTCCGGTGGTGACGCTACCCCGCGCCCTCAACCCTAGGGGAGGTCGAGCGAGGTAGCGTGGTGTCGGTGCTGGGGTGGGCTTCGTCGTCGGGCGGCGGAATGAGCTCTCGAGGGAGAGCTCTGCTGCGTCGATCGGGGGGCCTGGCATGAAGGGGGGCGATGCCGCGCAGGTGTTCGTGGGCGGCGTTGTCCGCACGATCGAACATGCCCCGCGCCAGCCGAACGATGAAGTGGTCTAGGGATTCAAATTTTAGGTCACGTATGATCACGTCGTTACGTACGTAGCGACCGGCATTCACAATGGTGCGAAGTGTTAGATGCTCTTGGGCTCTGAGGCGGCGGCGTTAGGACTCATTTACGGGCGCGTACCATGCCGGCGCTGCGTACGTAAGCCGTGACCTTATGTAAGTTTTGTAGACGTTGAGTTTGGTGC
Organism: Aproaerema taeniolella; assembly: GCA_949987775.1. Taxonomy (NCBI): domain Eukaryota; kingdom Metazoa; phylum Arthropoda; class Insecta; order Lepidoptera; family Gelechiidae; genus Aproaerema; species Aproaerema taeniolella. The sequence continues at coordinate 9,950,525 of OX465257.1, forward strand.
GAGTCGGAAGCTTTGAGGCGAAGATTGGGCGCAGGCGTGCTCTCGCCATCTTCGCCTGGACGATGGTGTTGCTCACGTGGGCGCGCATGGTGAGTCGGCGGTCTATGGTGACCCCCAAATACTTGACCTGGTCCGCCCACGGAACGGGTTGTCCTTGGAGTCTCATTTGTGGCGGTGCGTACCTCCACAGGCCAGTGACCATGGCCTGTGCCTTGGCGACGTTGACCCTCATCCTCCATTGCTCGAGCCAGTGTGGTAGGGCGTCTAAGGTTGGCTGCATCTTCGCTGCGGCATGGGCCCGATTGATCGACGACGTAGTGTACGCCGTGTCGTCGGCGAAGAGGGCAAGCTTGACGTCACCTACCACGGGAATGTCGTCGGTGAAGCAGGAATAGCAGGCTGGCGACAAGCAGCTACCCTGCGGGACTCCGGCACGGATGGGACGCTCGGTGGAGGTTGCGTCCTCGACGGCGGTGGAGGTTGCGTCCTGGAACCTCCTGTCGCGCAGGAAGGAGGCTATTACTTCTATGATGCGGCGGGGGGCGCCCGACCGGGATAGCTTGTATAACAGCCCCTCGTGCCATACTCGGTCGAACGCCTTCTCCATGTCCAGCATTACCACAACGGAGTGCTCCCGCTTGTTATGGCATACGGCCAAGGAGTGGAGCACTCGGGTAAGCTGGAGCGTGGTGGAATGGGCTGATCTGAAGCCGAACTGTTCGGGGCGGGGAGTGATGTGGGGTTGGAGGTACTTGAGGAGAAGTCTCTCGAACACCTTGGAGAGAGTCGCAAGCAGGGTGATTGGCCTGTGGTTCTGTGGACGTTTGGGGTCCTTACCCGGCTTAGGTAGCATAATGACGCGGCCCAGCTTCCACGTCGACGGAAAGCACCCGGTGCGCATGATGCCGGTGTACAGACGCGCGACTGCCGCCACTGCCTTAGGCGGCAGGTGGCGGAGCGCAGCGTTTGTGATGCGGTCGGGGCCGGGGGCTTTCCTTGGCTTCGTCTGTAGGACGACTTGTCGCTCCTCATGGGCGTGGTCCGAGCAGGGGTTGGGCGAGAACTGCTCCTCCAGGGAGTCGGCGAACAGTTCTGCCCTGTCGTTGGCCTTGTATTTGGGAAGGCCTTGGCCTTACCGGGTCCGGCTCCGACGACAGCTTCTTGCAGAGGCGATGTACTGATGGGACCCCGCCTTCCTCCACCTCCAGGAGGCGCTGGTCCCATCGAGCTGCGGCGTCGTCAACGAGCTCTGCCTTGACCCTCTCCACCGAGGCCTTGAGCCTGGCTTTGAGGGTGGGGCATCGAGTATGCTGCCAGTCGCGCTTCAGGGCGCGCTTCTCAACGAGAAGTGCTTTGAGTCGCTGCGGGAGAGGGGAATACCTCTCTCCAGAGCGAGTCTGCTGTGAAGAGGATTGAAGCGCGTCCTGTATTGCCCTGGTCAGCTCCTCCGCGGCTGCGTTGACGTCCTCTGGTGAAGTGATGGGTCTCGTTGGGGTGTGGGTCGTAAGTGTGCCGGCGAACCTCTCCCAATCCGTGCGCATGCGCGGGGCAGGAGGGGCAACACGAACCGGGCGAAGGTCCACGGCACACAGTACGGGCCGGTGGTCAGACGGGAGGTCCGGCATTACCTCCAGTGTCGGTGGGGCATGCAGGCCGCGGTAGACCACGATGTCTAGGACCTCACCTTTCCCGCTGGCTGGGTCGTAGCGGGTCGGCTCGTCGGGTCCCAGGCATTCGTAGTTGTGGTCCACGGCGTCCTGCATGAGGCGTCGACCGTTGGGGCAGGTGGTCGTTGAATTCCAAGCAAGGTGCTTGGAATTCAGATCACCCGCCAGCAGAGTAGGGTGGGAGGGCGGCAGTAAGTTGCGCACTTCCCCAGGCAGTAAGGTGACTAGTGGCGCCTTGTACGCGGCATAGAGTCGGAGGTCGCCGTTGCCGATGTGGACGTCGACCCCCAACGCGTAGAGGGACGCCAACTGGGAGTGGGGGACCGGCTGGTGAACTACCCGGCGGTGGACGAGTATCATCAACCCTCGATTGGCCTTGCCGAGGGGAGACACTTCGTCCTTGCGGTAGGCCAGGTAGTTTGGAACCTTGAACAGCTCCCGTGAGCTCAGGTGGGTCTCGCTAATTAGCGCAATGTCGATATTCCTTCGCGAGCAGGCGCCGCTTTGTCGACAAGGATTGGGCGTTCCAGTAGACAAACCTGAGCTTACTGTCCATCGGTTCTGCCGGTCTGCGTGGCTATCTTGGAGGCGGACCTACTGTCGATGCACTCATTGAGCAGCCTTAGCGCTAACTCAATTTTTGCATCGACAGTTAGGTCCGGGCTGACCTCTATGGGTGTTGTGGTGGTGTGGGCAGGCGGCGCCTGGGCGGGCGGTGCTCGGATGGGCTGGGCCCGTGCCGGCTGCGGCTGGGCGGACTGCGCCTGGGCGGGCTGCGCTCGGGCGGACTGCGCCCGGGCGGGCTGCGCCTGGGCGGACTGCGCCTGGGCGGGCTGCACCTGGGCTGGCTGGGTTTCGTTCCTGTTCCTGCCCCCACGCTTCCTCTTCCTGTGGGGGGCGGTAGGCTGCGTGGCGGCTGCTGCGTTGCGCCTCGGCGGGCCAGACCGGGCAAGAGGTGTGGTTGGCGGGGTGCTGGCCTCCGCAGTTTGCGCAGGTCGGCGGGTCCTAGCGGGGGCGCGGGCAGTCGGCGGCGGCGTGCAGGCCTCCGCAACGCACGCACGCGATAGGGCGGTGGCACTGCTGGGAGGAGTGCCGGAAGGCCTGGCAGCGGTGGCACTGCGCTGGGCCCTTCTTCCCCCTCCGCGCCTCGATCTTGATCCCCGGCATATAGAGAAGCTCCGTAATGGAGTATATGCCGGGTATCAGGTTGGGAGTCTTCGCGAGGGCTACATGGAATAGACATCCGGGGCGCCCCGCGCGGGCCCGGATGTGCCGCACATGCAGCACCGCGAAGCCCTTGTCTTCGAGGGCCCGTCGGATGTCCTCCGGCTCTGTGGTTGCGGGGAGGCCACGTATGGCCACCTTGAGGCCCCTTTCCTCTGGCGGCGTGTAGGTGAACCAGCTCACCCCCCCCTCCCTCTCCAGTTTGGAGAGGTAGGCCTGGATGAGCCGGTACTCGTCGCCTCCTGTCGGGGTGAAGCGAACGCCCTCGCCGTAGGGGCGGGCGTTCGGCGGGTGTCCCAGCTGTTCGGCCAGCGCCGCAAAGTGTGTCGTCCAATTGGGCAACTTTTCCACCACGAGTGGCGGATAGTGCCCTTTCGGAGCGGCGGCGGCGGCGGCAGTGGTGGTGGCGGCGGCGGCGGCGGCAGTGGTGGTGGTGGTGGTGGCGGCGGCGGCGGCGGCAGTAGTGGTCGCTGCGGCAGTGTTTCCTGCAGGCGGCGGCGGGGGCGGAGGGGGCGGTGGGCCAGTGAGGGCGCCCGCGTAAGTCGCGGCTGGTCTCACTGGCCGTGGGGCAGGCCCGGGCACCCTCGTTGGGGCGGCGGGTTTCGGCGCCGGCGGCGGTCGCGCCTGTTCAGGCGCAGGGGGCGCTACGGCTCTAGGAACCAGCCCTGGGTGGATCTCGGGCTACTTTGGCCAGTGTGGGGGGTTGACATTTGGAGGGCCCTGAGCCTCAGCCCTCCGCAATCCGGGAAGCGGCGGGGCAGACGGCGGGCGGAGCACGGGCGACTTCATGCCGCCGCGGATGCGCGACTCCCGCTTCTCGCGCTGCGGCTTTGGAGGTTGGGGTAGTGGGGGCATGGGCTCTTGAGGCCCCTGCCTCGGCGCCGGGGGACCGGGCGGGCGGGGGGCGGGTTGAGGTAGCGGTTGCGAAGTAACAGGCTTCCGCCCGGTACTTACCGACCTGCTACGTCGGGGGTCTCTCGGGTGCAGGGGGACAGGAGCTCGCTGAGGGCGCTTGGCGGCTGCGGCGGGCGGTGAGGATCCCTCCTCACGCCCTTTCCGCTTCTGGCGGGTGGGTGGCAGGGTGAGCTCCAGGCTGGTCAGGGCCTTCAGCGCCCTCAAGGACGCTTCATCGGCGGGGTGGAGCGGTTCTTCGGGAGCTCCGGAGAGCCGATGTCCTTTATCCGGACGTATGCAGCGAGCCACAGCTGCATCTCCCGGGACAGAAGTCCCGAGGCTCACAGCCGTGAGACCATCACGATGTCCGACTCAAGTCGGACACGGGGTGATGAGCTCGCCGCACTCGCCCGGATTTCGACGTACGGGCTCGTCGTCGGTGGTGAGGCGGGCCCCTCCGGGGTTGCAAACGTGGTGAAGCGGGGGCCGGCGATGGGGGCGGCGCGTTCGAGCGCGCTCGCCCACTTCCGTCCATGGCACTCGCGGGGGTCAAACACAAGGTTTGAAACAGCACATACACTTAGACAACACAAAACTAGGTCTAACACAAAACGCAGTCCGAAGGTGGGTAGATCCGAATAACGAGAATCCGAACTACCCCCTGGCTGGAACGACACCAACACAAAATAAAATCCCGCTGCGGGTAGGAAGTTACTACCCGCAGTAGTTGGCCGCGCTCACTTGAGCTCCAAGCGAGGGGCCAACGGTGTCGCGGCGTGGACTCGAGCGCGTGTATGGTAGGAGGGACCCGGGTCAACCTGCAACTACCATAGGTGAACGAGACGATCCAGTGACCCGATTAGAATGAAACTTCGTATTTATACTAATAATTAGTCACTGAATTCGTTATAATTCAGAAAAGTACCCTCATTAATGGCCTACCTACCCATTCCGCGAACTTAAAAACGCTCCCTCGTAAATGTCAAATTTGTACTCTTTGTCCTAATACATCCTAACATACTCGTACATATACTATTGAGCACAATGTATTTATTATTTAGCAAAAACCTAATCATACTATAATATTCAAAACCGGCCAAGTGCGAGTCGGACTCGCGCACGAAGGGTTCCGTACCATCATTTATAAAAATGGCAAAAAAATCATATCTGTTGTCCGACTCGCACTTAGCCAGTTTTTAGTATTTGTTATTATAGCAGCAATAGACATACATCATCTGTGAAAATTTAAACTATCTAACTATCACGGTTCATGAGAAACAGCCTCCGTAACATTATCTACAAAAACCAGCAAAAAAATCACGTTTTTTGTATGGGAGCCCCTCTTAATATTTATTGTATTCTGGTTTTTAGTATTTCTTGTTAAAGCGGCAACAGAAATACATCACCTGTGAAAATTTCAACTCTCTAGCTATCACGGTTCATGAGATACACACGCAAAAACTACTGAACGGATTTTGATTTGACATTGACAGCACAGGGTTTTCAGGGTTGCAAACTTGGGTGTTAACTACTCTCAAGGGACCTAACAACATATAACAAAATCGTAGTTACATGCGCGTTTGCAATGTTTGATGTCGATATTGACCGGCCTATTCTGGCATCGGACCATTTTAAATTCATTTGGGGGAAAACGTGCTCTGGTGCGCAGTTTGAAGTTGGGACACTTAATATGTTGTTGTCGCGCTCTTTTCTTGCGCTTCGTGCCGTAGTCTGTAGTGCCGGGCGGTCGGCCAGCGGTCGCGCCTGGCGACACCGTCGAGTAATCCCCGAAAAGCGGTACTACGTTCCGCGCGGGACATTCAATTTTGGGCAAAAAATCGGGATGTCCCGCCAAAATCAGGACTTCTGGCAACGCTGATTCTGACACACATTCGCGTCACACCACTTTGGATTAGAAATGAATGCCCAAAACCTATTGTGCTTGAAAAGATAAAATTCTGGCTGGCTAAGCTACGTTCTTGAAACTGCATTTTCTTTGGAAAAACCGTTTTATTTTAAGGAAAAAGACGTTATTAAAACCTAGGAATTATACTTCGAGTGTCAACCGAAGACGATTACTTATTTACTTGCAGCAGTACGTGAGTACATGCCATCTTTGTCACACATTTAGAGTATCTATACAAAAAAACTCATAAAATTTGTATCTCCTGTCTCACTCCCCCGACCCTGCATTGTGTTACCCGCCCGGTAATTTCATTACGTGTTTTTGTGTCATCAAGATCGCACATAATTTTTTTACTGGAACTTTTTTCGCGCTCATTATGCCCAAAAGGAAGAGATCTAGGTCAAAAGAAAGTGATTATGATAGTATTCTCAAGAAAATGAAGAAATTGGAACGAAAAATACGGAAAAAACGACGAGAACGTTCGATATCAGTGCATTCGAATTCTTCAAGGTCAAACTTTGACCCGGATTATCCAGGTAAACTAACTTTGCCTTTTCACCGAAATACTGAGGAATTTTCAATAATAATGTGTAGATTGTGTACACTTAGTATATAGTATATTATATCTAAATCGTATTATTACGAAGTATTGAGGTGTTCTTAATCGGTCGCATACCCACATCTAAAAAATAAAACAAAAAATAGGCTGCACGGGTACCTATCTTGGACCAACTATGTGCATGGGTGCCTATCTTGGACCCATAACATTTACGGGAACCTATCTTGGTCCCGCTTTTCATAATTGGGTACCTATCTTGGACCCACTTAATTACAACTTCTTGTTTGGTACTGTCTTCGACCTGTCATGCATTATAAAACCAAAATATAGGTATTTCTTCTACCTTTTAGGGGGAGGCTCACCTAATCCGGTGATAAATTTAGATGACGAATATTACGATGAGGAGCATCCTGTGCAATCCGAGCCCCCACCGACCCCGCCGCCGCCTCCGTCCCTGCCGCCGGTCGAAGCCGCGCCGCCGCCTCCGCCGCCTATTGAGGCCGCGCCAGGTGCACCATCATTTGATACCATAACTGATACCCGAGAGGCCGACGCAACGGTCAATTTGGAGCCAGACATTATCAATCTTTTAGGAGAAGATTATTCTAACAAGAAGAGTTACGGTATAAGTTTACATAAGGATATTGCCCTGAGATGGACGCACATCCTCACCAATGGTCTAGCAAAGGATATTCAGGCTGACTTAGTAAAACAATACTTGCTGCCTGAAAATTGCGTCAACCTGTCGGCACCGAAGCTGAACCCAGAAATAAAAAAGGCGATGTCCGAATTAAATGTAAAACAGGATCAGTACAGCCAGGGTAAACAAAACCAACTTGGAAGCGGTCTCGCAGCTCTCGGACAAGTGTTAAATTGGGCCTTAACATCCAAGAACATTGTCCCTCCAGATATAATTAAAGCCTTGAGCGATGCCGGAAGGCTTTTTTGCGATAATCACTATAGGGAGTCATTATCACGTAGATACGCCGCCTTAAATGCCCTCAATAGGGACGTTAGAGATGAAGAAAATCTTTTTGGCTCTAATTTATCTGACCATATAAAATCATGTAAGGCAATCACAAAAACCGCCTCAGAAATGAAGACTGCGTATCGTACACCCTACCAAGCGCCGCCACCTAACCGGCCCCAAAGAGGGGCTTTAAACTCGAGGGGGAATCCGCGCGCAGCGGCGATCGAGCCACGGACTGCCCCCGCGCCCCGCCGACCGCCGCCGCCGCCTGCGCCGCCGCGAGATCGCCGCCAGCCGCCTGCCGCGCGGGGCCGTCAACAAGCCACGGGCTACTCGAGACAGCAGAGGAGACGCTACTAGAAGAGCCACAGGTACCTGTCGCTGGACGCTTAAAATATTTTTACAATAAATGGGCTCAACTCACTGACGATCATACTGTCTTAGACTGGGTCAAAGGATACACGATACCATTTAAAGAAAAACCTGTACAAACTATGCAACCAAAAAATAATGCGTGCATTTCTAAGTCTCAAATCACTATCATTGACGACTGCATTTCTGAACTATTAATGTCACAGTTTATCTCACCTTGTACACCTTGTAAAGGTCAATTTATTTCGCCAATTTTTACAGTACCTAAGCCGAACGGGAAACATAGATTCATATTAAATTTAAAAATGCTTAATAAATACATAACCGTGGACCACTTTAAGATGGAAGATTATAGAACTGCTCTAAAACTATTGCAATATAATTATTACATGAGTACAATTGATTTACAGGACGCTTATTTTTTAATTTCAATTAATGAAAATGACAGAAAGAAATTACGTTTTGAGTGGAAATCAATATTATATGAATTTAATGTCCTCCCGTTCGGCCTCTGTACTGCGCCATATGTTTTTACTAAACTTTTGAAGCCTGTGTTACAATATTTACGTTCGTCAGGCTTACTATCGGTGGCATATCTTGACGATTTTTTGTGTATCGGACAGTCGTTTGATGAATGTTTAAATAACATCTCCACAACAAAAGAAGTTTTACAATCCTTGGGCTTCGTAATTAACATTAAAAAAAGTGTTATAATACCAAGTAATACCTGTAGGTTTCTAGGCTTTATTTTGGACACTAAACAAATGATAATTTCCCTACCGGACGAGAAGAAAACGCGTATTAAGAAAAAAGCTTTAGAATTGATGTCAAAAAATAGTTGTTCTATTAGACACTTCGCGGAATTCATAGGCTTACTGACCTCCGCATGCCCGGCCGTAAGTTACGGCTGGATGTACACTAAGCTATTCGAAAGAGAAAAATTTTTAGCACTAAATTATAGTGACGATTACAATAAACGGATGATAATAAACTCTTTTCTTAGAAATGATTTCTTATGGTGGATAGAAAAGATTAACTCATCTTTTTGCCCTATTCGGAAACATAATTATTGTATGGAAATATTTAGCGACGCATCCAATACAGGCTGGGGTATAGCATGCGGGGATCAGCACGCAAATGGAAACTGGACTGATTCAGATTTACATCTTCACATTAACACTCTGGAATTGAAAGCAGCTTACTATGGCCTTAAGATTTTTACTGAAAATGTACGAGACTGCGAAATTTTATTGAGAGTTGATAACACCACTGCCATTAGCTACATAAACAGAATGGGAGGTGTACAACACCCTCATTTAAATGATTTAGCTCGAAAAATATGGCAGTGGTGTGAGGATAGGAACATCTGTATTTTTGCGTCTTACATAAAATCATGTGAAAATACCATTGCTGATAGAGAGTCCCGCAGATTAAATATTGACACGGAGTGGGAAATTTGTGAATCAGTTTTTGATCAAATAACCAAGTTATTAGGTAAACCCAATTTTGACCTTTTCGCTAGTGCCCAAAATAATAAATGCTCTAGATATGCTTCATGGAAACTAGACCCATTTTCTGAAGTAGTTGACGCGTTTACTTTGAATTGGCATAACATAAATTTTTATGCTTTTCCTCCATTCAGCCTAATACTTAGGGTCCTTGAAAAAATTATTACAGACCAAGCAAAAGGCATTTTAATCGTACCTGACTGGCCCTCACAGCCATGGTACCCATTGTGGTCAAGACTTGTTATAACGAAAAAATAATTTTTTGGACCTGATAAGTTTCTTTTGTATTCCCCTTTCAGAACCTGCCATCCACTTCACAAGGACCTTGTTCTGGTGGCAGCCATCTTATCAGGGATTCCATGATAATGCGGGGTGTACCACTAGAGTCTATAGACATAATAATGGCATCATTTGCATCAAAAACATTAAATCAATACAATAGCACACTGAAATCTTGGATTTCGTATTGTACACATAATAAATTAAAAAGTTTAGGTGCCAATAGTAATCATGTAATATCTTTCTTAACACAAAAGTTTAAAGAGGGTGCAGGTTACAGTTCTTTAAATACACACAGATCAGCCTTATCAGTTATTTTGGGAACTAGTGTTACATTAAATGATTGTGTTAATCGCTTTATGAAGGGAGTTTATAGGCTTAATCCACCTCGGCCCAAATACAATTCAACATGGGATACGAACATCGTGTTAAACTATCTCTCTAATATTTACCCCTATGAGAATATTTCGTTATCAAACCTAACACATAAAACGTGTACCTTGTTATGTATAGCATCTGCTCAACGAATGCAGACCTTGAGCTTAATTAAATTACACAATATAGTGATCAACGACGATGCGATTGTTATAAAAATCACGGATTTAATTAAAACATCGAGGCCTGGAGCTTGCCAACCACTGATTAGATTACCCTTCATCCATGAAAACCCTAACATTTGTCCGGCTTTAGCATTAAAAACTTACATGGAAAGAACCCAACCACTACGACAAAATAGACACGATGACCACTTATTCCTCGGATTATGTAAACCTCATAACAAAGTTGGAACTCAAACTATTTCGCGATGGGTAAAGAAGGTATTACGGGACAGTGGTATCGATATATCCATCTTTGGTGCTCACAGCACCAGGTCAGCATCAACATCTGCTGCTCATAGATCTGGGGTTAATCTGGAGGTTGTTCGCAAGGCCGCAGGCTGGAGTGACACTTCAAATGTATTTATTAAATACTATTGCAGAGAAGTTGTAAAAACAAATCAAGACGATTTCTTTAATGCGTTGTTTAATCATTAGTATTATGTTATATATATTAACAATCAGTGCTCAGAAATTGCTGGCTATTTACATTTATATTTATTAACATAGAGTTAAGTGTACGATAGATGTACAATGGCTTGTGTGGCGTGTGTTCAGTCAATGCTGTAAATTTTCCTCTTTGCTTTGATGAAAATTAAAGATTTATGAGATATGAACATTTTATTTAATAATTTCTTCTTCTGTTAAGTTTTTATCATGTTTAACTACTCTAAACATCTACAAGTAAATAAGTAATCGTCTTCGGTTGACACTCGAAGTATAATTAAGAATCAAACGAACTTACCTTAGTGATGTTTGATTCCAATTATGCGAGAGTGTCAACCGAAGACGATTACATCGTCCCGACCCTCCCAAAAACCCTAAATATTACAATAAAATGTTCACTAAACTGGTTTCTCTGAAATAATGAAATTACCGGGCGGGTAACACAATGCAGGGTCGGGGGAGTGAGACAGGAGATACAAATTTTATGAGTTTTTTTGTATAGATACTCTAAATGTGTGACAAAGATGGCATGTACTCACGTACTGCTGCAAGTAAATAAGTAATCGTCTTCGGTTGACACTCTCGCATAATTGGAATCAAACATCACTAAGGTAAGTTCGTTTGATTCTTAAGTGTCTCCGCTGCCAACGACGGAAAATTGGAACGGTTGCCGGAAGTTACTGTCAGTTTAAATTTTTGACGTTTTTGACAGCTGACATGAGTTGATTTCGTGTTGTTCTTTCTTTTCCGGGTCTTTGCTTTGATGCGTTGGTGATTATCTTAGATTGGATTTGCGAGTATTCCTAAATAACTATCGGAAATGTATTACTTAAAAAAACTCAAATTTTCCAGTGAGAGACACTATAGATTAGTTAAGCGCCCATTGGCCAGTTACAAGCACAAAACTGTGGCATTTGAGGGGAGTTTCCGCTTTATGGCAACGAAGTGCTGGAATGATATCCCCCCTCCACTTAGGACGATAAACACAAAATCCACTTTCCAAAAACACCTTAAACTACACTTACTTAAAAAGCAAGAAGTAGGGGTTACTAAGCGCTTCGTTGTCTAGATGACGGAAATGTATGGCAGAAATTTGATATTTCTTTTTTGTTTGCTGTGGTTTCATTTATTTATTCAGTTTATATATTTTTATGATCATTATTACATTTACACTCTCACACCTACAAACTATCATACATCACTCTCATACACATTCACACTTCTGGTTTGCAATCGTATTGCTGCACTTTTTTTTTTTGCTTTTTTTTATTATTGTTATTAAGTATTATGTGTGTTCTATTTCTTTATGTTATTACGCTCTATGTCTGTGCTTATCTTATCTACTTTCTTTGCTATTTATTGTTGATTTGTTCCTTATTTCCTTGTTTGTTGTATCTATTGTAAAACTCTATCGTTGCTTTTGTGTTTCTGTGTCTCTTTCTGTTCTAAATCTTTGTAAGTGTGTACTGTGATAGAAATAAATGTCTTAACTAAGTATCTACTTACATTCGACTTTTTTGTTCAATTGCGACAGACGGAACTGCGACAAGTACCTACTTAGGTTTGTTAGTAGCCTAAAACCCGACCAACCCGTTAAGGGTTGTCGCAGTTCCGCTCGGTTAGGTTGTTTTATAGGTTTTATATATTTCCGGTAACATATAACATAGCAGCACATCATTGAGTACCACCTACTATTATTATTACCTATCATTTAAGTTTTATAATGATTTATATCGTCTATCAGATGCAAACAATGCCGATCTAATAATTTTTTTGCCAACTCCGGCACCCGTTCCACTTAATTGCCGGCTCCGGCACTCGTCCCATTTGCCGGCTCCGGCACTCGTCCCATCTGCCGGCTCCGGCACTCGTCCCATCTGCCGGCTCCGGCACCCGTCCCCATTGCCGGCTGCGGCAGCGGAGGCACAGCCTAAAACCTACCCAGCTCGCGTGGCTTATTCGCACTGCCCAGCTTTCTCTTTTTGACCAATTATGATTTTGGTGTCAAATACATACAATAGGTATAGTTAAGAACACAAGCTTGGTAATTTCGCTCTTACTGTTCCTCGGTAGTGACAGAACAGGCAACCATTCTAAAATTGTTATACCTAATTCAAAGGTCATTGTACTATTATTATTAAAAATTCTCAATCTAGATGTAATTGTTTTATTTAAGTAACAGTTAATTTTAATTACAGTGTAAGAATAGCTAAATACTATTGGTAACATTGGTATAATTTTGCAATTAAATAAATAGAAATGAAATAGTCTATAAAATTAAAGGAACTATTATAAATAAAATGCTAATCACGACATCTAATAATAATTTAATAGCATTAGTTCCACTCACATTGTCAAGTGAATTTAATTCACACACTTGTAATCACAATGTTCCTAAAATACAGACGATGTATTTCTGTGTGCAATGTTAACGTATGTTAGGTATGATACCATAATGATACTGATTTGTCTAAAAATAAGAAGAATGATCCAGTAATGTAATGGAAAATACTCCTTATTTGATAATGTAATTTTCCTAGCATCTTATATGTTTACTTAGTAGCAGCCTTTAGATAGGCGATAAGGTCTGCACGCTCTTGAGGCTTCTTAAGTCCGGCAAACACCATCTTGGTGCCAGGGATGTACTTCTTAGGGTTTTCAAGATACTCAAATAGTGTGTCGTCACTCCATTTGATACCTATAATAATAAAAATAGAATTTAACCATGCTGTAAAACGGAGGGAATCGGAACGATGTCGAACTTAGAAGACGCTTCTATTTTTTTTTCTACATTTTGTCATCTCTTGAAAATTTTTTGCCCAATATCGTTCCGAAGACATCTAGTCTATTTTATAATACGGGTACAATAATGTCAATCCCAGTGCACACAATTTCAACTGAATTTAATTTATTACAATCTGTCCTTGTTTTCACACAAAAAAAGAGGATGTGAACTTATCTTTGTGCATCAGAAATGACACTCAGTCAAAACAGTACAGTCTCCTTACTTATCCCTATTATGAATTTCGACAACAATAATGTGATAAATACCGAATACTTATATCAAATGAAAAATTAAAACTAAAACATTCAATTCAAAACAAAATAAATACATAAGTAACTAGAACAACTAAAAATTATATGTAATGTTAATGAAAAAAAATAATTAGAATAGTTATTTGTAAAAAAAAATTACAAAACAAAAATACAAATCTAATTGTAAAAAAACCAATCGCCAGACTCACTCATTGGATATAAATAAATGTTTCTGACAAACTGAGTCTTCCAATGCATACTTTGTCATCCATCAGTTTCATATTTTATGTGGCAAGCTGTCACTTATTTAATTAGCCAATACCAATAAGTGAAGATTTTATATTAAGTATATGCCAAGTTCAGTTTGTCGCTGCAAACCTTTATCAGGGGTCTACATGTGTAATGTTCAGGGATGTACTTATATTTTGCTTAACTAACCTTTCTTAACTTATACAAAATAGAGGACGATTCAAACAGCAAATAATATTAACTATAGAAAATAGCCTAGGGTAAAAATAACTACTAATTGTGTATACCTAGGTAGATCCACATGAGTTTTCCATTGGTTCATTTTATCTAAATGGATGTTAGATTGATAAGTATGTAAAATCATTAGCTCATTTATTAATTTAATAATAATAGATAAAAATGTAGTAAGTACATTAATACCAAAATGGTATGTGATTTACAATTTCTTTTTTTAAACACTTAAAAGCCCACCAAAGGTTAAGCCCACCAAAGATACAAACAGTGAAACACACATGACTAGAGAACAAGCATCTGCTTTATACAAAAATACTTGCCCCTGACTGGGAATCGAACCTAGGACCGTATCAAGAGGCAGGGCCACTACCACTTGACCAAACAGTTCTTGAAGCAAAAAAAAAAACCTTTGAACCCCCTTTTGAGAACTTGTGCATAAAGAGGAGTGTGAGATTTGGCATTGTTGGTTAATCTTTTTTAAGAAGAAATGCAGAAAACTAAATATAATTTTTAAAAATCTGGTCCACTAGCCCATGACATTCTTGATAAGATTTGGTTTGCATGCTATTCATATCGTAAGAGGTACTAGTATTGCATCATGCTGATTGTTGGTACCTAGTTCTTCCAAACTTTTGGTTTTTTGTTTAAGTACATTTTTATTAAATCATAGATTTAATAAATCAAAATACAATAATTAAAGTTCAGATCTCTTATTTGAAAAAAAAACGCAAAAAATAGTTAAACATAATTTTTTTTTACTTTTAAGTTTTTGTTTTATTCTTTTTAAGAATATATTGGATTCTTCTCTTTTTTCTCTTAGTGATTTGTTATACATAAATTATAGACAATGAACAAAATTCTATGTTTCCCTATTAGGTATTTACAGAGATGGTATAGGTGGATGATTAATGCAGTTATTTCTCCACAGCAGCGACGGTAAGACAGATTATAAAAATAGCTTTCCACCTGGGACTTCATTCCCGTGGGAATTTCCATACATAGAAACTTTCGAGTTTTTAATATTAGTAAGGACTGTACCTCTTGTGAAGTTTCTTGACTGTTAATGTGGCAAGATAACATTATCACATAATAGGTAATCATGATTAGCTCAAGGATTTCAAAAACCTTTGGACTTTTCAGATTGATTCATAGAATGAAAGTGGCAGGAAAAATAAGGATTTTTTTACAGTACAAAAATGAGTTTAATTATATAAGATAGAATTTTCCCCATGGGGATAAATTTGACCAGGTATTTACAATAAAATACCTCATCAAGCAGTTTCTTTAGGGATGTCAAAGAGAAGGCAAATGCATACAACTTGCACTTTGATGATGATTGTATTCCCAGATAGAAACAAATTCATTTCTTGGATCATGAAAAGAAAATTACCTTTGGACTTGTTAGCATCTGAGTATGAGAAGCCAGATGCTTGGCCAGTCGCGCGCCCTATGAGCCCGTGCAAGTTGGGGCCTACCTTGTGTTTGCCACCAGCCTCAACCTGAAATTATTAGTAAAAGATATATCAATTTGATTTTTTAAACAAGTATCAGATCAATTTACAGAAATGATTTAAAAAAAAATCTATTTCCAATAAACTTATTATGAAATGAAAAAACCTGGATAGTAGGAAAATATCTAGGTACAAACAGCAGCACGTCTGATTACCCATTTGCACTACGAGCGAGATAAGGGCGACTTCAGGTCAATATGTATAGCATGACGTGCTGCCTTGTGTACTTCATACATACATTCATGTATATCCCTATCGGGGTGGGCAGAGCATCATGGAATAACCAACCAATTTTTTTTACTTACTGTGTGGCATTGAGCACATCGCTGCACAAAGATTTTTTTTCCGTTATCAGCGTTGCCGGCGGGAATTCCCATTATGGTCTGAAAAGCCAGAATCACGGTCAGAGGGTCATGTTAGTTGCGTCACCTTATCCTTGGAAAACTATAAACGTTAGAATCGGAAACAAACTTTGTAGGTACCTGTGAAAACTTTTAAAACATTATGAAATAGTGCTGCTCAAGCGTTTATAAATTAATCAGTTTCGCCACTTCTGCGATATGGTATTATCTAAGAACAAGGAAATTAGGTCAGGATCAATGTCACGAGGGATTCCAAGGCACAGTGTCGTAATGACACAATTACGTAAGACACAAAAATGATAACAGAATTGAAAAAATTCCAAGCTTGGACACTGGAACACTTTTAACAGCAACAAAACTTGACTTTCTTTCTTCTGCATTATCTTCTACATGTTCTCAGAAGTTAGATCCACGTTTTAGAGGTTATTCAACACCAAGGGCGTAGTGCAAAAGAAAAACGTAATTTCGTACTATGTTACACAATAATGTGTCACGACTTTTATGTAATATTATAGAATACATATTTGTACTTTACTCACTTTTTATTATTTGTGAGATATTTTATTCACAAAACTAATTAAAATCGCCGACGAAAATCCAATTTTCGTGATACTGTCTAACCGAAGCGAGCGAACCGATCGGAAATCGGAATCGATGGAATGAAATGAAGTTATCTACAAGTGCTCACACTGCTCAGAGTGTTGCCAAGTCGTCGTGCCGGATTGGGCTATGTATGACATTTTAAAAATAAATTTTCGTTTAATTTCTTATTTAACTTAAAGGAATAAGGTTCCGTTTCTTTAAAAAAAAAATGTTTCTTTTGAAATAAAAATGTAATCATTAATTTAATTAATAAGATGCTCAGTACGGTAAACTAATTCTGAGTACAGCATTATACAATCGTATTTCTTTTCCAAGCTGTCATGTAAATTAAGAAAAAAACATAACCTATTTCATTTTGTATTTGGTTGTTTATTTCCAAGTTTGGTTGGTTGTTACGTCAGGCAAGTTGGTAGATTAAACTGAGCGGTATCCATAGTGTGAGAATCCTGTGTATTGCGAAAGTTCGAAAGTCCAGGAAGTAAAGCCAAGTCGTCAGTAAATATCAATCCAAATAATCAAAACCACGAAGCAGAAGGTAACGGTATAGTCCAGGTAACAAAGCCAAGTCGTCAGTAAATATCCAAATAATCAGAACCACGAAACAGAAAAAAACTCAACAACAACACAACACAACAAACACAACGGTTAGGTTATGTGTCAACCAACTGACAAACGTCTTTTTTTTACTTTGGCAAAGGAATTAAACCGTAGAATGCTGTAGTAAGCAACAAATCGTAACCAAAATTTTAAAAATTAATTATTTTTTATCTATGATCAAAATTATTTGATATATTTTTTATTTGAATATGGGACCTTAAACCTGCTTAAAATAAAAAATCAAATTATTTAAAAAATCTTGCACACTGCCCATTACGGTACAATTACCCTAAAATTACCGTACAATTATCGTATGTACATATATTTGAAGTACCGTAAGATCATACTACTTTGTCCCAAAATTAAGTTTTTTTTTGTTCTTGGTTTCTATTTCATGAGACGGGCACTATAAGTATATTTGTTTAAATATATTTGATGTAATAAGGGATCCAATGGATGAAATCAAATAAAGAAACATTGATTAAAAGAATGTTTTCCATATTTTTTTATTTTTTTAAGTTTGGGCCAAAGTTTGACAAAGGGCCTGTACTTGTGTTGAAGCAAAATAACCTTACTACAATTATTCTGTATGAAAGAAAATACAATAATATACAAAAAAGAAAAAAAGAGGTTCTCCGTTTGACCTGTATGTATGTTTATCTGCGACTTCTGTTCGAAAGTTTGCACTTCCAAATTTTAACGAAAAAACAAAATTGTTTAAACGGGCACAATAACCAATGACAGCATAGACATAGAAAAAATAAATGACAGCCAATCGCAGTAGCGCTAGAAACCACTTTACCAACAACCTTGAAGTGCCATTTTTCTTTTCTTTTTTTTATCTATTGATCGACGTATGAACTTTTTCGACGACAACCTAGCGAGCGGTGTGGCGGGAAGTTTAAACTTTTTAGATTTTTGGGCCAAAGTTACCCCCCAGGGTTAAAGTTGTATGATTTTACGGTACCTAGACAAAAAAAATCTTCTTGTAGCGCCATATCTTAGTGAAATACCAATCGAAATAATAATACTTATAAAAAACTGTTACTTTATTTTTTCTAAGGATATACATCCCAGCCAGATATTGTATTTCCCGACCAAAAATGAAATAAATTTGTATCACCCCCGACACTCGATTGCTTATAACTTTTAAACGGCTGAAACAATTTTAGTAAAATATAACTAAGAACCATATCAATTACGTCACCTTTCAAACAACATCAAAATCAGTCCATTCTTTTAGGAGCTACAATGCCACAAATAGACACACAGATACACAGACATATTAATACATATGTCAAACTTATAATACCCCTCTTCTTTGGTCGAGAGTTAAAAAACGTTATTTTAATTTTTAGTCGGGAGTTAAAACAGGTTATTAAATTTTTAGTTATTTATTTCAGATTACATTTACGATAAAAATAGACCAAATTTAATCCTCATCTTATTGTCAAATCGTAAAATTACACTTCATACTACGCAATATAATGAAAAATATTCCTTAAGGAGTGAAAAAACTAAAACGAACAAAAGTCGGGTAAGATAAATGGAATGTAAGTGAGAAGGGTATGTTCGAAAACATCACATTCGCGTTCAGTCATGGAAATTACCGTACGTTTTTACCGTACTACAGTTGGGATTGAGAAAATTACCGTAATTTTGCAGTACTACCATACAGGGCTTGAAATTACCGCACAAATACGGTAATTACCGTACGCTTGGCAACACTGCTGCTCACCATTCGCCGATGACGTCAGAAATGTGCTGTGCTCATTTGCTCTGATTCGTGATTCACAGAATGACATTCGTCGCGAATTGCGTGCGCATTTCGCGCTAACACGTGTAGTGTTAGGCGCACTGCTCTATCGTAATCGAAGTTTGCTGAACCTGCGACGCGCCCTATTTTGAATTAGTTAAATTTGCAAATGCTTAGGACAAGTGTGTTGACCTTTTACAAGTAGGTATAATACCCACAAATAGTCTAATTTTCATCCATTAAACTGATGGGTGAAGGTCGTCTCTGGTTCGTTCGGATCCTTTACTAATGGTACCCGAGCTGGGAACAGTTTTACATGACCAATTTCCTCATGGGCGATAACTTGTAAAATGATTCAGATAGATTTACCTACCTATCATAAAGCTCTATGAACGTCTGCCGCGGCTCAGTAGGTTAAGCAACAATAGCCTCCCATCCTAATCACGTTGAAAAAATAAATTGTATCTGTTCAGGTGGTGATATTGAGAACTACCTACCTGTTTAATTTTCATACACTTGCTGAGAACCACCTCGACCAGCAGCACCACCACCAACCGAACGTAAAATTGCAAACTACCTAGTAACTGGAAATTCAGTTGACGGTGGCGCCACCAGTTAAAGCAGCCGTCATTATTAGATGTTTGAAATGGATAGTTCTCAATTTCGCCACCTGAACTGAAAACATTACAAAAGGATTCAATGTTTCAGTTGGATCATGAACCTATGTCGTGTCGAATAACTTTAGATGTGTCACTTTCTCCCGGATAAACATGTGTAAGCTGATAGTTAATGATCCTGTAAGTAATAAAAAAAAAACAGCTAGCAAATATGCCGGGGGAAAACTCGTCAGCAAGTGTATTTAACAGGCGATAGATGCTTCTGCGTTACACCCTTCAGAGCTTCAGCAGACGATCTTCCCACCGAGATATATCCAGCAGACGAGTTTATTTACTCACAGTATCGTATAAACCGTCATCTGACAAATTTTCAGTTGAGAGGAATTGACTGAAAAAATAATAAAAAATTACACGTGTGACTGTCGCCATTTTATCCGTTCAGGTGGCGAAATTGAGAACTATCCAAATTTCATACATCTGATGACGACGGCTTTGACTAGTGGCGCCAACGCCAACTGAATTTCCAGTTGCTGGGTAGTTTGCAAATTCACGTTCGGTTGGTAGTGGCGCTGCTGGTTGAGGTGTTGTCAGCAAGTATATCAAAATTAAATAGTTCTCAATATCACCATATGAACAGATAAAATGTATTTTTTCATCGTGATTGGGAGGCTATTGTTGCTTAACCCACCCACCGAGCCGCGGCAGACGTTCATAGAGCTTCATGATATATCTATCTGAAGCATTTTACAAGTAATCGCCCGAGAGGAAATGACTGACTAAAAAAATGCCTGGCCCGGAGTTTATAACTATAAAGAAAGTCCGACAACATATGCTATCCAAACGCGTTTCAGTTTCAAAATGCAAGAAAGTGTTAAGTAACTATATTGGGCGACTTAAATTAGTTATCGAAAATTGAGTATGACCAACATTCCCTAAGGAAAATCGGTCTAAATATGAAAAAAAAATCGCCTCTATGTACAACTTGTCGAGAAAGTCGAAAGGTAGGTAGGTTCCTTGGGGAAAGTTGTTCAGTTCCCTGGGGAGAGTCAGCCCCTAGTTTCGCTAACCAATTTAGAGCCACCCCATAGCAATTTGTGTTTAGTACCGTTCGTTTGTTGATTTGCAGATGTTTTAGGCTCAAACCAGAATACCTAGTTCGAAGTGCGTCACCATTTTAATATCAAGTGTAAAGAAGAAAACGTTTCACATACCTTTTTATATCATTTTTAAAGGCTGAAAATTAAATGCCTGAAAATTGGCCCACTGCTGACTTTCATTATCCTGTCAAAGTACTCTGTCACACGATTAACGTCAGAAAAGTAGGTATTATAAATCAAAGAGATATTTTAATTTTTATAGCTCGTTTTTACATTTAAAAGCAACCACAAAGGTTGGTGCAAAAGAAGCTTTTCTTTTTCGGGAGGGAAACTGAAACAGTCTACCCCAATGTTATGGCTGAAGCAACCTTGCATCTACATAGATGTTAATTCAAAGGATAGAAAAAATATATTGTGGATGGATAGACTACTAACTTGTTATGGATACGTGTTGTCCAAGTAAATGCCTTTCTCCATGAATATTTTTTTCTGAGGTGCAGATACACTTTCTATTTTTTGGAAAAAAAATTGAGACAAATAGCTAAGGTAGGTAGGTAGTTGAACTCTTAAGAATTTAGAATTTGATTGGGTATGTAATAGTGGTATGTGATTGATAATAAATAGGTAGGTAACCTACTAATATCCAGATGGCTGTGGCAAGAATTGCTTCGGTTACCTACCCAGGTAAGTACCTAGGTACCTATGATGGTTGAGTTGGATAAGTAGTGCCTAAAATGTTACTATACTATAATAACCTTAGCAAACCTAGGATAATTTTACTAACAAACTATATTCGTGAGTGTTGCACATAAATTATAATTACAAAAAAATCAAAATAAAGTAATTAAGTATAATAAATAATAAGTATCCGCCTTAATGATTAAATAAAACGAAGAAAGTTACCTAGTTGTCGGTCTAGTTAGTTAAAATAAATAAACTTTTTATAAAAAAATTAACCGACTTCAAAAAGCAAAAAAATGGAGACGTAGCATTTAATGTGCCACCTTTGAAGTCGGTGCAGGCAAATGTACGTATAGCCTATCAAACTTATTTGGCTTGGCAGTCTTGGCACCGACTTCAAACAGATCAGTAGGTACGTAGCACATTAAATGCTATGTTTTTATTTTTTACTTTTTGAAGTCGGTTTAATTTATATAAAAAGTTTATGTACTTAGGTCTTTTTCTATTTTTAGTGTAAAAAACAGAAAGTACATGAGAAACAATATGAATCCCTATTAAATTCGAGGGTTTCCCTCGATATCCCTGGGATTCTATTATCAGAACCTAACTTGGTGACAATGGGACCATCTAAGTACATGCACTCTTTCGAACAAAAAATAATTTTGAAAATGGGTCCATAAATGGCAGAGAAATCGGTGAACTTACATTTTAAAAAAACTACACATAAAGTCGAACATAAAATCTCCTGAGGAGGAGATTCTCCTCCTTTTTTGAAGAGGTTAATAAAAAAATGCATACAGTCGAACATGGAACCTCCTCCTTTTTTGAAGTTAGTCGGTTAAAAATAACTCGAGAACCTTGAAAAGGTGGTTGAGAGCACAGAACACAACTGTTCCTGGCTGAGGGTGAGAGTCTGTAGCCAAAAATGTCATGCCTTTACCACTATTAAGTTCACTGCTATGTTACGAGATGGCAGCACAATGAACATTTTTACATTTAAACATATTTTAAGCGCTAGGTACCTACTTATCTTGCCATTCTACAAAACTTAAAACTAAACTCATTCAGATATAAGTAAAGATATTGTTATGTGAATTATTGTGGGTAAGTTGACCCCTAAGAAGAGTAAAAAAATATTCTGAAACTCGATAGGTATCGTTAAATATTTTATTTGATTAATCTTAATACTGAGTAGGTAGGTACCTTACCACCATACTAGTGCGGGGTAGCAATTCACCCGCACTGCTGTCGCACGCGTAATGACGCGTAAGTAATTTCAGCGTTTCATACAAATAGTAGCCTGCATAAGTCTACTCCGCTAAAATGTATGTGTCTTACGTAATTTATTTATTAATTTTTTTATTTATTTAATGAAATAAAAAAATTTATAGTTTAGTTAGGATGTCTTTTAAAATTAGTTAGGCCCACTAAAAGGTTAATTTTCCCTAAAAGGTCAAAATATGAAAAAAATTCGCCTCGTGTGGCGCATTCCCGTAACCATAATTCATTCCGTTTAGAGAAAAAAATCTCTTTTTCATTACTCATAGGTACTCTGAAAGTAGGTCTGAAGTTGCCTAAGGAGGGGCTTGAAAGTAATACTTTTCAGGCCTAGGGAGAATTGCTTTTAACTGACAGCTGTCAAGTTAAGCATTAAAAAAAACATGTTCCGACATCCTATACTACGTTAGTACTATTATTTATTCTGTGCCTATACAGCCACTCTATTACAGCGCGATGTAAAATTGAAATAAAAAAAGTGAATTATTCATTGAAGAATATTTTTTAATGACTTTATATTATTATACTTTTAGATATTTCTTAAAAATAACATAGATTTTGGCAAAATATTTAAAAAAAATTTCAATGATGAAAATGAAAAATAATGGCTGAATAGCTGGCCAGCCACAGAAGAAAAACATAATAGGCGAGAAAGTGGCATTCCGATCTTCATTTGTTTTTTCGAGTTGTAAAGTTTAGTTCATACTTCTGGATTGCAGAGATTTGTATGATGCAATGAGTTCAGCTTATTGATGTTGTTATTTTTCTTGTAAGTATTCGTAATGAAAAGCACAGTGTTTACCTCGGGTGAAAAACTTATTTAGTCCCTCGAACTGTTGGCTGCCTCGCTACGCTCGGTCGCCAAACCCTGTCTCGGGACTTATATTAAGTTATTTTCACCCTTTAAGTAACAATGTACTATTCTATGCCCTAGATAGAGTCACGGAGGTCTTATGGTGGTCTCTTCGGTGTTAGTACTTGTTTTGCTGAACCCTGGATCATAGTAAAATTTTTCTCAAAGGTGGGATGGCAAAGTCTACTATTTTATTTATTTATCTTGACTGATATTTACCTATAAGATATTCAGAAAAAAAACATCTGCCGTTTCAGACATCGAAAATTTTTCAATATCCCGCCTATGGAAATACGGAAAAATTACATATTTATGAAATCGTTGCCTCTGTTTGCACGTTGTGTCCATATTTTGCGAACTTCCCAAGGAATATTTCAAGCTGATTTTCAGGTAGATACCTACTGATGTAGGTCCACACTTTTTATTAGCAATAATTATAAAAAA
This sequence comes from Aproaerema taeniolella, assembly GCA_949987775.1. NCBI lineage: Eukaryota > Metazoa > Arthropoda > Insecta > Lepidoptera > Gelechiidae > Aproaerema > Aproaerema taeniolella. The sequence goes on from OX465257.1 coordinate 9,974,265, forward strand.
ATAACACTGCGACTCATTTGGATTCTTTCAAAGCAATAAACTTATTTATTTACATTTTCAAAAATGTATTTATAAAAGTTTATTTGAATATTCAGTTCAGATCCACTTTTTCGGCATTTTACTTGATTTGTTTCAATCTGATTGGTTCTTTTGAATATTTAATGCTTATTTTGCATTTTATAAAATCAGTACAGCGCTATTTTAAAACCCACAGTAAAAAAGGAATATTATCGTTTTTAAATTGGTCTCGTTCAGAAATCCTCCAGCATTTTACTCCGCCATAGTTTTTTATTTTTATAGCCATTTCCTGTAATAAGGAAAAATGATTCTTTTCGTTTTTGCATTAGTGGTTAACGAAGCTATAAAACTGAAAAAAAAAAGACGTTAGCATCGATGTTAAAATATACGGGGTGGTTAATAAACTTTGTGTTTTTATCATTGTATAGAGAATGGATTTGCTCTTAATGACAATTTAGTCCAGGGGCGAAGATGTGGTCGAGGATGTAGCAAGCTCTCCCAGAAGATGCCTTTTCACTCGAATTTCAAGATACTCAAGATAACTAAACATCCAGGTGGCGAGGAGTTCCCATTAACCACTGGGTTAGGTACATGAGCCCGGAAATACAGATGCAGGCAGATAATTATATTCCTTGGCGGTGCGCAATATAAAAGATGAAGAGAAGAGCTCAGTACGGATGAAAATGGATGTGTGTTGATGGATTCATCGGTCAATGATATAAATATCATTTTCAAACCGGACTTGATTTCCGATTTTTTCGCTGATTTCGATTTCGCTGAGATTTTAAGTAAAGCTTTGAGACTTTTTGGTGCCAGTTTTTATTTAGATTCATCTCCGAAAACGAGCGTGACGACTAAAAAGTATATATATATTCTTTATTGCACAAACACAGTAGAAAAATTTCACATAAAAAATAGTGTGCAAAGGCGAGCTTATCTCTCTTCCAGCCAACCTAATTGGTGAGAAATAATGTACGAGACGGGAAGAGAGAATTGCGCACAACGAGAATTGCGCACAAGTATAATAGTGAGGTGTCGAATCAGGCCCTTATTTTAAGTAAATATAAAAATCCATGAACGCGATGAATACATGGCGTTCTGCCTACCCCGAATGGGATTATAGGCGTGAGTATATCGTATATCGATAGATAGATACATCCGTGATTTCTCTATGATAAAGAAGAATTACGAAATGAAATGCTTAGCACAAAGCAGGGGGTGCCTATTAAACGTTTTTCTTCAGAGTACTTTATTGGGAGTAAGGAATTTGAATAAATTGTTGCCGACGCAGCTATTAAGAGGTTTTACTTGGGTTTTACGATCCGGATCTTCTGATAATGGAAGACAGTAAATTCACTTTCGCTTTGTTTAATCTGAGCTATTCTTGCCCTTTAATTGTTTCTCAAAGAACCATCCATGTACTATGTCAGATAATTTTCAAGTTATTTCTTTGAATCAGGTACAACAAATTCACAATGAAGTCCCGGGCATAAATTATGACTTATGAACAAAGTAAACTATTGTCATTATGTATCGTAAACTATGTTTTTCCAAAAAAAATTCAAATTCATACGAGTAGATAATGACCTAATATTACTTGATTTTACGTACTTGTACCATAATATAGTGAGTAAAAAATGTGCAGATTTGACATTATCAGTCTATTAGTTATGTATGGTGTCACGTAAACATCTAAACGACCAGCTATTTTGGTAGATACAAAGGGCCGCACATTAGGTTACATCAGGTTACGTGCACTCTGTGCCCTTACGATAAGAACAGTTTTACAATGAAAATGGGGTAACTTGATGCGCTGGGCTCTGTACTTATTATAATAACATTATGGGCTTAAGTATACTAGACTTCAAGATAGTGGATAAGGTAATGAAGTGTAGGTACTGATAAGATAATTAATTATATATGTTACAGTTAAAACTAGTTAGTAGATAGAACGCGTTTTTCCTAGTTAGAAATAGTTTTTACTTAATGCCTTTGTTAATACTAGAATTGACTATTGTCCGAATCAAATATCAGTTAAAACTAGTTTCTGCAAGACAAAACACGTTTTCCCGAAGCGAGTCAGTTAAGACTGTTCCGACCGAGGTTAAAGTTCATCATACCTTATTCTGATTGGCTTGAGGTTATGTTGTGGGTTATGTTGTTGTTGTGCTTACCGTTTAACGCAACCAAAGTCTTTTCTGGCACTTCGCCGGCCGCTGCAGCGGCACGCTCGCTTCGCTCGCTCGGCTCGTGCGTTGGGGGTCGCAGTTCTAACCTAACCTAACCTAACCAACCCTTAACGGGTTGGTTAGGCTAGGCTACTAACAAACCTAACCTACAGTTTCTGCCCCGATATAATCTCCGCGGGGGGGAGTGCTAGTTTTAACTATAGCTCGATGTGACAACTAGTTTTATCTGAAAATCAAATATGTCAGTGGTAAATTCTAGTTTTAACTGATTATTTCTAGTTTTAACAAAGGCATTAAGTAATAACTAATTTTAACTAGGGAAAACGAGTTCTAACGAAAAATGGGTTTTAACTGTGACATATACATATAATGTAGAGTTCTGATAAGATTAGCAAATTCTGTGCATTATCTTCTTTTAATCATGTAGTTGTAGATTGTAGCTGTTATCAAGTAGGTATGTACCAAATCAAGGTTAATTTATTAATAAGCACACATATGTAAGCACACGCCTTTGTCCTATTGGGGTAGGCAGGTACCACTGATTAAATACATTATCAAGTATCATGCATGGAGTATTGCAGCAAATATTGGGGTGAACTAGCAGCTAGCTGCATTGGAATCGATGCACGGTGGATCGCGGAGCAGAGGTACTTATTGTTGAAAAGAAGCTTGTAAAAAATAAGCTCTAAACCTAGCTCATAAACGCAAAGTAGCTTGCCTCTGAGTTTTTAACTAGATATACTTCGAAGAGTGTGCTCAGGAGCTGCATGAGCTCATTCCGCCTGCCCCTTTTATCTATCGGACGTCCAGCCGTACCGAAGATTACCATCCTTATTTTGTCGAAATCTTACGGATTCGTACTGAGCGCTTTTTGTCATCTTTTATATTGCGCACTGTGCTTAGTGTCTTTTGAAGTTCAAGTGAAATGAAATGGCTTTTTTGGGTGAGCTTATTACATTCTCGACCGCATCTTGGCCCTTCAGCTAGATTGTGCGTCTCATCCGTGTTAACGGCGCGTGAGATACAAATCGTGCACACACGGGTGTGCAAGAATCGCGCGAAGGTTTAAAGTACAGAGGCCACAGCGCATCAGGTTACTCCATTTTCATTGCAAAACCGCTCTTATTGCAACAGCAGAGATTGCACGCTTGTGGTGACCTGATGAGTGATCGTCCGTATATGGTGGAGTTGCTGGACTTGACTAGAACCTGCAATTGACAACAGTAACCGGGCTGCTTAAGATACCATCCGAACTATGGAAACGATCGAAAAAAAATCATTATGGTCACTCCATTAGTTTCCCTGTCTTTTGTACGTTGCTTTACCTCACCGATCGATTTCCTTCTCATGGAAATATTTAAGAGAGTCATATTCGTTGCACTGTTGCCTTTCTGTTCGGAAAAAAATGATTGAGTAATTCGAATCAACACCTTTTTAACCCCCGACAAGAAGAGGAGTGTTATAAGTTTGACGTGTGTTTCTGTGTGTCAGTCTGTGGCATCGTAGTTCCTAAACGAATGGACCGATTCCGATGCAGTTTTTTTGTTTGGAAGCTGATCTGATCGAGATGGTGTTTAGCTATATTTAAACGAAATCGGTTGTGCTGTTTAAGAGTTATAAGCGATTGAATGCCGGGGGTGATAAAATTGTTTAATTTTGAGTTAATAAAGAGAAGAAATTCAAGACAAACATTGAGATTATACTTTAAGCGTTGAAGTTTCCACAATTTTTCTCTCTGAATAAGTTGGCCGAGAATATTTCAGCAGTTCCCTGTTTAGACTTGTAAATGCATTTCCTTGTAGGCTGTGACTCAACCTACGAATTTGCCTGAACTATTTTAAATATTTATTGGTGTAAATAGGGACAGACAATGTTAAAGTTATGCCTAACTGAATCTTATATATAAAAGAAGAAACTGACTGACATATTAACGCACAGCCCAAACGACTAGGTCTAGAGATTTCAAATTTGGCACGTAGGTTTCTTACAAGGTCTAGGGGAGTACTAGGAAAGGATGTTTTAAAACTCACCTTCTAAGGGGGTGAAACGGGGGTTCGATGTTTGTATGGAGAAAACAATTCATTTGGACATTTTGACTCAAAACTTCGCGAGGATATACCTTGAAGCCAATAAATTTAAATTTATATACCACATATACTTCGACCACATCTTGCCCCTGCTATATAGAGTGTTCAAGAGCGAACCCATTCGTTATAAAAAAAAATGTGTGGTTAAGAATCTAATTTATTTATTATTTGGAAGTATTCCCTACCAAAATCCTTCAAATTCTGTGTCCCGTTAAGCAAGTAAAGTATAATTTTTTTTACCCAATAAAAAACATTCATAGCAAAAGTTTTAATGTGTAGATTTTTTTATAAACTGTTTGTATATGTTTTTTGTGATACTACCTACTCAACTATGGATGAATAATCCGAAAGAAATGATTATTTTTCATTTATTATTTACTTTAGAAGCTTTTCGCCGCGCAACTTCACTTCTGAAGAGTGAGTTTGAATTAATACAGTTCATTGATAAAAGAACATTCACTTCAAAAACCTTATTATTTTTTGTAAGAATCTTTTCTAAACGTCGCTTAATCTAATTAACAATGATCGAAAACGCAGTGAGTTAATATTATCTTTGGCCATTAAACTAAAGAAGTTAAGTCAAGATTAGCATCTTCTTTCTAGTGACTATCTTTTCTTCCTACCCTTTTCTGAAAATTTTGTGTTCATAATTATCTGTGCAAATACTTATAACATTTAAAAATGGGGCATGTTTCAATATTTATGAACCTACTATCTATTTTTTAACTACCAGTATAGGGCCTAACTGCTCTTAGCTAGAGAGCTTAGTGAGCGATTGAAGTGCTAGCCAATGTTTTCCATGCTCATGAATAAACAGTATCTCCTACCGCTGCTGCCCAACGCAACAATGTTTTGTTTCTTCCTACATTTCCATTTTCCAATCGATACAGATACAACAGACTCACTTATTTCTTGTTCGAAGTTTTTCCTCTGTTATGGTAATTCAAAGCATGAGATTTTAATGTTCTACCTCCGTCCCATCCGAAGCTCAAGAGTTCTATTTCAGGCCGTGTTCACACGGATTTTCAGAGGCCGACTGAGAGCAAGCCAAAACTATGATTTAGTTAATATGATTGACACACGCAAACACATACAAACGTATTTTCTTGTTATAAAAGAGCGGAGCCTCCCAACACAAGTATTTCATATTACTTAAAGGGCAATATATTCATGTTATTAATATACTATTTTACAAAATAAACTATTTTTAATTGTTTTAACTGTATGAAATATTATCAAACTGCCTAAGTGGGGTAAGGCGTTAACTTGGTTCCCTATAAAACAATACCGAAGATGAATGCTAAGGAGTTATTTGATTATCTTGTTATGATATGTTTGTTATCTAATCATTACAAATCTGGGGGGATTTTAAATTTGTTGACAAAGCTTTACGGGGTAAAGCTTTTTTCCATGAAATTAAACAACTTTCACTCATAAGAAATTCTCAAAAAAATTTTGACTTTTCATACTGAGCTGATCGCTCAAGTTGCATGGAGAGGAGGTTATTTCATATTTGGGTCAAAGTCCTTGAGACGTCCTTAATTTTCGCAAACTAATTTAAAGGCACCCAATATAAGTGTACTTGATCTACTCATTATTCTAAATCATAACAAACATTTATTTAAGAACTGTATACTAAAAGAGCGAACAACTCGTAATGCTTATTATCAAAAGAAAATCACAAGGGAATTCGACGTCGATAAAGGGCAAAAAACGATATTTACGACGTCGAAGATTTTTCAGAATTATTCAGGTTGCAGGTTTTTATTTGCTACTCGTAGCGCTAAAACTCACGCTTCCAATAAAACTGGGGATTTGAATACTTTGCTTTATATCGAGCACGTTTGCTTCTGTCGGCGTATATCAAAATGTAATACGGATTTATAGCAGTCATTTCATTTCTAATCAAGTTTCTTTTTAAATCTTCGGTTTCTTATCAAGCATGCCACCTTTGTGTGGGGCCTTCTTGATGAAACTCTATTTTTTTTTCTAAACAAATAAATATCCAAGACTTTCTGCCTACCCCGGCGTCATATACTACGTCAAAACAAGCCTTTAATGCGGTTTGGCAGCTTGAATTAAGAAAAGATTTGCATAGTGTGTTCAAAATAAACGTTTACTTTTTTATATTGTAGGGGGAGGGTAATGTTTAACGCAACAAAAACGATGAAGAGATAGGAAAAAGCGTGACAAAATCTCGAAATTATGTGTGACGTATTATATGGATGGTCCTTAAGAGTTTTATTTTATGTGTGAATGTATGGATAAATATCTAAGAACCTCTTGCGACTGCGAGTCTGTCTATACCGTTTTTGTGGTAATTTTACGAGAATCAGTTTTTTGAAGAATATAGAGAATGATACTTAGAGAATAGAGAAAGACTATCTACACGTGTTACATAATTGCTACACAAATATAAATAATCTTTTGCCCCATCAAAGTAAAACGGCTAACTTCTCACTAATACAATATCAGCTCGTAATTTTTTTTTAAAAAGCTACTTTAAAACAAGGGTAAAGTAAAACTAGTAGGTAGACAGGGTTAATAACAATTAAGGTGAAGCGCCTGGCTCAAAATTAATTTCACTACGAAAGTACCTGCACTTAAAATAGTAAAATGTTTTTATAACAGCAGCAATCTACATAAAAACCTACTTAGGTACCTAGAAAACAAGTCACCGATGTAAATTCTGATTTAATGAATATATTATAAATTTTATAAAAGCAATTTAACTAAACGGTAAAACTTGCTTTAACATGATTCCTGGCTTCTAGAGTCCTGGCTCTAAAACATAAATATTTATTCGCAGGTAACTAAAATTTTCTTGAGCTTTTCATAGAACTTACCAAGATACCAAGCTTTTATCATTGACATACACCTATGTACCCCTGTCGGAGAAGGCAGGACTTCGTGCGGTCATTTTAAACTACATGACGCCACGCATACATTACATACATTCTAATAACCCTTAGAATTAAGATGAGTATAGTGGTGTTAGGTTGTCAGTCTATCGCCCACGATACACGTAAAATATTTGCTCGTAAAGGGTCTCTTATTTCACAAATTTCTATATCGTATTGTATCTCATTCATTACGGACTTGTCCGGTAATGTAATGTAAAACGGACATTTATCAAGATGCTCCGTCTAAAAACTAACGGTCCTTTTGTAAGTTTTTATGTCAGAAAAGTGGTCAACATTTTATGAATAAAATGAACTTGGGAAATAAAATATAATAAATAATCATTTAATTCTTTAATTTAATTAATTTTAACAATAAATTACAACCATTTATCTGTAACAAAAACACAAAAAATATTAATTTACTTTATTAGTAACTGTGCTAAGTTGAAACACCTTACCCTGGTCCCAGTGGTGGCAGTGGACTGTAGATAGATGATGCAGAGGGGCTGGATTCAAATTAAATACGAGATTTTTTATTTGCAAACTTGCATGCACTTTATTCCTCCAGAATTTATGACAAGAGTGTTGCTATCCTAAATCTATAAAAACTACTTAAGATTTGAAATTAAAGTTGCTAGCTGCAACAGTAATACCTACTGGCTCTTTTTTGTGCCTTTGCTTAAAAAAAACATGATGCGCGCGCATCGCTAATTTGTGAACAAGGTAAAATTTTTCCGCGCGCTTCTTCTTTTTACCGACTTTCAAAAAGGAGGAGGTACTATGTTCGACTGTATGAATTTTTTCAATTTTTTTAAAATGTTTGTTCACCGATTTTTCCGCCAATTATGGACCGATTTTCAAAACTCTTTTTTGTTCGAAAGAGTATTTTCCAGAGGTGGTCCCATTTAAATTTTATCGAAAATGATTCAGCGCTTTTAAAAAAATCAACAAAAACAAAAAAATACTACAAACCAGGAAGCTTATTCCCTAACTGCGATAGAGATAATGATAGTGATTGCGATAATTCAATGTGATAGTGATACTGAATGCAATAGCAAAAGTGGATGTTGAAAATGAATGATATTTTACCACTGAATGATATAGGTATGACAGGTTTTCATTGGCTGATAAATTGCCAAACTACCAAATTCTTTCGTGTCTGTAACTAATTTAATATATTTGTCTCTTGTATATTCCTCTCGCTTTCTCGTTCATTTAGTACTTCCTGTCTGAAGTTTGCGATTTTCAATACATTCATTCTGCACGGTGATCAACTAAATGACATGTACAGTAAAAATAAGTTAAAGAGAGATGGGGTTGTAACTAAAGTGAATTAAAGTGAGACAGCACGTAGCAACCAATACACTGACCTGAAAACAAGCTTTGTAATCAATATTATCATCTTCTTTTCATGATCCCATCTTTTAAACTTTTAGATAAAAAAATCTTCACATTTGAATTAGGTTCAGTACATACCTAGATATGTTATAAGTAATTCGTTAAATACTAAAACGTTAAAAGAGGATATTGCTCTGTATACCTGAGGTCAATAACTAAATATTGATGGCAACAATTACTTAAATGCTAGACTATAATTACGAGAAACTTATATTATGCCAGCTGCCAACTCTTTTCTGGGATACTTTAAAAGCCAGTTAGTGGGTTTTGCTGTGGCTGAAAAACTGACAACCTATTAAAAACAATATTCATGTTCTATCTTATATTATGACCGTCAGAATGTAGGTTAGGTATGTAATTGTTTTACAACCATTATGATGTTCTGCTTACTCCGTCAGGGATTTAGGCTTCAGTGTATATATATGTTTCAATAAAATTTTACTGAAACTCAGAGCCAAAATGAGTTATCTAGCCATCCGAAACGTAGTATATTTATGTTTTTCTGTCCATTAATTTGACTAAACCATTCATTAGTCAAAATAATACAAAATAAAGACAAATAGCATAGCACTATTTGCTTGTGTTGTGTAATGGTGCAGGCGCATGTAGCGTTCCACATAAGACTGCGACCTTTGCCTCGGTACCAATGTGGTACTACCGGGCCTATTGCCGTGTTTCGGGAAAGGCCGGGCTCTAGAAAACAAGGCTAAGACATTTCTTGTTCAATAACATTTTTCCAAGATCAGTAATAAGTTATTAACTTGCTCCTCCCAGGTCTCTCATCTTTAAAAGAACTCGTCATTCTACAAAACTTCAATAACAAAACCTGGGTCTTCTTCTTCCTCCTACTACTGTAATTGGATTGTAGAGATTACGTAATAAATAATAAAAATTGATTATTATTATTTTCTTTTTCGTGTTTTACTGCCAAATCAAATGGATCCCTTTGAGTACAGAACTCTAAAACACATAAAACTTTTTTTATTTTTCTATGAAAGAGGTGTCTATTGTTCATTTTATCTTTTTACTATAATTACTCTATGTTTATCAAAAGTGTCAAAATTTGTCAACGTCAGTCCACGTAGAAGTAAGTATTTTATTTGTAAATATGATATTTAAATGGTTATGTTATAGTCCCGTAAATAACAGGTTTTTTTTTACATTAGTAGTACGATAATACATCTATGTTATACCTACAACAGAAAGCAAAAAAAAAATATTGCAAAAAAACTATTTTGTAAAGAATGGCAAACGTGCGCAGGGTTTTGAAACCACAACTTCAGGCACAAGCCACTCAATATCGTTTACCTAAATATCAAGCTCTTCTTATATATACAATTTCTTATATATAAAATTGGACGTCCTGATTCACTGACTCATCAACACCTAGAAGACTAAAATTTAGCAGAAAGGTGTCTTTTGTAAAGGTTGTAAGTACTAAGAAAGGATTTTTCGAAATTCAACCCCTGGGGTGGTGAAATGGGGGTTCAGAGTTTGTATGGAGAAAACAATTTTTTTGGACATTTTAACTCGAAACTTCGTCAAGATTAACCTTAAGGCAAATAAAGGGACGAGTGTTTCCGGATTTTTCGAAAATCAAGGTGTCAAGAATGAAATGGGTGACTATAATAGTTCTTTGCGCGAGAGCGTAGCCGCGGGTAAAAGCTAGTCTATTATATTTACAACATCAAAGGTGTTTTGCATAATTTTCATTAATAAATCTGTTTGCAGGGTAATTGATAGAAAATGACGTCTACACTCTAACTTCATCCACACAAAACCACGAAAATGCGAAGTTGCAAATTCAAGATCAAACATTTGTAAATACCTCAAGTATGTATCTTATATATACGAGGAACGACAGATAGTGGGCCAAGGCAGTCTCGAATGGTGGTCAATGGGAGCAACAAGGCCAATGAGCAGACCAACCAGCCCGATGGTCAGAAGATATCGTCAAAATGACGGGACCTCTATCGATGAGGTTAGCACAGAACCGTGACGATTATTGCTACAGAGAAGAAGCCCATACCCAGCAGTGGGTTGATGTGGGCTGAGTATAATGATGTACCTTATCAAACTATTTTCATGATAGCTTTCCGCGCGCGACTTCGTTCCCGTGGGAATTTGGAAAAATGATGTAGTACCTAGCCTATGTCACTCAGGGATAAATCAGCATTTTAATGGTGAAATAATTTTTGAAATCGGTCCATAAATGGCGGAGAAATCGGTGAACATACATTAAAAAAAACATACATACAGACGAACAACCTTCTCCTTTTTTGAAGTCGTTTAAAACTACAAATCTTCCCTCTTTAATTAAATATTAGTATAGATAAAAAGTAGTTATCTTTTACTTTACAAAGTTTTATTGTATTTCAGTTATCGAGACATCATCCAATTGCCGTCGAAGTTGGTACAAATGAGTGACATGACATATTATGAAGTTTTGAAACGTGGAGGTTCAAGAGAGGATATCAGCTCTTGAAAATAAGTAACAAAGATATAAAATGACCACACTTGAATAACTTTAATGCTCTTTTATATTAAATAAAAATACATAAACTAAATTGAATTTTGATTTTTGTGCTTGGAGAAAATCTGTAAAAAAGAAACAATTTTTAAATTAACTTATCATATGCATTCTAAGATATAAGCACAAGCTTATATATGTTTGATATATTTTACTTTTATTATTAACGCGAGTGCGTTAATAATTTACCTATTCAATGTACCTAGTTTGTTTCACAAAATAATAATAATGAGTTTAGAATAATTATGACCCTACCCTGCTATAAACGTGGAAGCATGGAAGCTACAGTAGCTTCCATACTAGACTGGGAGTAATAGAAAAACATAGAATGTGCCAGCTGCCTACTATTCCCAGGCATACTGTAAAAGTCAGTAAGTGAGACGCGAGGGTTTTGCTGTATTGTGGGCAAAAGGCTGACAACCTCTCACCACTTACATAATTTTTCATCTTAAAACCCTCTTGAATATATGTCAAACGTGGCATCAAGTGGTTTTAAAACCACTGATGCTCTGCCTACCCTGATAGGGATTATAGGGATGAGCATATGTATATGTACTATAAACGTAAAAGTTTGAGACGGACGGAGTTTAGTTAAACCTTCACAAAAAAAAAAACAATTCAAGGGATTTTGGACAACTTCACAGGAATGTAGTTTTTATTTTATTTATTTACTTAACTTAATGCACTAAAAGTACAACGGCGGACTTAATGCCCAATGGCATTATCTACCAGTTTACCTAGGGTGATTGGTGAGAGTGAGAGGTGAAAGATAAAATATTAAATTATAAACATTATACTTACGAAACTAAACATAAATAATAATAAACATATGCCCTAATAAGTATATTATAAAGTGTCAAGCTTAGCGTGCTCTTGATAATATAAGTAAGAAAAATGCTTTTCTATGCTCACTACGATAGAGTTATCTTACTGCTGTAAGGAAGGTAAAGACTTCAAATAATATGTTTGTCATTATAATTTTTCAATTTATTGATTTTATTAGGAACACTTACTTAAAGTGCCTGTAATGTAAGTACCTTATCAAACTTTATTCACGATAGATTCCGACGCGGGACTTCGTTTCCGTGGGAATTTAGAAAAATAATATCCTAGCTTATGTTACTCGTGGATAATGTAGCATTCTAATAGTTAAAGATTTTTTAAAATCGGTCCAGTAGTTTTTGTGTTTATTCGTTACAAACAAACATACAATAAATAAAAATTTTATAAAAATATTTACCGACTTCAACATTAAAGGCACCCATTTAGATATTACTTCTTTTTTCGTTGAAGTCAACAACCAAGGCATATATCACTCTCAGTTCACATTTCTGCAATGTGTAATGGGATTTATATTTACAGATAAAACTAACTCAGAGGCTACGTAAAGGTTTAAGAAAATACGCTATTAGTTCTTGATTCACAGGGTTTTTTTTTGTTTGATAAGTACTGTGTGAACCCACTGTTGGACTGGACAAGCTCAACCGAACTTCTTTTTGGAATCTTCAGTGGGTAAACACACTTCACACTTGACTATACCTACATGATAAGAAGAAGTGTGTTAAGACATAAATATCATAATTTGGGAAACACTTCTTACTTCATCTCGTCATCATTTTGCAGTAAAAACTTCTATTTCCAAAGAAAGGATTCACGTTAGGAATTTCAGACATTGTCAAAATGTAAAATATGTTATTTTATTTGCATGTCCAGACGTTTGATATGATGAACATTGAATATCTGGAAAATGGTGTTAAATAATGATTTTAATACATTATTTAAAAAAAATCATGATTTGAGAACGTTAAAAATTAAGTGGCATACGAGACGACCGCCTGTATTGGACATATACGTACTAACACTTGGGTTGGCAGAGCGTCAAGCAATCAAAAATACTTAGGGTTTTAATATGATCCATAATCAGAGGTATAATGTATAATGTAGCCGGTTTGGTCAATGCTGCCTCTTGATCGGCGGGTCCTGGATTCGATCAAACATTTGTGTAAAAAGTAGATGTTTGTTCTCGGGTCATGGGTGTTTGTGTTTGTCTTTGTGTTTTCCAAGGGATCCCCGACACAAGGGAAAACCTTAGTGTGGGCCTCTAAGTGTGTAGCGTTTATTTATTTATAAAAATGGTACAGCTTGACGATCTTTTGAAAATTTTTTGCACTTTTTTATATACAGCCCGCCGTGGTGGAAGCATATTTACTCGTAAGATGCATCATTATTCCCCCAACAAATTCCAAAGTACCCACAAGTACGTATACATACGTTTACTTTGCTATAATTGCGTAACAATAATCATGTTTTTTATCAATCACACGAGAAAAATAACATAATAATAGTATTTCTCAGAAGTAAACAAACACCAGAACAATATAAAACAACCCCTTTTTCTTGTTAAAAGCATGTCAATACTTCCCAATATGGCTATTTCTATTTACCTCATTAATTTTTAAGAGAGCAGTATCTCCCAAATTACTTTTTCTTGTTAAATAACATTAGTATTTTTCAATAGTTACAAAACATTTCATAAGAAATTATCAAATAACATGAAAATAATTGACAAATTGACAATCACATTCATTCAATATCATTCAAAATGTCATTCTCTGTCTTTGTTCCAGTTATAACAGCTTGAGAATTCGGACAGTATAACATGAAGTTGGCCATTTCCTGTTCCATCTATAATTTATTTGACAGTAATTGATTGCGATACAGCTTGATTATCACTATCGCACTTAGAGAATAAGGTCCCTGAACATCATCTAAATGAATGAGTGACATTTGCAACAACAGTTGGAATTGAAGTCGGTGACTCATACGTTTTTTTAACGTGGAAAATTATCTTTGTATTTCTCTGGTACCCCGTTTCATTGCAGCTTCACGAAACACGGTGCTCGATTCTAAAGCCTGATTATAGACATCCAAAACAAAACTTGAAGGCTTCTGGTCAGGCATAACGACTTTAAATTACGTCTAACGTCATTCCAATAAACTGCCCTGTATAATAAACTATATAAAAAGATGTATAAAATAGCGATTTTCCTTCGGTTTATTAAAAAATACATTTTTTTCTGAAATGACGAATCCGTCTGTAAAGGGATTATACAATGTGTATAAGACCCATCGACTCCTTCTACAAGGGACATGATAACTTGCATCGTATAGTAATTTAATATAATTTTGCGACGGTGATTGTTTTAAACGAGGTCGTAGTTACTTCGTACTGCTTCTGCCTTCGCAATCTGTGCCGTGGATCAAATCTATTGTTGTCATAACTCAAGTGGGCGGCCCTCTTGCCATCTCCTTTGATCCAACTAGTAACTCGACAAGGTATCTAGTTGTTGCAGTCGATGTCGATAAGTTATCTTTCGTTACAAAGCTAACTACAGATGTTACAAGGCTTTACTTCTCCGCCTTGAACCTTATTTTCACAGGAATTTAAAAAATCCAACCTTTTGCCGTGTACACCAAGGATTTGCGCTGCACTTGATGTGACAGTTTTTTCAATTTGATTTAAATTAACTTGTTTTGTTTTTTCTTATGTTGTTTAATTTTTATATATTTGAGGGTATTTCAATTTAATGTTTAGACTTAAAGATCATGTTTTTAAATTTCTCTATGCATGTTTCTAAATTTTTTGTTTTTAAATTCTACGTATTATTCGCTTTTTTGAGAGTAAGCCATTACTTATGAATTTATAACCAGGCGCAAGTCCCTCGAAATTCGTGTGCGGAATAAAAGAATAATATTCGGGGAAATAATCATTTTAATCATAAAAATAATTAACATTTACAAACTTTTTCACATTCTCTTTGAAAACATTTTCTTTTGTATTGAAATGCAGGCACACCAAATTAAGAAGTTTTTGTACCGTATAGAATATTATATCCCTCTTCTGTACAAAATAACTTAACTAGCCTGAGAGCTAAATCATTCCGCTAATTAAGATACAACATTTAATCATATTACTATTTTTTCTTCGTCAGTTTAAAGTTCCTGGGGTAAATGGTTAGGACTTGGTTGCTTTCTGTAACTCCTCGCTTCACTCGCGCCGTAATTCAAGTCACTATAGTTTTAGGTTAGGTAGTCACAATATTTTGGTCTAAGCCCAAACTGTTAAAAGGATCGAACCACTAGGAGAAAGGGTGGAGGAATTCTGGGAAAGACTAATACGCACTTAAATATTTTTTTTAATTCATGCGAGAAATCGTCATGCTAAAAAATCTAAAAGGAATATTTATAAAATCCAACGACGCAGAGGTATGGTAATAAGTTAAAAGTATTGAAGGTGTGGGCTTTGCTCGGCGTGTTGTCCACTACAGCATCGTTGCATAGGTCTTCAGCACAAATGGAACATGCTTCGTATCGATCTTCCAATATATTATTTGCAAGAGTTACGTCGCATGACCTACTGCAGTCTCGTATCACGATCGGAGCTTCTCCTGTAATTGGAAGATATTGTATGTATCTAGAAAGTAACCGTGTCTGGATCGTTGCTTGATAAATGAAAATTTCTGTCGGTGTGTGGGAGTACCAGTGCCTTAATTGGCATTTCTGGGTTAACTCGCTCCATTGACCTTGGTCAAGATTGGGGTCAAGAGTTAACCCATCTCATGATAAAAAAAAAAAAAAATACACGTGCATACTACAAAACTACATTTAATAAGAAAAAAAGGAACAGACACAGTATACACACCAAACGAGTGCCCCTTATAATTGACATATATCTTTTAATTTTTTTAATGTACAAAATTGCAGGTTCTGTCTCACTGACTCATGAACGCGCAGCGCCAACCCTTGGTCCTGAAAAGCTGAAGTATGACCCAAAGGTTCCATGTAGGCCAGGGGTCACCAATTAGTTTCGCTCGGGGTCTGTTTTAAGAAATTAAATGACCATCGCGGTCCGCACAACATTTTATAGAAAAAAATATTTATTAAACAAATGTAATTTACGGATATAACAAAGGTATTTTATTACATATCAATAACAAAAATGATTTTTTTGTTGCGGACTATCTGTTTCGCTTGTTAGCTCGTTACTTCGCCCGGCCGTTTTCGAATTGACGTCAACAAAGATAATGCGGGGGATACATTTTTATTAAATTACATACTCTGTAGTGCAAGTTGCTGATGTTGCTGCTATGATCTCGCGGTCCGCACAAAATTGGTCGGCGTTCCGCATGGTTAGATCCCATAAGAAACTTAATAACACTATTTCTACAAATTTTAAGTTCCTACTTTAACCAAAATATTTCTACTATGTAGTTGAAACTCACCTTCATCTTCTGCGTAATATCTCCTTGTCACACAGAAGTTTCCGTTACGACAGTATTTCACTGTGGTTGTTCTAGTGGGCTTCCAGCAAGTCGGGTCACTCAAACTGCTGCACGCGAAACAGACTCGGGCGCTGTTAATGGCACCCATCGTCTTCGACAACCGAGCAACCTGCGCAGCTTTTACTGCTGCATCCTCATTACCAGACTTTATTCGTTCGCCTGAGCGCATATTATCCTGGTCATCCGCAACATCTTTTTTATTTTTCACAGAATCTAAAACGACGGTTCCATTTATGTCAAAACGTCTGGTAAGTTCTACTTCGTCCAAAAAAGTATTATTTGTATTTATATTAATGCCACTGTTGTTAACTTTGACGAGTTCAACTACGCATTTGTCGATGCTTAAGTCTTGTTGTATAATTGGATCTTTAGTCTGAAATATGCTGTCGAATACACTATCGTCCTTTTGTTCTGTTGATTCTAGGTTAGCCATTTTGTTACCTCCAAGGAAACCTAACAATGATTTAGTGTTGTCGTCCAAGTTGATTGGACCAATATTTGGTGTTTGTTGATTTTCAGATACTGATGCTGTAATTGGAGGTTTAAAATCAGTGCTAGGCATCAGAAATTTATACAAATTAATATCTTCCTCGGGTCGGGTTAACTGTGGATGGTTTAGGGGAGGTGCAAGCGGTGATGGAGAAGTTTCTGGTACTAAATTTATAGGTGAAAAAACAGCTGAATGGTTATTAGGAATATTCACACTCGTAAGCAGTGGTGTTGGAGTCGGAGAGAATGATTGTAAATTATTTGGTGGAGTTGGGCTACTTGAACTATTTAAGATTGTATAGCTTGGATATAGTCTGGCTATTTCTTCCGGTGATTTAGTAGTTTTTGGAATCAATGCTGGATCCAGATAACGGACTTTCACAGAGTCGTTTTGCGATTCTGCAGCTTTCGTTACTTGCATATAAGGATTGACTGGCAATTGATTCGTTCTTATGGGTAAAACTGGCCTCCACTGTAAGGGTCCAGCAGTGGCAGTGTTCGTATTATCAAACCCTTCATTGTAGAAATTGTAATCATATCCGTAAAACTGGCGTCGATTAGAGCATCCCGGCGATTGCGATGATCCCAATAGTGTATCGAATGACAATTCGTCACTCGCTTCCTGATTGTTCTCTGTCCTTCTATAATCATGATTTTTTTGACCTGAAACTATCACAGAAATAACTATGGCATTAGTACGAAACCTTATTTGAATTGATGGTTTAACTTGTGTTTGATCGATCAGTTATTGGTCAACTTTTTAACATTTTGTATAACTTCCACATCAGGACTAAAAAACCTTTTACAATATGATCAGAATGTATAGAAAAAATATAAAAATGGTTCTTTACCAATTGATATATGATATTTGAATTGATATATGATTTAAGTGACCAACTTTTAATGATTTAATGTCATTTTTGATCTACACTTTAAGTGTTTTATATAATATGGTGAAGAGGTGCAATTTTTTTATAATTAGTTAACTTACCTGCTGCCAAAAAACAAAGTGAAAATGCCAGCAATGTCAGAAATAACATGTTATTTTTTGGTGACATCTTTATGCAAAGAGAGGTTGGGCCTAAATGAAGATTGTGCTAAAAGAAACTGGAGGTATACGATACTGTTAGGTGGTATTTTATCAGTAAAAGTTGTAAAGTATTATCAAACCATTATGAAAATGCTTGACGGAAAGATATTTAGGGAAAAACAATAGCCATTCCGCAAAAACGGGCTCATTGTTTTGTTTTGCCTTATAACGACTATAAAAGGTTTACGTATAGGTGTACAGTCAGGGTCGAAATTCCTCTTACAGATTAAGAAATCGTTTCTTTTACAGAAAGTAAGAAAATAATAAAAATCCAAGTATCTAGATGACTCTTTAAACAAATATAAAATTAAAATTTTAAAAAATTGTATCAGCCGCAACGTTCATATTGCTTGTAACTCATAAACGACTGAACTATTTTTGATAAAATTGTAGCTAAGAACCATTTCGATCACGTCAGGTTTCAAATAAAAACAACTGCATCAAAATTGGTTCATCAAAGTAGGAGCTACCATGCCACAGACAAATACACAGATAAACTCGTCAAACTTATAACACCCCTCTTTTTTGTATGGGGTTAAAAAAATAATCAAAAAGAATTGGGCCAGCTAGGCTTCAGACTGTTTACCTATAAAAAACTTATTCGTTAGAATTTCTTTGTAAGTTATGATTGTAATTCTGTGCTTAACTCATTGCATGCTTTGTATTGTGGAACATCAAAATATAACTTGATGGTACATCACCAATCTAAAGGTTGGGCTCCATGTTTCAGGTAAATGAACACATTAAGTATAAAAGAGACGTTTCGTCGACAAATAGAGCTCTAAAAAAGCCTGCGTAAATGTCTCTGAAGTACGCTAAATTGGCCATTCAGTTAAATATTTACTTTAATGTGCTTGTTGCGTAATATTTACTTGAAAAACTCCATTTCATTTTCATTTGTATAAATGGTTATGCCAGGGGCAGCCATTATCCAGCCAGAGTTCGGAAGAACGTTGCTTTCTCCATAGGTGTAACTTCTTTTAGTTCCTAATTTGGTTTCCAATACCATGAGATTCAACTTTTTGACTGTAAATATTGTCTTATGAATAAATTCAACGCATAAAGATATTTGAAGTGAAAACTCCTTTAGCGGCGTTGTGCACTTTTTGGATGGGTATAAAATGTTAAACTCGCGTCAGGGTCACGACCCTGATCGAAAATTCGTAAGACGGAGGGTGAAGTGAAAACTCCTTAGACCGCAAAGAAGTAATATATGTTCAAGTTTTCACTTCTGCCGGCACTCCCGGAGTGCAACCCGTTGTTTTTTTTGAAGTGAAAACTTCTTTAGCGGCGCTGGGCACTTTAAGTATAAAAAATGTTAAACTCGCGTCAGGACACGTGACGGTCACGTGATACTGATCGAAAATGCGCAGGATAGGGTTGACATCTTTTTTGAAGTGAAAACTTCTTTAACGGCGGCGGCGCCGGCGGCGCGGCGGCGGCGGCGTTGTGTTCTTTGAAGTATGGATGGAAACCCGGACGGATGGCAGCCCTATGGTAAAATATAGCTTCATCTCTGTGACAGATGTCAACGATGTCAACGATTATTGCGCGAAAATACCGATAGACTATTTCGCCGAATTGAAAGTAGTCAGTTAAGTCAAATGGTGAAGTTGCCAGATGGTAAGGTCGAGGGTTCGTAACCACGAAGTGAACTCTAGAAAGTCTTTTTGTATTTTTGGCCGAGTGGGTCGAAGGATCGAATCCTGAGAGAATAACGGACTCTTTTTGTGTATTTTGTTTTATTTCCGTATTACCTGTTTCTGATATAAGTCACAAAATCTTGCTTTAAAAGCAATAATACACTGAAAAAAGTGAATTTTTAACTTGCTGCTCTTGCAAAAAATCTTATGACTTGGAATGTGCTAATGTTACTGCTAAGAGGTATGAGCTCATACGCGCAGATTTAGAAAGAGATCGCCGACTTACCTGGAACTGTCACCTTTGTTCAAAAAAAAAGACATCAAAAAACAACTTCGGACCTATCAATCCTGAACGGAAGCAGAAAAAACCGCCATTCAAAGAACACCAACATTAGCTTCATCACCAGAACAAATCCTGAAAAAATCTGTAGATAGTGCAACCAGCTTGTTGGACAATTCGACAAGACGAGCTTTGAAAAGTTGCGAGGCCCACTCGCGCAAAACAGCAATAAACAACAGTGTCAGCATAGAAAAAAATAAATTAAATACTAATGCACAACGTTAATGTTCAAGTTTTCACTTCTGCCGGCACTCCTGGAGTGCAACCCGTTGTTTTTTTTAAAGTGAATACAGTGACTAACCCAAGGTTTTCCAATCCGCTTTGCTTTGTGAGGTAGGCTATCGCTCAGTAAATAAAGCCACTATAGCATAATTTATGTATACATATATTATCTAATTCAGCTTTGAAGTTACTTACGCGCCACGGGAAGAGATGGGGTAGTGTTGTGTGTGACTGCCATTACATGGCACAATATGCTGCACTAAAAGACTAATTATTTTCAAATGGCCATTCAACTGATTTGGAAAAACTTAAAATAGTCAATCGTAATTGAACTATTCATTGGATAAATGGCCACATAAACTTGAGTGTTTTGAAAATCACATGACGACGTCAACTTGCGGTCATAATCGTCAAGTCACGATAACGCTTTGATCAATAGGTCCTAATTGTGATTGAGAAATCACATAATGGTGTGATTGACTTCAAGTTAAGTATACAAAAACAGTCAGCGATTGGAATTAGCTTTGATTTGCGTGGACAGTTAAACAATATCAAATAGAATATTATTATTTTAGTTGTTTCTGATCAAAAAGCCATGAAGACAAGTACAACCTATTTTACGCTATACGATGCCGATTTATCCATTGATGGGTGGGACTAAAAATTTGCGAATAAAGCAAATGTTTACCTTTGGGTTGTAAAAGGTTCATGTGTCTGTCTTTCTAATGTGTTCCAATGGACCCCACGATGCAAGTGAAGAACCTCACTAAGGTCCTTTGGATGTATGGCGTTATTGTTATTAAAATCATGTTGGTATACATGTAGCTTCATAATTTTTTCTTATCACAACAATTCTCCATTATGAAAATTTCAATCGTGTGAGTTTTCCGATTACATTGTTTAATGATCTGAGTCATTTGAATGTTTGTAAATGAGTTTATTATTTTTGAATTATTGTTTCTTACTGTACAATCACTGTTCGTGTATCTATTATTATGGAATGTTTTAATTTTAACCAATAACAATATACTGTTTTACTTGACTGTACTGCGCTTACTGTTTGAAATCGATCAGAGGGATTAAGCAATGT
Organism: Aproaerema taeniolella; assembly: GCA_949987775.1. NCBI lineage: Eukaryota > Metazoa > Arthropoda > Insecta > Lepidoptera > Gelechiidae > Aproaerema > Aproaerema taeniolella. Next base: position 9,995,606 of record OX465257.1, read on the forward strand.
ACACTGGGTGGCTTCTCGATGGGTAAATGACGAGCAATTTTTCATGCTGAGTGTTTCAGTGCTCCGGAGGGTACGTTAAACGTCGGTTACGGATGTTGTCGATTGACTACAGGTTTAAAAAGTCCAACACCAGAGTGAAGCATAGGTTAGCTGCTTGCCAGTGTCTCTCTGTCATTTTTTAGCAATTTAGATTTCTTAAACGATTTCCTTCTCTGAAACAAAAACTTCTAAGTCTGTATAATATATCCTAAACAAACTTACACGTCGAAGACTTATTAGTTGTAGTTTTAATACGGAATACACTTAATACAGTCTGTATAGGGGCATAAAAGAGCCTTGCCTTGAAAAGCAATTTTTACATTATGTTGTTAAGGTATGGATCCCTCATTAAAATCCAAGTTTTCGACCTTACCCGCATTTATACCGCAGTGTCTGAAGACGAAGGTCTTTGACCAGTGTGTGTTACCAGTGATGACGTACGGCACTGAAACGTGGTCGCTTACATTGGGCCTCATAAGAAGGCTCAAGGTCACTCAAAGAACGATGGAAAGGGCTATGCTCGGCTCGGAGTTTCTCTGCGCGATCGAATCAGAAATGAGGAAATCCGCAGTAGAACCAAGGTCACCGATATAGCCCAAAGAATTGCTAACCTTAAGTGGACTGCCTACTGGGGCAGGGCACATTGCTCGTAGGACTGATGGCCGCTGGGGCAGAAAAGTCTTCGAGTGGCGACTACGTACCGGAAGGCCCAGCGTAGGAAGGCCTCCCACAAGGTGGAAGCCGCTGGATGCGGGTAGCGCAGGACCGCCTATTCTTGCGGCTGAAATGATGATGATGAAATAAAAATATAATTCCACTAAATTATTAAATTTAACAGAAAATTATCATTTATTTATGCTAAAACGGTGAAAATTTACAGGTTGAAAAAGAACCTCCCAGCTTTATTGAAAATCCTGAACCAGTATCACTTACTGAACTCTTTTTTTTTTGGGGTTTTTTTCCTAAACGTAGACACCACTCGGGCGCACCCCCCGAGCGCTACCCGCACCCCACGCGTGCCTGGTGTAGGAGTAATGTCTACGTTTAGGCAAAAAATGAACTATTCCCATTGAACAAATAATTAAAAAAAAAATTTCATGTGTTCTTTGAGTAACACTGGTTCAGGATTTTGAATATAGCTAGGAGGTTCTTTTTCACCCAGTATAGTTCAATATTTTTCATTATTTGGCTGTGTGGCATGCTTATCAATGTGAATCTCATTTTGCGAGCGAAAAAAGAAAAAAATAATCGCACCTTTTTTCACTTGGTTTTCACAAACGGCATTTTTATTCATCAGATTGTGATTATTGTCAGAAATACAACACAAGAAATGTCTTCTTCAAGTGCAGAACAGGAAACCTATATAGTTTGTTGCCGCCAATTTCATAGGAAAGTTTTTTCTCCTCGCAAAAGTGTTGAAAAACGTCGTCTGACACGCGTGCGCATTGGATATTACGTTCACGGCTCCGTTGAGCTCGCCTCTAATGTAATATCCAACTTAGCACACTTGTATCACAATGTACTATTACTCCACCTTTTGTAAAGCAAAAACCTTTTGTAGGGTACATTAAGTGTAGAGTGGTAATACAAATTGACTTCTTCCTTCGTCTGTAACTAAAGTTGTCTTTGGAATTCTGATGGAAGTTTAACAATGTTATGGAGTTTTAATTATGTTACCTGGGAAAAGTAAATTGTTTAAATCGGATCGTTATACATTCATTTAAGAAGTAAAAATACTAACTATATTATACAAAAAAAGATACCACTAGTCATTCATGGAGTGCATAACTAGTATTCATTTAAGTATTTTGTACTTTTTTACAGCTAGAGCTGCAAGCGTTATAATCTGAAGATTGCGATCGTTGAGGCACTTTCGTATATACTTAGAGAGTATCGATTATAATAGTTTTGTAATCTTTACCGATTCAAAGAGTACGGTGCAGCATCTTAGTCTATGTACTTTTCCTTTCCGTGGCATTCCATTGGCATATTCAATTATTAAAATTATTTGCAAATTGTTGAATTCTAAAAAGCATGTTGTAGTTCAGTGGATTCCTTCTGACACGGGTTTTGTAGGAAATGAAGAGGTAGATTGTTGGCAAAGGAAGCTGTGCACAAAGGGATTCCATATCACTATGTCTCATGGTACACGGAAGTGATTGGTCAGATACGGAGGAATTGCTTCAAGAAGTGGGCAGAGTACTTTGACAAAAGGTCACTGATAAAAGGCATTTGGTATAAGACCATTCAACCTAGCCTTCCCAGATTTCCTTGGTTCAACCTGTGTGAGTTGGATCAGCAGGATGTAGTGGTTTTGCTTCGTCTTCGTTCCGATCACATTCCATTGAACAGTTTTGGTTATATGCGGAAGGTAGCCTCTTCTAATTGTAGTTTGTGTGATAGGGTGGAGAATCTATATCATGTTTTAATGGAGTGTGGCCGAAGTGAAGTAATGAGGGTGCAGCTTGGCTTACGTTGCCCCAATATTGGCATCGTAAACAGCATCTTGGCCTTCCCAGAGTCTGCTAAGGCCAAGATGCTTATTTGTTTGTATAAAAAATATCTGAAGGACAGGGATTAGGTTTTGTTTTGGTTATGTAAGGTATTTTTGTGTCTTTTTTTAAATTTCTATATGTGAGTGCATGTCTCAAAGCCCTCTTTAATAAATAAAGATTTAAAAAAAAGCGTCATAGTCTTAATAAACTCAGTTTACATACACTGAAATATTTCATGCTAGCTTTCCGTCTGCGGCTCCGCCCGTGTGGACTTTCAATTTTTTTTTCACCCTTTTAGCGCCAAGAGTTTTCGTCAAAAACGCCCACCACACGCCACGACATAAAAAAATATTTTTTTTAATGTGGCGTATGGCGAACGCTTGGTGAACGATATTAAATAAATAAATAAAAAAAAATTGTCTGATATATCAGACTTTGGCGGTGAAAAGGTTAATAAAAAGTATCCTATGTTACTTCTAGTACCTCCGAAAATATCTGTACAAAGTTTCATGATGATCGGTTGAATAGTTTCTGCGTGAAAGCGTAACAAACATCCCTACTTTCACATTTATAATATTACTAGCATTCCGCCCGGGACTTCGTTCCCGTGGGAATCTGGGAAAATTATATAGCCTATGTGCATCGGGGATAATGTAGCTTTCTAATGTTGAAAGAATTTTTCAAATCGGTCGAGTAGTTTCGGAGCCTATTTAATACAAACAATCAAATCCTACCTTTTTATAATCTTTACTAGCATTCCGCTCGGGACTTCGTTCCCGCGGGAATTTGGGAAAATTATGTAGCCTATGTCCATCGAGGATAATGTAGCTTTCTAATGGTGAAAGAATTTTTCAAATCGGTCCGGTAGTTTCGGAGCCTATTCAATGCAAACAAACAAACAGACAAACAATCAAATCTTTCCATGAATAGATAGATATATATAGATATATAATTCTTCTGTGCGTGTGTTGACAGTGAATTCCTCCTAAACGGCTGGACCGATTTTAATGATTTTTTTTGTGTGTATTCAAGTGGATTCGAGGATGGTTTAGATTCACAAAAAAATAAGAAAATCCACCGGGAACGAAGTCGCGGGCGGACAGCTAGTATTAGTATAGATTAGTAAGGATCTACATTTATTCTAAGTCTATGGCACAATATTTGTAATTTTTTATTTCGACTATAATGTTCTTCTAATATCCAATCCATAATAAATAAAACATACGGAAATAATTTAAACCTAACACAGCACCTAACTTTTCTCTACAAAAAGGATTTAAAAAGGCGAGTTAAGTTAAAAGTTCGACATCAATTTGTTTCCTAAACCTATTACAAAGTTGATTTCAAAGTTTGTAACACAAAGCCGACTTTCTTAGAAGAAAGAGTCTGTTGCCTTGTGATTATTTGTTACGTACACTTTTACTTTATCACGTTCCTCATCGGTTTCACTTTTGTATTCGTTTGTGAAGGCATCAGGTGTAGGTACTTTTCGTAAACAGACTGAATAAAATGTATTTTATGTGTTCTTTGGTGTTACTAAAACATTTTATTTTCCTTAAACTATTTCTGAACAAGTTCGAATCTATGTACTTACGACAGATTGACATCGCCACTGTTACCGAGGCTAGGATGAGTAGAAAAGCTATGAAATGGTGTGCGGATGAGCGATGCGTACCTATTTGTAGCAGTCATTTTTCTATATTTTCTCGCGTTTTTAGTATATTTCTCTAGTACACACTCCTCGCCCAAATTTCTTTACACAAAACTGTAGTTTTTATTTTTATGGACAATTATCTCTTTCCTCTAGGCCTTTTCTACCGAGCTACAATGAATGATGCTGAAATGATGCTATTGATGTTTTTTTCTTGCGTCGATATACCCGTCCGAAGTAAAATTCTTTTTTTGTACTCGAGTCAGTACTTCCAATCTACCTATTTACCCTTATAAATGCTTGCCTTGTATGTCAACACAAATAGAAATGGTTTTGTTTCAAACCACTTCAATATATACTTTACTACCTTCTTGAAGAACGGTTTGATCCATTTCAAACGTCCCGGTGTTTCGAGTATTTCATACCATTAGACGTAATATCCATTACCTACCTGTGTACAACATTCACTCCAGCTTCCAATTTAAGGGTTTTGATGCCGACTTAACCGGGCTAAGATGAATATTGGATGCTTAGAAACGTAGGTAGCAATTATTAGTACTTGTTTTGTAAGCTCTTAACAGAGTAGATTATGTATGAATCAAGTCAGAAATATGAGCTTACAGTGCAAGTAATAAAATAATTTCGAATTTCACTTACATTTGATTTACACGTGTTTGGCTATATCAATTAGTCAATTAAAGAAAATCGAATCGTTTGTAATACTAATGATGGTTTTCGTAGTACAACGTACAGCCTGAGCCCGTATTTACTTCATCAACTGCGGTTTCTTGGATAACAATACTTTATGAAGACTTTTATCGTTTTATTTCATCCATTTAAGTTACATTTATGGACCCCAAATCGCTGATTCTGAAATGATTCTTTGTAAATCCGTAAAGTTCTCAGCTTTTCTATACCACACGGTTTAAATTTCCCATCTTTAATCCAAAACAACCGCGGGCTTAATTTGGATATTTAACTTTGTCTGGACTCAGAGAACTTGTTTTGGAGGGATTATCACGTTTCAATAAACAAACAATCAAATTTAATTGCAATCTGTTTCGGGGTTGTTTTAGTTGATGGGTCAAATTCGTTAACCACTTTCAATACGGCTCAACAAAGAGCAAATGGTAAAATGGTGCTTTAAACTCTAATCTTTTAGTTGTGAAAACAAATACAAGCTTTTATATTTTGTCACCTTATTAGTTAGTTAGAATTTTATATTCTTCTGTGGAGTGAATTGACTTACGTTCTCTGAGTACTTCCGTGCACTACATTGTTTAATATATAACAAGACATCTGTAGGTATATTTTAAATATTTTACCTGTTCCTACTTCATTTCAATTACTCCAATTAGCGTTTTTCCTGTGAATCAAAATTAATTTGCATGGAACTAATTACGTACCAAAAACAAAAATTACAAAATTATTTCACAGAATTGTGCATTGGAATTGTGGCCGTAATAATAAGAGAAAGGAAATGCGAAGAAATCCCGACGCATTGCACCACAATATTATAATTTTCTTAAAATTCTTTGCTAATTCTCATTATGGTTTGCGAAACAAAATGTCTATAATTATCTTGCATTTTAACGTTATTTGTCGCTATAAAATTGGAGATACAATAATCGACTGGCTCGAAGTCCGAAATGAATTATTAACGGTTGTAACCCGAGTCCTGGAACCAAACGCCTCTTTATTGTCACGATGTACTGTATAAACTCAAGAATATTGTATTTTCTCTTACAATACAAGTTATAAAAGTATATTTGCTCGTTGATTTCGAATGATTGCTTTGTTACCATTTCGACCAGTTTAATTTTGAGCTGCGTGGAATTGGTAGGGCGCGTTGGTTAATTGGAGGAACATTCTGTCGACGCAATTACATAACTTATTACGCAGACTCATTATTTCACGAATACATGTCTCCATCATGCGAAGGGAGTACTCTGTCTGTAAATTATGTTCGTATCATGTCGGCTTATTAACGACAAACAAATCAGCATTCCGGAGCCGTGCGTATGAAATTGTATTAACGAATAGGTACCAATTATATTAAGTTACTAGGCCGTAATCGAACACCAAAACATAAATAGAGGTATTAAACCTCTATTTGCCTAAAGGCAGATACTTAGTTTTCCTCTAAAAATATTCAACTAAAATACTTTGTAGACGTTGCCTCGTTGTGGAGGAGACAAACGGGCACAGGGCAAGAGGGTTGATGAGCGTAGAGGAAACTCAAACCAACGTGATTTGTCGTTATTAATGAACTGCTGGGTGTAATCTTCATCAGTTCTTGCTTCAGCCTCTTCGCTCTCTTGCCAACATTTCCGGTCCTGTGCCACTCTGATTCAAGTTTTCCCCGGGATCAAAACGATAACATAGGTATCGGCTGAATAAATACCTATCTTCAGATGTCGCTATTATTAATCTTATCCTAGTTAGATTGTATGCATATCGTGTGCTCCGAGAGACGAGGTATTTCATTCGCAACGTTAAAAATGCAAGCTCCACGAGAATACTATTTGCGAGGCTCACTCTATGACGTGATTCAAAACATAAACCGTAGCAAAATAGTGGACTAACGAACCCTCAGCACAACCCTCAGCGAGCATTTCTGCATAATCGAAAGTTGTAAAATGGTTTGACTGTTTCATATTCCTGCGGCTGTGTAAAAGGTATTTTTTACACATACTGGAATATTTCTAGCTACGAAATGGACATAAAATGTTATCTGGGAAACGTTTTTTCCAGTTTCTGTGCCTCTTGTTTGCTATTTACGAGTTAAACGACCAGTTGCAGAAACATTCATTAAAGTTTCTTTAAATTTTATGCCGTTCTTGTTTAATTAAACGGTAGCATTAACTTTGACGATCGTTTCTGCAACTGGGGCTTGTGTAACACTGTAGGCACTAGTTTCGGTGATCTGTTCAATTGTGAAAAGGGTCTAATAAACAAAATAAATATATAATGTGACTGTACAAACCTTTAAACCTCTTTCTCTGAACATAACATATCGTTTCTTTCTTAAAAAAAACTTACTTAGTTACAAAAGATAAACGACTCTTCGTTAATCTATTTGTAGTTGATATAATTTGCATCATTTATTTATTTATGTACAATGTTTAGTCTTACTAGACTAAATGTTAGGCTAACCTAATAACCAAACAGGAAACAATAAACTTAAACATAAATTAGTATTTTCGCAAAGTTTGTAAAATTCTCCTATGTTCTTGACCATTTACATGCAAATAGACTCTGTTTGATGATGCATTTAAGATGCCACGGAGGATAAATGAACAGTTGACTCACAACGTAAAAACAACGCGGTCAAATGTTAAAAAGACAACGCCAGAGGGCGAGCAAGCCTTTGCGCCCGTACATAAAAAAGTACTCGGTGTTTTGCGCAATCAAAGTGTAGTTTTAGCATCATAGAAGTGGCGTGACGTGCAAGTTTGTCGAGGGCCGTGCTAGCTATGCTGATAATTAATTTAGGTACTTACTATTTAAACTTCCCAGATTGGTTCTAAATTCAAAGCTCCGTGGCTTAATCTGAAAGTAGTAGAGGGGTACATACATCCATTACGGTCGCACGGGGCCTTTGTCAGTGCTGCGGGACAATGAAGCCTTTTAGCCGTAATTTATTGCGGCTCCCTCACCCCTCGCGCCCTCCTGCGACGCCAGATAATACGGCATAAACAATTACGCAGGATTAACCTAATAGGGGACGTAGATAACGTTATCTCCATTCATAGGGCTTCTTGTTATTGTATGAAACCCATACCTTACTTGGGTCATTCAAGTTTTGTAGAATAGAAATAGACAGGCCAGTACTTCTTTAAACGCTGATTCAAAGATCCACAACCGGGTTGTCTGCGCCCAACTAAAAAAAATTCGGACCACTAGTTTAATAAATAGACGCTGCACACCCAAAAGCCTAAGCTAAGGTTTTCGTGTGTCGTGGGTCCCTTAAGATTAGAACATAGGTACACAAAGACACGAACGAACACCCATGACCTAAGAACAAATTTAATTATCTGCTTTTACACAAATATTTGCCCTGACTGGGAATCGAACCTAGAACCCGTCGTAGATCAAGAGGTAGCGCCACTACCACTCGACCAAACCGGCCGGCCGTCTAGTTGGACAGAGAAGTTCTGATTCAATTATACCTACAGGTTGAAAAAAAACCTCATAGCTTTATTGAAAATCCTGAACCATTATCACTTACTAAACACTTTTTGTTAATTTTTTTTTGGGAGGGGGGGATTTTTTTTCCTAAACGTAGACACCACTATGGCGCACCCCCTGAGCGCTACCTGTACCCCTCGCGTGCCTGGTGTAGAAGTAATGTCTACGTTTAGGCATAAAATAAACTATTCCCATTGAAAAAATATATAAAAAAAATTTTTTTTCATAAATGTGTTCTTTGAGTGATACTGGGTCAGGATTTTGAATATAGCTAGGAGGTTTGTTTTCACCCAGTATTATAAAAGCCGCAAGACATCTTCTGTTAGGCCTACGTTTATGTGCCTTTGAAGAGAGAATCTCTAAAATAAAAATTGTATCACCTCCGACATTTATCGCTTATAGATCTTAAACGCCTGAAACATTTTTGGTGGAATACCTATTGCTAAGAACCATTTCAAACAAAAAACCCGCATCGAAATCGGTCCATTCGTTTAGAAGGTATGATGCCATCGATAAACACCTAGATACACAAATACACAGATACACACGACAAACTTATAACACCCCTCTTTTTTCTCGGAAGTTTAAACCCGCAGTGTGTTGTTTTTTATGTTTTTTATGAAAAAACAGGACCCTATTACTATAAGGCTCCGCTATCCGTCCGTCCGTCCGTGATTCCGTCTGTCACCAGGCTGTATCTCATGAACTGTCATAGTTAGACTGTTGAAATTTTCGCAGATGATGTATTTCTATGTGCCCTATAACAACAAATACTAAAAACCAGAATAAAATAAATATTTAAGGGGGCTAAAAAAACTTGATTTTTTTGCTTGTTTTTATAGATAAGTATGTCCGGTCCGAGGCTGTATCTCATGAACCATGATAGTTAGACAATTGAAATTTTCACAAATGATATATTTCGGTTGCTGCTATAACAAAAATACTAAAAAGTAGAATAAATTAAATATTTAAGGGGGCTACCATACAACAAACATGATTTTTTAGTCGTTTTTATAGAAATAATGGTTTTTAATTTTTATAGAGTCCGACTCGCACTTGGCCGGTTTTATAAGTAATGGTACGGAACCCTTCGTGCGCGAGTCCGACTCGCACTTGCCCATTTGATTTTAAGCAGCTGTGTGTTGTCGAGGTACTATAACTTTATACGGCATCTTGTAAAAGCCAAAAAAGTTCATAAACACAAAAGTGCGAAGTCACGGTCATAAAATAAAGGTGTGTACGATACGAGCAACTATCATCACTATCAGCGTCACGTTCCCCATAAAATTTAGTTACTTGTAGGGAAGTGGTAAATCGGTGATCCTACTTACCACTTGCAGCTAACATCTCACTGCCCATACATAAACTATATAAGTACATGTGAGGTGAAAGATATTTTGATAGTCATGTTTTGAGATCTGCTTATAGGGGATTTTAATCCCTATGGTTAAACGTACAGAATTCATGTTTCTCGAGACCTTGGATTGTAGGAGTCACATTGATATAGTACTATCATCATGTATCTATGTCATCATCGTAGGTCAGTACACAACTTAAAATATGATTTAAGCAGCATCTGAGTAAGATCGGCAACGATAAAAATACCAGCTTAAAAATACTTCGAATCATAGATTAAAGATGATTTCTTTTTTCAAAATCTAAACATTTAACGTTTGTTTGGACAATTTAGTGTTAATTTTTAAGTTAAAACCATGATTCAAATGTAAAGCTTTACAAAATTTAATTTTTCTTGCCAACTGAACAACTTCCTGCAATGCATGACCCAAAAAATTATACTTACATATAAAATAAATTGCCAACCCTAGTGACTTGTGAGTAGATTTTAATCTCTTTGTCAGCACTAGTGTTGTATCAACCAGGGTTTATATTCTCTTTTATGATAATGGGGCCCCGGGCCATACAATCCTCTTGGGGTTTGCTAAAATTCTAGAATGAATGATATAATTACTGATTCTTTATAAAAAAATAAAAACTATTTCCAGATAAACAAGCTCACGCGGGTAAGCGTTCCAAAAAAAACTAAACAAGTATTGTGTTGCGAACAACTATCTATAGAATGAGAAACTCGAATATAATAAGTTAATATTCTGCATTTAGAATGTCTCCGGTTGTGGATACCTCAGTTAATATTCAGAAGAAATTACAAAATTCTATCAAGGGTAAATAAAAACATCAATTTCTTATCCATTGCTGTACACACATAAACTCACGCCTATAATCCCTGTCAAGGTAGGCAGAGCATCATTATAGTTTTTAAACCACACGTAGAGTATGAGGATTATTAGATGGAACATTAGTGTACTGGTGGTAGGTTTTTAGCCTTTCGCCCACATTACTGCCATTCCGATTTCTGACTCCTAGAGTATGCCAGGGAGGAGTCGGCAGCCGGCATATTTGATGTTAATCTTTCTCTAACAATCCAGCATGAAATCTAAATAAGAATAGCAACAAAACCTCTCTTCCCGTGTTTACCCACCCGCCACCCATTCTCCTTAATAGATTACATTATGGGCGTGGGAATGGCGTGGGATCTCACGGGCTGTAATGACGACGACTACGTTTTTGAAAGAACACTATTTACAAAGAGGTTTTAGCAAACTGTTTCTTGCTTAGATAATATTTTGTCACAAATATTACACATGAAATACGTATGAAATAGTAGTGTAACACTGATTTCCCCTGGGACTCGGTTTATCTACTTCGTCATTTGAGCATATGTATTTTCCTGTCCAGTATTTGCTTCTAAGTTCCACTGAAAACAGAAATGACTTTATCTTGACAAACAGCAGCTGAAGAGTGAAAAACTTTATATTAAAATCGTATTAATAAAAATAAACCATCACGGTATCCATCTATACTTAATCTATAGAATCTATACTAATCAATCAATCAATCAATCAATTTATTTGCTTAAAAACATAGTCATTAATCAGGTCTTACAATAATAATATAGTATCTAATGTTTTACCACCATAGGCATGCAAAATTTAATGAAGTACACAAATTAACACAAATAAAATAGGAAAAAAAATTAAATTGATAAATAAAACAGGATTTTTTTTTAAATTGGTCATAAGAAAAATGTCAAAATGAAAAATGTCAAACAAAAAAATGCAAAATTAATAATTTATAAAATAAGAATAATAATTTACAAATTAAAAATATTAGATTGGTAACGAGGTAAAAAAAAAAAGTAATAACAATAATTTTCATTGCAATTTAACATTTATATTCAAAAAAATCTTTAATGGAGTAAAAACATTTTTCTAAGAGCCAGTTCTTAAGTAAAGTTTTAAATTTATTTGTTGGACTTAGTTTTAATATTATAAAGAGGAAAGATTTGATTGTTTGTTTGTTTGCATTGAATAGGCTCCGAAACTACTGGACCGATTTGAAAAATTCTTTCACCATTAGAAAGCTACATTATCTCTGATGGACATAGGCTACATAATTTTGCCGAATTCCCACGGGAACGAAGTCCCGGGCGGAATGCTAGTAATCTATACAATTATACATATTATAAAGAGGAAAAATTTGATTGTTTGTTTGCATTGAATAAGCTCCGAAACTACTGGACTGATTTAAAAAATTCTTTCACTATTAGAAAGCTACATTATCCTCGATGGACAAGGACATAGGTTACATAATTATCCCGATTTCCCACGGGAACGAAGTCCCGGGCGGAATGCTAGTCTATTCATATGTTTAAAGGGCTTGGGCCCCGATTATGTAACTTCAGTTGTGTGTCGATGGAATGGAGAATTTTATCTGTTCAGGTGGCGAAATTGAGAACTATTTAATTTTCATATACTTGCTGACAACCACCCCGACCAACAGCGCCACCGCCAACCGAACGTAAAGTTGCATACTACCTAACAACTGAAATTCAGTTGGCAGTGGCGCCACCAGTTAAAGCAGCCGTCATTAGATGTGTGAAATTTTGATAGTTCTCAATTTCTCCACCTGAAAGGTTAAAATGGCGACCATTCCATCGACACACAACTGAAGTTACAGAATCGGGGCCCTGACTGATTGAATGATGGATCAATTAACGCACAGCCCACACCACTGGTGAAATTTTAGGGCGTATATTACTTATTTATTTATTTGGCACACAAAACAAGATATAGTCGAAAGAAAAACAGTTACAAAGTGATTAAAAAACTAGACTCTACCTCTTAATATGTATGCACATACAGCTTATTATATAGAGATATTGTTTATGTTCGGTGGGTAAATATTCTAATGTATGTATATAGGTAATCTAGATAAAAGAAAAATAAGAAACAAAGTACAGAGAAAAAAGACCGGCCAAATGCGAGTCGGACTCGCGCACGAAGGGTTCCGTACCATCTATCTATACATATTATAAAGAGGAAAGATTTGATTGTTTGTTTGTTTGTTTGTTTATATTGAATAGGCTCCGAAACTACTGGACCGATTTGAAAAATTATTTCACCATTAGAATCCTACATTATCCGGGATGGACATAGGGTACATGATTTTTCCGAATTCCCACGGGAACGAAGTTTTATAGTTATCTATAAAAACGAAAAAAAACACGTTTGTTGTACGGGAGCCCTCTTAAATATTTATTTTATTCCGTTTTTTAGTATTCGCTATTGTAGCGGCAGCAGAAAAAAAATATCTGTGAAAATTTCAACTGTCTAAATCACGGTTCATTAAATACAACCTCGGTCAGAATTATCTACAAAAACGGCAAAAAAAGACATGTTTGTTGTATGGTTCCCCTTAAATATTGATTTTATTTTATTTTATTTTATTTTATTTACTCATGTGATGGAGGCATCTGATAAGAAATAACTTTCCCGATTCCCCACGAGAAACGAATGAAATCTGCGAGAAATAAATATGTGTAATGAATGTGTTAGTCGATTCCTACCAAATATAACACGTACAGCGGGCTGTACTATACGGTTACCTTTTAAATAACGTTTTTAAAAGAATATAAGTCAAGGCTTGGCTTTTTCTGTTCCACGTAAACGAAGTTGCAGGCGGAAACCTAAAAAAGGCTGGGTCCTGACTAACTGATTCATTAGCGCCTAGCCCAAACCATTAAATCTAGAAAGCTCAAGTTTTGCGTGTAGACTATGAATAAGGAAGGATTATACAAATTTCCCACGGGAACAACATTCCTTTCAAAATTTCCGCTTCTTATTACATAGTCAGTTGAAAGTTGAATCAATTTGAAAATCCGATAAGTGCCACATGCGCCCGTGCAGTGGTGCTATACTACAAGAGGCGGGAAATGAAACCGATGCGTTGTTTGCACTCTGTGCAACACTGCATGTGCATACACAACTTTGCCATCTGCTGCACTGTACCAACTACCTCTAACTAGTACGAACACTACACAGCAAGCCAAGTTTTGAGGCTTTCATGTTTGAAAATTGCGATTGCAGTTGTTGTGGTTCGCAAGAAATGATTTTAAAGATATTCTAAAACAACTGTTCTATGGTCACCAAAAAACCTGTACCCAACAATAATATTCTCACAGTAACGAAACCGACATGAGCTATTTTCGAGTAGAAGGTTTTGTGATTACGTCATCGCTTGCTACTATAACGTCATCCAAATAGATAAATAAATAGTCTAAACCTGATAGAACGCTGTGAGACATAAATCTTTGAAAAGTTTGAGCAGCGTTTTTTTAACCGAAGGGCATTCGAGTGAATTCGAATAAGCCAAACGGTGTTATTACCGCTGTTTTCTCTATATCGCTTTCATTTACAGGAATACAATTATAGGCCCTATTTATATCTAGCTTAGAGAACACTTTTTTACCTGCCAGAACGTAAGTGAAGTCACGCAGCCTAGGAACGGGATACTTATCGGGCTTGGTGACAGCATTTAGTCGCCTATAATCACCACAAGGCCGAATCTCACCGTTTTTCTTGGGAACTATGTGCAAAGGACTCGCCCATGGACTCTTGCTTGGTCTACAAATACCCATACTAGTCATAATCCTAAATTCCTCTTTCGCCCTAGTATAACGATCAGGCGGTAGTGGCCTGGCTCGTGCCTGAATAGGTGTACCTTCAGTTTCTATAAAATGACATACATTATGTTTGGGTGTTTCTTTGAATGACACAGGTTTCGTCAAATCAGGGTAATCAGACAACAAATCGCAATAAGGGTGATTTTGATCTAATGTTGTGATTGAACCTTCTTGCGAACTTGATACATTAGTCTTTATATTAAGATTTGTTACCTGATCCACTAACCTACGAGCACTTAAATCCACTAATAACTTATATTTAACTAAAAAGTCTGCCCCAATAATGGGTTGTTTAACATCTGCTACTATAAAAGTCCATACGAAAGCTCTTCTTAATTTTAAGTCCAGTTCCATAGTATGTAAGCCATAAGTTTTAATAGGTGTACCGTTCGCAGCATAGAGTTTATAATCGTTAGACACTATATTTTTTTTTTGAAAATGCACTGACCATTTAGGTAACACTGACACATTTGCACCGCTGTCTATTAAAAAATTTAAACCTGATTTCACATCACGCACACTAAGACGGTAATTTTTGCTGATGGTACAGCCGCCCGTCGCCGACTGCACAGCCCTCAGTTTTCCGGTTTTTTGTCATCTTTCCAATTACAGGGTTCCACACATTTGTGCGCTCTGTTTTTGTATTTATAATGGTAGTAGCATAACCAATCAGGATCTGTCTCAGTTCTTTTATTTTTATTACCAAATCTAGTGGATCTAGAACGTGAACGCGACCTAAAACGACCTCGGCCGCCCCTGTTATACTGACGCCCTCGTGCTGTTTCCAGTTTTTGCAATCTATCACCCAATTTTTTATTTTCAGCTATTATGTTGCCCTCTGATCTAGAAGCTTCCGGCTGCACCACCGATATATTTGATGTATTTCTAATGGTTTCGCTCACCTTATCAGCCATTTTAGCCAGTTGTTCCAACTCGTGGGTTTCTGCCGCTGCCAACACGCTGCGAACTGACGGTGGAAGGAGGTTCTGCCACAGGATTTCCAATGCATTGTCTGATATTTTGTCTCTAGCCAACTCTCGCATTCTTCTCAATAACTGAGAGGGTTTTTGATCACCTAATTCCATTTCACTTATTAATTTTTGTATTTTTCTTGTTTCTGATTCTTCATAAATTGATATTAATTTCTTTTTCAAAGCTTCATACTTTCCTGTAGGAGGCGGGTTTAATAATAAATCCGTAATCTGCATTATAACATCTTTGTCTAATTTTGCCAAAACCAGTTGGTATTTCGCGTCATCTGAAACTTTTTGTGGAGCTAGGACTGCATCAACCTGAATAAACCAGTATTTAGGTACGTCTTTCCAGAATTCTGGCAATCGGGATGTGATCGAAATACCAGACACGTTTTTTGTTTCTTCGTCTTCCGCCATGGTTACAATTAAATATGGGCTTTGAAGTTAATTTCTCAGCCGCCCACTTACTTGTAGCTGGAGAAATGTTCTGCCGCCGCCGCGCCGGATATTGGTGAGTGGTTCCCTTTTCAAGTTCACTGTTCACTACACTGCGCTGCCCCGCACCTTATTCACGGGGTCACCAGTTTTGTGATTAAAATGTTTTGTGGTAAATTTGTAGATATATTTGGTCAGATGGGAGTGTTCGTTTACTGGTGCATGAGCAGCTAGCGGGAGTACGATTTAAAGTCCGAAATCCGTATTACTATACTTTTAATTATTCCTTACAAACTCACTTATTTTATGCGTAAACTAATGTGAAGGAATTATGTACTGATGTATTAACTGTTATGCCCGACGCGGGCGACGGCTGGAAATCCACTGTCGTTCACCGCGCTCCTCTGAGCTCGGGCGACGTGCAAATCGCCGCGTCGACACAATGTGTCACCACAAAGGTTTACATTGTTTAATTAGCCTGAATTTTTAAGGTATACAAAATTAAGGATTTTCACAGGAGAGGAGAGAAAATAGCTATTTTACGTCCCTATCCTCTCTCCCACGAATATTACAAATTTAGGCATAGTTAAGTAAACATCATAATCCGCGCAAAACAGGTAAAATGTAGGCGTTTCTTAGAGACCTCTTAAGTTGAATTATTCAGGTGGAGTTAAGGAGGCTATAAAATAGACCTCTATTTAATAGGATTAAACCAAATTTCGCCTTCAAATAAGCTTCAAATAGAGATTCATCTTAAACTTAAGTGGATTAAACAAGAACAAGCACATTATCAAGCGTGACGTGTGCTTATTTCTCGTCCCTAGTTCTATTTTTAAAAAGCGATAGTTTTATTGTATTTCATCTTTAAGATTTGCTAGTACACCTTACAGACTATAAAAAGAAAATAAGTAGTCGCCTAAAGGCCTAAAGTATTTGTTTATTTTACCGCTGTAAACGCGTAATATGTACTTTTCTGAACACAGTACTACGTGGAGCGGGGTTGGTATATCTACATCTTGATAAGCAAACAAAGGTTCCTTGGTTCGCCTCACTGACCAGAGATGCACTTCCGATATTGCAATCCTAAGGTACGAGCATGAGTTACATAAGGATTTATTATCCCTACACATATCTTATCTAATAGTAAACTAATGCCACAGACGCAATTTAGAAATAGCAGACCAACCACAGATTAGTTTTGAGGCTTCATGTGATTGTTTTTAGGTAATGTCTATGTCAAACCAAATGCCCAAAAAAACAAGACTATTTAGTCACGAAACTGCTTAAATTTTTAATTGATTTGCATTGCACGGGCCGTAAAAACAATTTGTTTATACACAATTATTATTGCAGTTCATATTAATGGTTTTCTAAGGAAAGAAGATGATGACCAAATTTTTTAAACAGTATTGTTGGTTTTAAATCGTAGGACAGTTGGTTTAGAATGTATTACTTTCACTTATAAAGTAATAAATTAACGAAAACAAATCGACTGATCTCTATGATAAAAGGGCAAAAAGTCGATCTTAAAAACGATAACATTACATCACACTTGTAGCTAACACAGCTTGAACATTACCTTAATGATGGTTGTTAAAGGCTAATTCATAGTAATTATGCTTTCAAATTAAGACGTGTCGATAACCGACAATATAATCAGCGATAACAGTACATTTTATGCAAGTCATGAACAAAAAGCATTGTCGTCTGATCGATTTTCAATTACCCCTAGCAGCGCTTCATTCTCTACTAATCTGTCTGCATTATTACTACCCAGAAGAGCATAAAAGGGGATTATTGTTAATAATATGTTGATGCTTTGGATTTGGCGTGTATCCAAACTACGTTCAGTTGACACTAGATTCAATTGCGAGTTTAAAGCTCAGGAAAACATGTCAGTAAATCTGGCAGGAGGCAAGATTAGTGGGACCACATAAAGCCGCTCTGCAGTGTGAATGCAGCCTTTGTTAGTCGGGATTTAATAATCTTTCGTTCCGCTTTTCTAAGGCTTCGTTTACAGGGCTGTCTCTAATTAAATAGAAGTTCTGCAAGAAAGCTATAGGACTTTATACTAGCTTGGAAGATGGTATGTAAACAAAGCAAAGCTTTTTGCAAATGTCTTGTTAAAAATTATGTAAGATTTTCTTAAATTATGTTTTTATTGACATAGTTTTTCATAAAACTGTTTAGTGTACTATTTATAGTTAATTCGCTCCTCCTGCACTTGTTTTGCCTCTGGTTCCACTAGGGATATCAACGATGTTTCAATCAAAGTATTGAAGGATTGAAATCTCAAGTTAGGTACCTAATTCTATATCCTGAAGTATCTACCTAACAAGTCAACGCAACTTAATTTAAAATAGAGTATTTTTTGTGAAAACAAAGAATGTGTTAGGTAGTTATTTTTTATACAAAAAAGATAAACTCGTGCCTACGACTCACAATCAACAATCTCCTGTTTTACCCCCTGACGCAAAAAGAGGGATGTTAAAAATTCGGCGTGTATTTGCGTTTCTAACTGTTTAATTTCTCAAAGCTTGTTGAGTAAATATAAATCCATGTTTAACAATAGACTGATGAACACGAGAGATAGAGATGAGTTCGACTACAGGATTTTTAATAATAGCATGGTATGAAAGGAGTGGATTACGCTGGCGGTGGCGATAATCCACGTAATATCTGTGGCTCAGGTGGCGAGGCGTGTCTAGTCACTGCTGTACCCTCTTTGGAGCTCAGAGTAATATGGGGACTCGAAAGGAAAGGATAGATTGAGGTCAAGAGTTAACCCGTCTTATAATAAAAAAAAAGCAAGAAGTAAAGTGATTGAACGTGATAAGAAAGATGTTTGTACTTTTCATTGCTCGGTTGATATTGGTTTTTCAAATGACTTCATTAGGTTTGCGTTTCATCATTACTTCTGAAGTCAAGTTGTAACTTTAAGGCAAAGATTTTTTTTTCTTCCAAATTTTAAATTTAAATGAATGAAATGATACTATTGGTTTTAAATAAAATACATTTCTTTCTTTTTTTTCTTTTGATGGCCGATCTGGTCGTGTAGTAGTGATGCTGCCTCTTGATCGACGAGTCCTGGGTTCGATTTCCAGTCAGGGTAAATGTTTGTGCAAGAAGCAAATGTTTGTTCTCGGGACATGGGTTTTCGTGTCTATCTTTGTGTATTTTCCAAGGGACCCACGAACGATACAAGGGGAAATCTTACTGAGGGCCTTTGCATGTGTAGCGATTATTTTTTATTTTTTAAATTTTTATTTGCGTGTCATACGTAGAGCAAACGCAGTTTCACCCGATTCTGAAACTTTTAACGTTATCTTTTTAGAGTCTGAACTCTGAGCCCTGAGTGCTGCAGGGCCACTTGAGGAGAAGATTATCACCCTTTTAATTTAGAGAAAGAAACATTGGGATCTCAACTTCATACTTAATTTCATGCCTGGAACGTGCAGTGCAGACGTTTACTCTGCCGTACCGTGTTTGCACATATTTCATTTTAGTGCCCAGTAGAGCTTGGCGTGACATGATTGGTTTAAAGTTTTGCTTTAATTTGACAAATACAGTTTACGAGTAGATAGACTATTAAGCTTTAATTTGACGAATCGGGTTAACGTGAACTACATTGCAAGTATGAATGGTTTTAATTAGACTTTGGTGAAACTTAATTTTAGAGTTTGTAGGTACTTTTAACATTATAAAGACTCAAACACATAAACACACCCACCGTCATGTAACCCCAAATTAATCAAGTTAAACTATTATAGTAGACCTATATCCTATATTATATTCGTAATACAGTTTTTTAATGTTTGAATATTTGAAAGAAAGTTGGGAACTGGGAAGGCATCTCTACTAAGGGGCCATCCATAAATTACGTCACACGAATTTCATGATTTCCTTGTCACAGCTGGTCACATTTGTGAGACTCCCCCCTCCCTAGTGTGTAGTCACACATTTCGCAATTTTACATCTAGTAAAGTAATTATTTAATAAAAAAAAGCAGTGCAAATAAGTTATGTTTCCCTTTAAATTATTTTTTAATAAAATTAACATCAAAAGTAACATTTCAAGAAATTAACAATTTGAACCTTATGTTTATACAGATAGAGTTGCAAATGTATTTGAGTTTTTCGTTAATAGTTCAAAGTTCGTGTTTTAACACTTAGATTATAATAGATTTTGAAATGTGACGTCACGAAATGAAGGACCCCTCCCACCCCCTTGTCACACAATGTCACACTTCGTTGACCCCCTCCCTCCCCCTTAACGTGTGACGTAATTTATGGATCGTCCCTAAACCACTTAGTAATTTGCGTGATAATGACGAACCGCTCTTGCCGTTCCTTACTTTGTTCTAAAAGTTTCTATTATGTCACAAGCTTAATTAGCGGCAACGTAATTCTACAAAGCTATATCGTCTTTAGGCTAGTAAAATTAGGTTACCCTGGACTTAATTCATAAACTCGCTTTTTTTAATACTTTATTGGTTTTTGTTATTAAGTATCAAATATGAATTAGATATATGAAGTAAACAATTCGCAGTGGTAACTGTTTCTTATAAAAATTAAGTAATTAATAGTACGAGAGAACTTTTTTCTAAAAGTAAAATAGGTAACCAAATACCTTGTTAGTATAATTTTGAGAGGTATTCGAATGCTATCACCCAATAGCAAAATTAAACAGAAATCAAATTCACATGCATATTTTTTTTTCGAGAAACCATCTGACCTCAATATCTAAATAACCCAAAATGGTAACTATGGTGTTTGCATCTAGTTAAGCTATTTTGCGTCTTTTTTGACATCTGAGACAAAAATTAAATATTAGTTTTTAACGTTTTTAGAATAATGTATTTTTCAGGTAGTTGAAAAGTGTAACTGTAATTTTTTTATTTAATAATAGGTTTTAGTGTACTAAAATCATGTTTTCATCATAATTAAACATGTAAATATCACGATTAAGAAGTTGAAAATATAAATAATAACACGCGTGAGCAAGTAGTGAAGCGGGATGTAGCGGTGGGTGCGGGGCGCGGTGGGGGGAAAGCGCGGCGTGCGAAAAGAACGAGTTTATTTCAATTGCGCGCTTTGTTTGTATTGTACATTGTACAGTCAACAGCACATCAGGTTACCACAAACTGTCAAATTTCCCCAATGAATAGTAAACTCTAAGGCTTGGAGATAAAATTGAAAATCGATTAAAGAAACTTGACAGTTTTGGATAGCATGATGTGCTGTTGACCCTGCACACTAAAGAGCATGTCAAGCTTGACACTTTGGACTTTGGACCGGCCCTGCATTGTATGGCGCGCAGTATAAATCAGAGCTCAGCTTAAACTGGTAGTGTAAAGCGTGACCTGCTCTTGACTGTACAAATGCGTTAAAAATTGAATTTCCTAATTACAGGATATGTAATTGTGCATTTTTTGATGTGGTGACTGTAGGTCAAAAGCAGAGGTTCCCAAACTTATTTCGTCTAACGCACACTTTGAAAATCAGTTATTTTGTAGCACACCCAATTTTTTTTCACCTTAAAACCTCAATGACATACTAGTCTCGCCTGGAGTTTAATTAATGTGTCCGGTGTCAGAATTCGGATTTAAAAAAAATTGAAAGATAATTTTTTGTTAAATAATATTTATAAAGACAAGAAATGCGGGTTATAATTCTTAAAAAATATTTCATCCAAATGTTGTCCATCACGTTGGACACACTCTTCAAACCTGGCCTCAGTATTCCGTGCCACTCGCTGAAGCAAAGTTGCTAGGATGGCATTAATCTCGCGAGCATCACGTAATCCTGGAATATTTTATCTTGAAAAAATTTCTACAATACAATATACTTTATTTGCACACAAAGACATACAATACAATTAACAGAACATAAAACACAGTGTACAGCAAGGCGGCCTTCTTGCTAGGTAGCACTTTCTTCTAGGCAACCTTAGGGTAGGACAGCAGTAAGGTAAGAAGTAGTTGGTGGTGCATAAAATTAAATATATATAAATAATACAAATAAACAAATATATAAGTATACATATAATAAATAAACATATAAAATAAGTATAATTTACATCTATATATACAAGGTGTTACGGAATTAATGGATCATCGTTAAGGGGATGATAGCTGAGATAATTTCCAACAACTAATTTGCCTAGTTTTCCTAAATCCCCCCGGGTCTAAAAAAACATTTTTTTTGTGTTTTTTTTTTGTCTTTTTTCTACTTTGAGTCAGTTTTTTGATGTTGTGTCTACAAATGATAACATTTTCAAGATCTGATTTCTGTATATTAAAGCTGGATAGTTTACCACTGTTATTAAATGCATTATTTGTACCTAAAAACTTTCAGGAATTTTAGAAAAAATAAAGATTCCCAAGTTTCTGTTTTTTGTTCGGAAAAACCAAAACTTTGAAAAATTCTCCTGTAAAAAAAATGTATGACACTACACTAGACCATTATTTTGAAAAATTTTACACTTAATCTGCTTTCTGACGAGGTATAAAACGTTTGCCTGGGCATTAATTTCACAAAGTTGTTGCTATTTTCCGAAAAAACGGCGCTAATTCATCAAACATGAAATTCTAACTAAGATGTTCTTTTACTTACAGAAAATAAGTATGAATTAGTTAGAGGTCATAAATGCATTAATTGGCCTTAACTTACCTACTAAATTGAAAAAAATAATAATTTAAATATTTTTTTATTATAAAAAAGAGTGTAGTTAAATAATTTATTTAAAAAATACTACTTTTAATAAAATTAAAAAAAATTTTTTTTTTTAAATAAAAAATAAATAAAGATAGACAATGTCTTGTTTCTACTTAAAACATATAAGTGCTAATTCCATATAATTATATATAAGTGCTCGCGCACACTACAATATAGATTGACTAATCAGTAGAGAGCGTAAAAGTCAAAGGAAAAGATGCTCTACTTCATTTTTATATTTTTATATTTTTAGGTTCGGTTAGTTACTAAACTATTATATTAGTATTTTTATAATAGGGTGTAATTATAGTAATTAATGAAATACCTACGTGGAAAAGTTATACAGAACTTATTTAGAAATCACAATATTTTAAATTGTCATCAATCACTCGTTTCAGAAATATCTGATTCGGAGTCTGATGTATGACCATGACCAACATTTTAAAACTGAAATAAAGATCACAGTATCCCATGTATTCGTCTTAAATTTTTTCCACATCCTGACAGGTAATGGACCAGACATCTTTACATGTATATTCGATCAAAAGCTTGATTTAAAATGGGCATAATTTAAGTATCATTTTATATGATATTGCGGCTAGCAACGTCATTTTTTAAAACACCCAAAACGTTTTCAATCGGGTAAAATAAGGAGTAGATGATAAGGAGACAACGGAAGCACCGTGAATTCATTTTCTTTTAATAAATCGTCAACTTTGTGCTAGCGGAAGTTTTGTTTATTTTTTAGTATTATTGGTATTTTTCCGAGCTGGTGTTATAAAAAACTGCATTATCCAAGACTACACGGCATCATTTGAGAGATTTGGTTAATACCATAATTTTTCTCCTTGGTTCTTTTTTCATGAAACTTTGGTCCTTGGTTCTTTGTTGACACTTTATTAGGCAAAACATAATTTATCTTGCCTAAAATTGAAAAAAATACCTATGAAATAGCTAGCAAGTCTAGTTCACATTTTTAAAACTTGCAATCATTCAAACTATTAACTTACTACTATAATTTCTAAACAAATTGAATAACATTTACATATCCGGCTTTAAAGTTCAACACGCTGAGAGATTTTCTCGACATTAAAGTACATATTATAATAACAAGTAGAGCAACTTTCGTGACGAATCTAAAAATTGGTGCAGCGCGTCTTCGTGGATGGCATTATCTGTAGCTGAAGTTACATCACATCAGCGCCCCCCAATTTTTTCTGGGCCCACTAGCGCCCAGAAAAAAATTGGAAAAAATTGGGCGTTATCGCCCACTTTGGGAAACACTGATTAAGTGAATGAAAGAAAATTAAACATTATTATATTATACTTTCACATGTACAGTGGACAGTACATCAAGTTTCACATTTTAGTTGAAAACTAGACGTTATTACTAACGCGCAAGATACCCCTGTGTATAGCTTAACCTGCTGTCCAATGTACAGAAGCCAACACGTGCGGCTGGACACTTGCAATACGAAAGCCGCCTCTATTTGCGAAGGCGCTCTCAAGGTCAAAATGCGTGGCTGGCCACACGTGCTGGCTTCTGTACCTATACGTGGTACCAACCACGCTTTTGTTAAAATATTGTGTTAATTTTTTTCTTATAATATGAGAAACATAATTTGGGAAGGTAGTGTTCTTTTAATTCTTTGATTATATTTGCTTGTAAGTTCTCAGTTTTCTGTATGGAATTATAAAAATAAAAATATTATTATGTTAATTGTGATAAGCAGACAACATATAAGGTTTGTAGGTTTTAAAAGTAAAGTGATTGATGTTCATAAGATTACAAACGTTTTTGTTATGCAATTTTTTTCTTCGTATTTACGTTCTATCAACGTTACTAATCACTATCAACGTAAGATATATTTGGATAGTGATAAAAAAATTACCCTGTATAAGAATTATTAACAATTACTAGTATGTTTTTATGCAATCAACTGTCTTAATGTTTCATTTTGATAGATGAACACGTTGTTTCACTACAACATTTAGACTTTTGGACATTGATATCATCCGTAAAGCATACAAAAACTTATATAATGTCTATTTATCATACAACAACAACTAATAATCGTTTCACCGGTTCCTTGTTTTGATACTCTGCAAATCACAATCCTATCTTCTTGGTGCTTTTTAATCTGGTTTCGAATAAAATCTTCCGAAGCATCTTCCTTGCACAACAGACACTCTTTTTGGTAATCAAATGTAGCTACCATTTGAACAGAACTCAGCTTCGTCGTCGGTTTGTTTTTTTCCGCACTTTTGATACATCGTACATTGGTATAAACAGCTCTGCACCTGCTGTGGTGTTGTAGCTTATCTTCAGAAACTGATAAAAACTTTTCATCCTCAAGCCTTTTACTAGATGCTATTAACTTATTTTGTCATTTTAGACCAGTGTTTCCCAAAGTGGGTGATAACGCCCCCTACCACTAGGGGGCGTTATCGCCCTCTTCCCACGAACTGGAGGCCTGGAGGGGGGCAATAAGGGGCCCAGAAAAAATTAGGGGGCGCAGATGTGGTTAAATGCGATGAGCTGAACGATTACTTTCTGCCAATATTAGGATACCATCTCGTCTTTACTGCGCACCAACCCGACGACCATCATAGCGCTTAAAGAAAATATCGTTCGCAAGATTAATGCCATCCTAGCACCTTTGCTTCAGCGAGTGGCACGGAATACTGAGGCCAGATTTGAAGAGTGTGTCCAATGTGATGGACAATATTTTATTTTACGTTTAACGTCAATGACCTTATATATCGTTCAGTGTAAAAAGACTGCCTGAAATAAAACCCGCATTTCTTGTCTTTATAAATATATATTTTTAATTATCTTTCAATGTTGTTTTAAATCCAATTTCGTTAAATGAGTCTAATTTGTTATTGAGGTTTTATGGTGAAAAAAAAATGGGGGGTGCTACAAAATAACAGATTTTCAAAGTGGGCGTTAGACGAAATAAGTTTGGGAACCTCTGCACTAATTCATAGGTGTTTAAATAATTACCAACATAATGCTAAGCTTGTATTGGTAGGCAATCACTAGTACTGGTAGGTCTTTTTACACTGAACGATATCTAAAGGTCATTGACATTATACATAAAATAAATCTGTAACGGCGAAACTCCGGTCAGGTCTCATTTACGAATATAATTAACTACCTAACTAGATCTGCCCACTAATAAATTAGGTAATAATAAATATTCTTCAATATCAAGAATATTTAATATTCTTTATATCTTTCAATATTCTTGGGAAGCAAAAAGAACAAAACGTTTTCATTTTGACTACTTTACTGTATATAAGCACCCAAATGCAAAACAATATTTTTCTCTTTACGTTTAGTAGCCATCCATACATTAGAAACAAATTTTATAAAACAGCGAGCGTCTCGTGACAGTAGACGTACGGTTGGGAGTTGGGACACAATGAAATTACGACCTTATTCTGCATGGGATACCGTTTATATTGAAACAAAACTAAGAAAAAATATCAATTGATGAATAATCGTAGAAATTTTTTGCTTAATTTGTCTCTTACAGTACTAATTATACTTTTAAGGCATAAATTAAAAACTTTTAGAGTAGTTATGAATTTTGGTTTTCTTAAAACTACAAATATTCGTAACTGTTGAATTCTGCAAAGAGAATCTGCTTAATTTTTATTAGTTTATTAACATATACAATATACTATTCAGAATAAACTGTTGAAATGTAGTTATCTATAATTTCTGATCAGATAAGCCAAAAAATCCGTAACTTACTGAACATTCTTTATAAATGATAATTCTGAATGATTAATTAGTTTAATTTTAATTTCTTAGACTGAAATGCAAGCATTATATTATAATAGAGGCACTTTTACGAAGTTAAATATTATGCCGCTTTACTGAAATCAAAATGAGTAGAAAATTAAATTTTTCAGTTTTTTTATAATGATGCGGAAACTTAATTTGCTTAATTTTGTTTATTTTAGTTATAACTAACAATATTTTATGTCATCGAGAAAGAAGTTTACAGTTATCGAAATATTTCCATGTTTAGCTAATTTTCCTAGCCCACTTACAAAATACCGAAATTGAGTGACGCTGTTTCGATCGCTGTTTTTCCCTGAAACTAATTATAAACGTTTTTAATAACAGCTGTCTATGGAAATTAATTACCAAAGTAACTTTCTAAAGAGCTTTCTAAAAATATGGTCCTAAATAAATAGCTGTTTAGAATAAATTCGTGAATGAAACCCCCAACCTTTTACTAAGTATTTAATCAAAACTCAACTTTTAACAAACTGAGCGAGCGGTGAACAAAACGGGTAGAAACCCGCGTACTTCATCTATTGGAGATAAAAAACCTCAGTTGCTATCTACAGAGATTGTGAGGACATTAGGATAAATGGTTCCTGTAGATAAAATGGGCATTCAATCGGCCTTTTTAGGAATTGTCGGGGAAGAATGGCTTTTAGTGGCTTTCGGTGTAAATGAATGGATTGATGGGAATTCCGGATTTTTACAAATGTGTGAAGTCGTAAACATGGTTAGTAAGTTAAGCACTCAAAGTATGATCCTCACATTATAGAAATGGTAACTTTGAGATCTTAAATGTAATTTTTGCTTCCTTTCTAATTTCTAAACCGGGATTTAAAAATAAGACAAAAAAACTTCAAGTTTTTTCCAAGAAATTTCGAGAAATGAACCATTTTTTTCATGTGCCGAATCTATATATTTCAGTCACACATAATTCTTACAAAAATCACGGCCACCCAGGCTTCAATCGTTTTGCATTCAAAAGAATAATCTTCCAAGTTGTACCAAGTTTTAGCGTGAAATTGAGGTATAAACAGCAATTTATGATATCCCTATGGTAATAGCCTTTACAGACAAAAGGGTTTGTATTTAGGTATAATAAACAACGTAGGCTATTTACAAATTAATTCTCTACGTACCCTACAAATGAATTGCAAACATTTCGATTTCGATACGCTTACATTCTAATATTTAAAACTTGACTGTAAAATCTAAATCAATCTTACTAAGAGACTTAAAGGTAAGAGACTTAAATTATTTTTTGTGAACTAACTTAATCTACTCATTTCTTTTTCACGAGGTGATTAGATCAGTCAACCAACTTTGCTATTAACTGTACTTAACACCTAGAAAAAATGTTTTGACAAACAATTGAAACAAGATACAAGTTGTTGATAGGAAGTTGTGGCGTCACATGTCACTCGTCAGCCTGTTCGAAACAGCGGAACAATGTTGATTTTCCCGATGAGTTCCGATGTTTTTTCCGATGGCGCGTGAAATGTTGTGGCTCCGATGACACCCGACAACGCAACTTGTTATTTTTGTACTTAGCAATCCGATATTATAATAGCTTCTCGTGTTTATTGATATTAAATTGTTACAAATGAATAAGCAGTATAGTATAGCGGTGATAGGTGATAGCCCAGTTGGTAATGAGCCAGACTTGTAATCCGAAGGTCGCGGGTTCAAATCCTGGTGCGGGCCTGTACCACTAAATTCGTCCTTTCGGATTTATGCACGGATTTCTAATTATCACTTGCTCAGCGGTGAAGGAAAACATCGTGATGAAACCCGTTCGTCCAAGAAAAAATCATTGGTGGACTATGACCTAAATCCTCTTCGTGTTTCGAAGAGAGGCCCGTGCCCCTCGGTGGGGACGTATATGGGCTGTTAAAAAAAAAAGTAAAGTAAGGTAGGTAAATTGAATGCGTCAAGATGCAAGAACACACAAAAATAAACATAAAATAGAAGTTAAAGCAGGCACCCGTGGTGGTCGAATAGAACTTTAAAGGTCGAATAATGCCCGGAAAGACATTATCATCATACATGTAAAAAAATACGGTTTATTATCCTTTGAATCTTCAAATTGTAACATCGAAATCTGAAGTTGATACCCTATCTTGTGGGTCGTTCGCGTGAAATATCGGAAACTCATACAAGTTAGTATCAGACGATTGCGCCGGATCGGATGATTGATTGTAGTCAACCCTTACTTCAGTGTGTAGAGTTCGGCAAATGCCTATTTGTTACCATGTATATCTCGGAACAGTCGATAGTATCATCCAAACGATTTCACAAATATTAACATAATACCACGTCAAAGGGAGAGATACTTAATTTTGTTCAAAATGTACACAAAGGAAATTTTCGTTAAACTGTCACCACTGGTTTGACTAATTTAGTAAATATTTATTGAAAGTAGTCTTACATAATGCGAACAATATTATTGTTGCGTGCCAGGTTCCGATTCGGGATGAAACACCAGTGACTATGATTTAGGTGTTTATTCAGCCAGCTAAATAAATCCTAGGTCCACACAGAAGCCGTCAGCCCAGTCGCAGAGTCAAAATCGTAGTCCGTAGTCACGCCGTGGTCGTAGATTCCTTCCGTAGATCAGAGTCCGAATCGTAAGCTAAACGTAGTCCTAGGTCGCGCTGTGGTCGTAGGTTTCCTTTCTTCGCTCCGGTGTATCGCTTTTGTCGCTTGAGATCAACTGCCTCCGCTAGGCGCGGCTCGCCCGTATTTATATTCGGCCGGAAGGGGCTCTGGAACAATCCCGATAGTCGCTCTCGCAAAATCAAGCGCAGTTAGACGTCCACGAAGTAAACAACTCGTTGCTAAGGCCGGTGTTCTCTCGGTGTGTGCACGGGATTATGTCCTTTACGTCCTACGTGCAAGGGTCAATCTTGCGTGTATTCTGTGATGACGCAGCTTTGTTTTGTTGCTACGCAACCCCTTTTTTTTGGTTGTTTACATCGCCGTTCTATTTTTTTTTGTATGTGAGCTTTCTCGAACTGGACTTGTTTATTGTTCCTCCTATTTTCTCTCGAATACTCGGGCCCGGCCGCAACACTGCCCCCTTCTTAGACGTGCTCGTCCCGAGCATGTCCAAGCCTCGGACGAATACATCTTCCTCCTCCAGGGTCTGGCGTATCTCGTCCTCCAGAATCTGGCCGTGGTCTCATCGCGCTGAACATCTTTCTCGGGTCAGATGTATCTCGTCCTCCCAAATGCGGTGATGGCTTCATAGTGTTGGATTCTCTTCCTTTTTCTAGGCCCCTTAAGTGTGTTGAAGAGAAAGCGCATTTCTTCATCGGCTTTACCCTTCCAGCAGTTGTGCTGCATGTCTTTCTTGCGGCAGCCGAGGTGCTTGCAGACATCTTCTTGCGTCTACCATCCCTCATAGCCTGTTTACGGAGACCTCTTTGTGAACCCCGAACTCGTTGTTGAAGACGAGCCCCCTTCAAGTGTTTTCGACCGCCCTTGTCTCGGAAGTCGTTGTCACCGGTGGGAGAAAACAGGGTTCCCCTCTTCGCAGGCAAGATCTCCATTGGCACAGGAACTTCGTTGCCTTTGTATGCCTGCTCACCTCCACTGCGACACTTGTCTTCTTCCATTTCCATCCGTTGCTCCTGGTCTTTCTGCTTATCCTCCTCTGTTGGTTTCTGCCTCTCCGTTTCTTCTGCTGTCACGATGCTATCCTGAGGATACTCCTTAAACCCTTCCTCTACAGCCGGCTCCGTAGCACAACCCTCATCCTGTTGCACCCTCCCTGAAGACGACTGCTACTCGGGTTCCGGCTCTATCATGAGCTCATCCTCCTCTCTTGCACCTGACAGCTGAAACTTTTCCTCTGCTACGGCACTGTCACGTAGCTCCTCTTTCCAATCAGCGCTAACCCGTTCCTCTTGAGCCGGCTCCATTGCACACTCCTCATTGTGTTGCACCGTCCTTGGAGACGACTCATCACTGGGTTCCGCCTTCATCACCTCACTCACGTCCAACAGCAGCGACTCTTTCTCACTCGGTTGACTCTGCACCACCGGTTCCTTATCTGTGTTAGGAAAACTTCGCTCCGCCTTCTCCTGGTCCACTATATCCTCTGCCGCGTCTTTGTCACTTGCCTTCTCAACCCGATCCTCGTCACAGGACTCTTCCTGTTCAGCCACCGTAGATGGTCCTCGATCCTGCTGCAGCACATTCCTCTTAGACGGCTCCTCATTGGGTTCCAATTCGGCTACAGGCGAACTTCTCTTATCTATATCCGATAGCAGTAACCCTCCCTCATTTAGATTATCCTGCACCATCGGCTGCTCTTCCTCAATAAGAGACTTTAGTTTCGCCTTTACATCTTCAAGTTCTTTTTCCCAATCTAACATCTGCGTTATAAAGCCAGCTATCTTTTTTACCGGCTTGTCAAATTTCTCAACTTCCTGAGGGCTCTTGAAGGTTTTGGGCCGTGACTTTTTCGGGCGTCGTAGCAAATGGCTGCCGTAGTTTGCTGCAAGTTCCTCGCACAGTACTTTCATCAGGTCTTCTATTGTAGAAGGTGAAGTGGGCCGGGAGAACACTCTATAATGGCATTTTATAGCCTCTCCACGTAGAGCACCGACGAGATAATGGTAGCGCTCCTCGCAGTCCCAGACCATTAAGTCACCATAAGCTTGCAGGAACGAATGGTAAGCTTCCCACGTTCCTGTTCCGTCAAAGATTATGGTGTTGCCATATAGCGCCGGCTGCAGTAACTCTTCCATCATTTGCAGCGAAGCAAGCATGTCCTCCCGTTTATCCTCTAAGAATTCTCGCAGCGTTTGTCTCTGATGAACAGTGAGCATGTCCTGGTGAGCGGTAGGCGGGTCTTCTTTTGCAGGGCTAGTAGGCAGGGCTTCCTTGGTGGGCGAATCCATATGGGCAGTGGGCGTAGCCCGGTGAGCGGGGCTGATAGGCGTGTCTCGATGGCCAGTGGCTATGGCCTGACGAGTTGTACCCGTTGCCTCCGCAGCCAGTTGCACCCTTCCCCTGACGCTGGTGATGACCTTCCTCTGAGTCACTGGCATGGCTTCTCCAAATCCAATTCCGACACCAATTGTTGCGTGCCAGGTTCCGATTCGGGATGAAACACCAGTGACTATGATTTAGGTGTTTATTCAGCCAGCTAAATAAATCCTAGGTCCACACAGAAGCCGTCAGCCCAGTCGCAGAGTCAAAATCGTAGTCCGTAGTCACGCCGTGGTCGTAGATTCCTTCCGTAGATCAGAGTCCGAATCGTAAGCTAAACGTAGTCCTAGGTCGCGCTGTGGTCGTAGGTTTCCTTTCTTCGCTCCGATGTATCGCTTTTGACGCTTGAGATCAACTGCCTCCGCTAAGCGCGGCTCCCCCGTATTTATATTCGGCCGGAAGGGGCTCTGGAACAATCCCGATAGTCGCTCTCGCAAAATCAAGCGCAGTTAGACGTCCACGAAGTAAACAACTCGTTGCTAAGGCCGGTGTTCTCACGGTGTGTGCACGGGATTATGTCCTTTACGTCCTACGTGCAAGGGTCAATCTTGCGTGTATTCTGTGATGACGCAGCTTTGTTTTGTTGCTACGCAACCCCTTTTTTTTGGTTGTTTACATCGCCGTTCTATTTTTTTTTGTATGTGAGCTTTCTCGAACTGGACTTGTTTATTGTTCCTCCTATTTTCTCTCGAATACTCGGGCCCGGCCGCAACATTATGTTATGAATGAGTCTTGACGATTTTCCACAAGTCTATATAAAGAGAAAATGCAATAATTAACAGTTAAATTAAACACATTGTCTTTGAAAATGGTAAGCACTGTTTGTTTTGTAAAAATATTCAGTAACGGAAATGTATATTTTTATCCTATCCAGTAGTTAGTACTTGTATGTTAACACTCTGAAATGCATACCCGCTTGATAGTAAAAATAAAAATTTCCTTAATATGCGTATGTTTGGGCCTTTTCATAATTCGGACGGCACGGCAAATTTTTAATTATAATTGCTGTCCAGCTTTTAGTATCACTAGTACATAGGAGGCAATGGTAATACAATTTTTCTGCGCCGTTTTCGAAATATAAAAAGGCCCTTTCAAGAATGTTACAAAATTGTTAAGCTGGGTCTGTTAGCGACTGTACCGACCGCAAGCACACAAAGCTAGTGGCACTGTTGTTACCGCTCCGGCCCTCTCATATATAATGTAAAACTACGATTATGTTCATCCTTCCCATTTTGTACGTGTAGAATCTTTTTACTTCCTGCAGCGCACTACAATGTAATGTGTTTCTTACAAAAGGGATGTGAAAGCAGTTACGTTTAATAAGAAACCTTAAAAGTATGACCTTTGTGTTTTAAAAGAATAAATTCCGATTATTTTTGTTCTGGATGCTAAGTAGCTTGCTTTGAAATTTTTAAAAAATATTATTCTCTTTAATCTTCGCCACATTAAAATTGAGTTTTCGTTTTGGGCTGAGCGTTAAGTCAATGGATTTGTTAGGTTAAATTCCAAGAAGAAATGATCACTTTATTGAGAGTTCCGTAAAGAACTTGGAGACAGTTGTTACTTCCACGCGGTTGTGCAAGAACAGGAAACTCAACAAAACTTGGCAAAATGCGACTACTCCCTCTTTGACGCGGAATTCCTTGGTGAAAAGGAATCCATGATCATATTATTTTACAACATCCACGAGACGAGATAATACGAACATTTCAGACTACAAATAGTCACGGAAAATCAAATTTTCATTTTATTTCTGCTCGGCGTGTGAATGCGTGAGTTTCCCAGCAAATGATTTAAAAAACCAGTTAAAATGCTGCGCTATTTATTTTATTTAGCATTCATTACGTTTTAAAAACACCGACCAACTTTTGCACAAAAAAGTTTTAACGACTTTTCTGGATGACAGAGTATGTGTCGGGTACGGACAGTCGGACACCCCTTTTATGAAGGAATAAATATTTTCATTCCACTGATTTTTAATCACACATAGTAACTAATACGTTTACATCGTCAATACAAATCATACATCGCTTTTGGTGACTAATACAACATCTTTAATTTTTTTTTATCTACTTTCTTGTGTTTGGGCCTTAAAACCATAGAACATAGTTTATTGTTGTGCAAATGGATGATTCAAACCACAAATAAAAGTGAAATAAAATCATGTAAGTTTAAATAGTAAGAAAAACTAGTAAACATTTTGTATCGACGATAAAGGCAAAAATGCAAGGGTGTGACTGTGACGTCACTTAATGTTGCTATAATGAAATAGCTTTATGTTCTAGTTCCATTTTAGTGGAAACTTTTTTGTTTGAAAGCTGACGTAATCAATATGGTTTTTAGCTATATTTGATCAAAATTGGTTTAGCCGTTTAAAATTTATAAGCGATCAAATGTCGGGGGTGATTTTTTTTTTTAATTTTAGCGTTATAATCAAGATAGATTAAGGCACCGCTGTATTAAAAAAAAAACTAAACGGCAATAGATTAAATAAAGCCGCGTCTTCAAATATAAATTCCTAAGTAACCGTAGCACTCAGTAAGATTGTTTCCGGATTTCCGGACACTTTTTTTGCTTTTTAAGACATCTTTCTCGTATTTTTATCATCATATTAATGTAATTTGAAAAGCGAACTTTTGTTATTACTTTAAGTTTTGAAGCAGAAAGGTTATGTTTTTTTATTTAATCTCACGTTTAAGTTTTTTTTGACATAAATTTTGCGCTTTATCTAATATTACTACGTACCTACTTGTGGGAAGATTTATGAACTATAAAATATTAAAGTGGTTTCAGAACTAAATGATGCTGTGCCTACCCTGATGGAGATTTAACTAAAGCGCAAACGTAGGTATGTATGCTTGTTGAAAGATTTCTAACGCGACGGGCAAAAACTAAAACTTTTTGTACAAGAAAGCATATATACAGCAGGCCAATTCTATTAAAAACTGCAACTGCGCGTTTGCAGCTGTCATTTACAACTTACCGTTGCTTTGCAGCGCCACATAGTCGTCTGTTATAAATTCCGGTACTATAACGTTAACAAACCAGCACTGCACCTGCGCGTGCACTGCAATAAAAGAAAAAGTCAATACCAACTAGTAAATGTCAAAATCATATGTTGTATTTTGGAAAACTTATGAATTTCTGCAACCCTTGTCAAGTAGCGACGAACGTGTAGAAACAGTAAAGTCTATTCACTGCTCGTGCACAGCGGTAAACCTGCAGCAGAACTGTAGATATATAAGAATACTGAGTTACAAATTGCTCGATTTGACAAACGTCGCGCAGCAGTGCAGCTGCAGTTTTTTAATAGAATTGGCCTACAGGTTTGGAAAATTTTACATGCTATAGAAAGTTTTGACGTTCTCTCCTTTGAAACTAATTTCGAAGCTGCTATCATAAATCAATATTTGCGGGACAGGACTCACCGCAGCCAGATAGCTATTTCACTTTAACACCGCGCCACATAAAATGAAATATGAAACGATGTTATTATTTCAGCACGTTTTCATATTCATATGGTAACTGGTTTTTTATCATAATACGCATAGACAGCAGCACGTCAGGTTACCCACTTGAACTACAAAAGCTAGTGCTATTACGAATAAGATAAGGGCGATGTCAAGGTCAACATGTATAGCCTGATATGCTGCCGTGTGTGCTTACAACAGCTCCGTAATATCGGATACTCATCATCATCAAAAACAAAATTGGGGCAAATTTTTTAATTCATCCTGTTAATGCCGTATATTTCTTGCTTCTCTTGGAACTGTTTAAAATACTTAAGGCGACTACAGCACCCGACAAAGGCAGCACACATAGGAATAGTGCCATCTCCGTCTCTCAACAGGCCTGGGCCGGCAGTGCGAACAGTGTCAATACACGAAGTTTACGGACTATGAAAGCGTGCGTGCGTAAAAACATGTTCGAAAGTTAGAAAAATGAGATTTATGGAAAGGCAACAGCTTAAATCGAAAAATGCTTTAACTACTTATTGAGAGTGTCAATCACGAACATTTTGATAGCAAATTCAAGTTCCTGTGTGCATTTTACTATCGTTTTTACAGCTTAAAAGATACACAATATTGGTATTTAGAGGTGACTTTGTGAGCTTTTTCTATCGAACCAAAAGTGCTGAATCATGTTTTCAGCAAACTACTCATCTAGTTTATGTCCTGAATATTACCGTAGTATTTTTTTTCTTCGATTCAATGCAGTGCGTCATGCTTATCTACGCATCATAAAATCGTAATTTAGATGCTGTAGTCGCCTTAATGTTTAAAAATTGCTTACTTCACTCAGATTTTACCACAGCCGATTCTGAGAGAATAAAAAATTAAAATTTATGCAGTTTCATAGTTTGGTAATGAAGCCTAACCTTGCCCTTTATTACAGTATGAAATTATATTAACCACGAATGGGTGCCTGTGACCCTTTTTAAACGAATCCATGGCGGTCCGGTCTGAATGTAAATGTATGTAACGGGGGGCGAGCGCGGCCGCAATTGTCAAGCGTTGCTAATCCAATTATACAGTAACCCTTGTGGATTGAGACCTCTCCTCCGAGAATGGCCATAGCAAACTAACTAACTTTATTATTACGCTAATTTGCTCCAGGGGTCATTTAACAAAACCCTCGTTTCTACTAAACAAGTTAAGTTGAAGAAGGGTGCTTAAAGAAACCAGCACCTTTTCAAACTGGAAATTTCCTTTGCGTACTGTCTGAAGAACTGATTCTAATTTGATATAAATATAACAGATTCTTTTTCTAATTTAATCAGTAGATAAGGATTTTTAAACTGCCAAGTGGCCTCTGACTTTAACGACTGTAGCGAAAATGACAACAGCAGCATCGCAAGCACGGCTCGTAACAAACTCGCAAGTGACGCCACTTAGATGACAGTGAAACTTCACTTAAATTGCGCGAGAGCACCACGCTAATTCTCGCCGTCATTTCGACACTTTTTTGACATTTGACTGCGGCGTATTCAACTGCGAACACGTTATGGTTGAGCTGCAGGTTCGTATGCTCTCCGAAGCATAGAAACACTTTTAAGAAAGTAGACTCTGGGGAACAGTTACTCATCAAGGTGCCATACTTATATGTTTCTTAATATCACAATTTCAAACAATCAGCATCATTGGGCTACGAGCGTTGAGCGCTGTCTGTAAGCATTATATATTCTATACCTAGCATTCTACAGACAAACCTTGTAATTATGTAAGCAACTCTCTGAGTGCTCCCAGCAGGAACTCATTAGCCTCCAGTCTAGAACACACCTCAGCTCATGATTCGTACAAACGTAATCCTGTGCGTGCAGGCATCTATTCCGAAATAAATGACGGTATTAGTCACGTAACAGATGAATTTTGCTACGATCCCTCACTGTCGAGTTGTCTGCTCAAAATTAAGAGGAACACTTCAGGTAAATAATGTAGTCGCTGCGTAATTTTTCAGGGATATATTTCTCATTTTTTTCAGCGAGATTGTAGCAAAGGGTTGGATCTAGGATGTTGATAAAGTCAAAAATATGACTATCAGGTTAGGAAATATCTTGGCAGATCATCCTGTAATGAAAAAGCTGGCCCCTAATTTGAAAGCACGTGTTCAAATCGACACTAACAACCAGAAAAGCCCAAAGCATCTCAACAGTTTATTAAACACAAGCTGACTCTAAGGAGATACTAAGCTGTATAGGTATTTGAAGGGGCGAAAATGAGGTTAAAACTATTGAATTTTGATATAGAATAATGCTCGAACTTGCAATGGAAATATACACGTGTCTCGTTTGATGTGCTACAAATGAATGTGTTATGGTGGTCGCCGCACCGCACACCGCTGGCCATACGTCCCCTTCGCGCTTCCAGCCCCTCTTGTCTCATGCGTGTACATATTAATTTGCAAAAATCAAAGTCAAAAATAGCTTTATTTTTAGAACATTCAGGATGTTACTTAACATTAGTTCTTTTAACTCTACGCATATTCGCAAAGACGCTGTCTTTCTCAGAGAAGATTATTATGGTTTCAAATTCGCGAATATTAATCACATAGTTTTTAGGGTTTAAGAATTCCGATCCACTTATGATCGTATACCTAAGAGATAGTATACTGGTCCTTCGTGCATAAAAATAATTTAAAAAAATCACTGAAACTCCATCCCTGCCACCGTACTCATACTTTAGACGGAACGGAAAATTGGTGATTTTTTTAGGTGCGTAATAGCAGGAGGTAAGTTGCGGCTGTCACAGGCAGTTCCGCGCTGATGGATGCGGACAGTTACCGCTGAGCTGTCAGCAAGGAAGACGAATAGGGTGTCCGGCACGCAGGTACAAAAAAAAACAACCTTCGAGCCCGCTAACTACGTTTTTTCCTTCACTCTTCATTACGCAAACAAGTAAGAGAAAAATATAAACATGTTAAGTGTGAGAAAGATTGTTAAATACTATCTTTGAGTGTTATATATTCTGTGTACTACTTTTGACGTATGTAAATACATAAATCATATTTTTAGCCTATTTCTGCTCACTGCTGAGCATAGACCTGTGCTGTGTCTTCGATCCTATCAGTAGTTCCTTCAAAAGAATGACTATAGGGACTAGTGAGAACAAACGGATCCTATGCCAGTCTCTACTAGTATCGACTGTGATTCCGACAATGTTACCTGACCATCGGGTTCCTGGTCTACCTAGTGCTCTACATCATTGTCTAGGTTTTCACTCAGTTACGGCTTTTATCCATCTTTTATCTTCTCGTTTTACCCAGATACTCAAACTGTACTAGCAAACAAATTATTTGTAAGCATACTGGGACTAATTCTTACCACAAATTGTTTCATTAAAATAATTTGTTTTTTTATTTTAAGCAGGTTTAAGGTCCCATATTTAAATAAAAAATAATATATGAAATAATTTTGATCATAGATAAAAAATAATTATTTTTTAAAAATTTTGGTTACGATTTGCTGCTTACTACAGCATTCTACGGTTTAATTCCTTTGCCGAAGTAAAAAAAAGACTTTTGACGGTTAGATGACACATAATCTAACCGTTGTGTTTTTGAGTTGTTTGTTGTTGAATTTGTGTCTGTTTCGTAGTTTTGATTATTTGGATATTTACTGATGACTTGGCTTTGCTACTTGGACTCTACCGTTACCTTCAGTTCCGTGGTTTTGATTATTTGGATTGATATTTACTGACGACTTGACTTTACTTCCCGGACTTTCGAACTTTCGCAATGCACTGGATTCTGACACTATGGATACCGCTCAGTTCCCTAGAGCTCGTTCTACCAACTTGCCTGACGTAACAACCAACCAAACTCGGAAATAAACAATTAAATACAAAATGAAATAGGTTATGTATTTTCTTAATTGACATGACAGCTTGGCAAAGAAATACGATTGCATAATGCCGTACTCAGGATTAGTTTGCCGTACTGAGAATCTTTTAATTATTATATTTTTATTTCAAAAGATAGTTTTTTAAAATATATTTTTTTAAGAAACGGGACCTTATTCCTTTATGTTAAATAAAAAATTAAACGAAATTAAAAATATTTTTAAAATGTCATATATAGCCCATTGCTTGAATTAATTGTTGTTCTTAGTCCTATCACGGCCCCGGCCCCATCTCGATCTAGGACTTAATCAACATTGTGTATATTCAACGTATAAAAGCAACGTATATTCCATCATATTCAACATAATGTCCATGCTGTAATAATTACAGTGTAATCTGTCTATTAAGTAGACATTTATCAACGTCTTGAGATTGTGTGAACGTGTCACGAGGAAATAGGTCAATAGCTTGATTGTATCTAGGACTAGGCGTTTTGTTATTAGGATGACTATGCCAATTTAAATGAAACCATAATAATAATATAATATTGGAATTTTATAACAAAATTTTCACTGAAAAAAGTGCGTCAATGAGTGACAAAAACTTTCACGGATGGATGGATTGGATATATTTGCTGTAGTGCTAAATTGATCTGATTTTATGTATGAGTCCGTATGTGTTGTTTATCAGTGGGATGACTTTAAATTATTTGGCGAAACTTTAGAAGGTGATTGTCTCCGTTAAACTAAACTACTTTCCCCAAGAAAAAAGATTAATTCTTTTAGAATTTATTATTCGACCTATGTTCCTTATATAGGGAAATTAGTATCTGTAACAGTCAGTGGGTGAAAAAAAATTAGATTATTCTATATTGTATACAAAAGATAACGTTCTCAGGTTGTCGTTCTCGCTCAATCCAAGGGTTGAAAACTTTCTTATTGGTAGCGTGTCGTCTGGGCAGCAAGTGGCCAAGTTGACTAACTTCATTTTCGGAGTTAGAACTTTTATTCCAAGTGTAGATAAATGCAGTTATACATCACGGCAGAACTAAGTTCCCACCTCACAGCCATAAAAGATATGACATGTTTATCATAAGATAAAAGTGCTGGTAAAATGCTCCTAATCAGTTTTTTTTTAAAACTTTCTTGATGATATCTTCTTAATAATAAATGAAATTATAAGATATTATTAATATTGATAACAAGTTTTTTACTTATTAGACTAAGTTTGGTTAGTTTCAATGCTTAAAATTATACACTTACTCATCATAAACAGTTGAGTAGATATTTTATAAATATCAGATGTACCTACAATTAATTGATAAAATCACTCCCACACAGTCATTCACGAATATACTATGTAGTAAATTAATTAATATTCCATCGTTCACCAACTACAAAGCTTTTGAAGCCTTTAACTTAAGCTATAAGTAAGTTGAAACCATTTAATGCACCTAAGTCGCCCGTTGGAACCGAACTACGATCGCAGTTGGCTCCGATCGCGAAGTACCTGATTGAAATTCTTCCGGCACTAGTTTGGAGCAATAGAAATTCTCTCTTGCTTATACATAAAGTATAGAAGAGAACGCTTACATTTCTTTTACGTGGGAGTTTCCTAAAATAGCGTATATTTTAGGAAACTCTGTCCATTATTTAATGTCTTCTGAAGAGTGTCACATTCTTTTAGCGATAAAGAAAATCTAAAGTTCTAAAATCTATTGGATTGACACATACAATAGAAAAGTTATGTGGTCAGTCCATGTCAATCCCATTTATTTCAGAACTATAGATTTTATTAATCGTTTACAGAGACTTTGTCTAGGCCTCAAGGGATACATTTGGCAACAATTCTTCCATATGTACCAACTTACTTACTCCCGTTCACCTTTTATTGGGAAAAAGTTTGCGATGTTTACATGAATTCAGGGCCTCATATGATTATTTATTTTTTAGATTTTTTGACCGGCTTTCGGGGAAATTGTTTTGTTTCATAAAAGACTAGACGAATTCGTGAAATCCATTACTCC
The DNA here is from genome assembly GCA_949987775.1 of Aproaerema taeniolella. NCBI lineage: Eukaryota > Metazoa > Arthropoda > Insecta > Lepidoptera > Gelechiidae > Aproaerema > Aproaerema taeniolella. The sequence goes on from OX465257.1 coordinate 10,036,310, forward strand.
TTGTCTACATTATAAAAGGAACCTTCGTGCAAAATTTCAGCTTTCTAGGTCCAAGGGTGTGGGCATCGATGAGACAGTGAGCCAGAACCTCCAATAGATAAAAGATTCAATCTTTTATTCACTTAAAAGCGTATAGATAACGCTTTTAAGTATTTGTCGCTTGGTATTTAATTGATGCCCATTATTTCAGATAAAAAACTTTTGTTTTTTTACTTTTCCACTGCTTAACTTAAATAAAATACAATTAATTGCAAAAAACCATCGTAATCTCGTTATCCCAAACAGTAACAAGCCAATGCTTTTCTTTACAATCATTATTCCAGGAGCTAGTCTTATAAAACACTTTTATTGGCAATCTTCGTGAAATTGTAACATTAATCCGACTAATTACGATTAGCCAGCCGTTCGGGATCCAACTGTGAGAATGGATGGAAAGCATCCCATCTGACTGTAACAACACGATACAAGGTTCTTAATCGCTAGATGACTCTACAAAAAAGATCGATGTTTCGGCAGAATACACACCCGGAGAATACCAAAAACATAACAATAAAAACATAGCTCAATAACGACAAAAAATCTTCATAATTAATACTGAAATCCAAACGAAATGTCCTGTAGTCAGTAATTATAAAACATTCAATACCGAAAGTCGTGAAACATGCTTGATTTAGGATCAATTTAATACATCCCGTGCGCCTAGAGACCATAGATGTGATACTTTGTAAAAATATTTCATTGGTAAATAAACAAATGAATATTCACAAATTATTTTTTAAAATTAATATTATACGTATATGACCTGATAAAAAAAAGTCTTATTGTTTGGTAACTTTGTGATGAGTTGGCTTAATGATTTTAATGTTTTTAACCCAACTGGCCTCAATTTTCATAATACCGAGAGTAAACCTTACCCTTAGGATAAGAAAAAAAGGAGTATTTGTGAGGAGTCTGGGCGTTTATGTATAACAGTTATCTAGCACCCACAGTAGGTTCAAGCCTTGCTTAGTTTGGATTTAGGATATTTTAAAAGTACATTATTATTGAAAAAGGAAGAAACTTCCTTATAGACGAAATTAGTTTTAAATGTAATGCAATTAAACATTGAACATTGAAGCTCACATTTCTCCACGCAATTTATTTCCTAGAATTTGCTGTCAAACCCAAATGTATCGTGTCTGCCAATACCATTTCAGTAGTAGGATCTAGACTCGGAATTCGGAACGGTTGAAAGATTCCATATATTGAATCAAGGCATCTTCCCGAATACCGACTACGGTATTTCGTATTTTAGGTTTAAGGGTCCCTGATTGCTTATCGCAGTTTCGCTCCGGAAATTGGATATCGTTATCTCCTCTAGAAAAAGTAGATAATAAGCCTCCCCAAACATTGATTAGCGACCGTCAATATAACGGGTGTAAGGGACAGCTTAGAAAATACTTAAATAGTAGTATCTACTTATAAAAAAAATGGAATGTATCATCATTAGCCCATATACGTTTCCACTAAGTGAAACAAACCGTTCTTCGAACTCGAATAAAAAAAAAGTGGAAAAGGATTTTTTTTTTGAAAATATTAACAAATACTAAGAAAACGTTTCAAAAATTTACGGGAAATCCCACATCAGCCCACATACGTCCCCACCAAGAGACACAAACCCTGTGCACAAACCGTTCTTCGAACTCGAATAAAAACAAGTGGAAAAGGGATCTTTTTGAAAATATTAACAAATAAGAAAACGTTTCAAAAATTTACGGGAAATCCCATTGAAAAATCATTCAGAATTATGGTCTGAATAAATTTAGGGTGTTAGTTTTTGCTAAGCTGTCATTTACACCCTGTTTATTCAGTAGAGGGTTAGCCATTATTTAAGAAAGATCAAAGCGGGTTTTAGTACTTAATTAGGTATCCGAGGCTCTTTGTACCCGAGAAAGTTGTCGAGACGAACAACCCTGTCTTTCCGTTCGTCGTCACTGATTGCGCTCCACTACAACTTTACTGCTTTCTAATCAATGTTGTCAAATATTTGTGTGTGATTGTTATAGATCTGTAAAATACATTTCAAAAGTTATTGTACTACGTCACTTTTAGTATACATTATGACCACTTCCATGGCCACTTTAATGATTAGAATGTGCTTTAATAATCCTGATCTATAAGGGGCTGATTAGTTAGGTAATGCAGTAACTTTTAATGTTAAAAGTTTCTCCCTCAAGTTTTAACATTAACTTCGATCCCTAAATTTTGTAAGGAGGTAAAAGTTAGAGAACGTTCAAGTATCTTTTAGTCTTCTATGAGGCTGTCATGAGCTTAATATGCCCGAAGCCTCACCAAAATTGAGTTTGAAAAACAGTTGCTCATTTCATGTTAATTATATCTCTGTTGAGAAATTGTTACATTTGAATCTTAATTTTTTGTGTCTAACTATTACTCCATTACAACAAAACCATGGAAAAGGAACGCAACAGATATGAAAACAAAGTAAGTAAAAGACTTTCATATTTACAATGCTAAAATTATTAATGACAGTATTTAAGCTGGGGTGTAACAAGCATTGTAAAGACAACCTTGTGACAAAAAGAAGCAACAACGACGCTGATATTTTGTGTACATTTAATTACGAATTTATGTAAATTTTTGCCTCAGAAACGCGAGTCATATAATTCATGACACCAAATAAAGGTATATTGAACCGAAAGAAATTATTATTTTCCATTGTTGTGGGTTTAGTGAAAACAGTAATTTAAAATTACGGACTTTGGTATATTAAATTGAACGTGAATCGCCGAGGAACTTAATTGACAGATTCATTGAACAAGGGTCGTAAATTGTTCCACAGTTGCTGAAGAAGCTGAGGTAAATCGAATGAATTTTGGAGGCAAATGAGGAGCACTTGGATGTATACACAACTTAAACTTTGTTGGCTGGGTAAAAGTTTGATCGTCTATAATTTTATCTTATAGGTACTTATTTCTGAGACACAACCGGCTAAAAAAAGGTACTTATTTTGTGAAGTTTAGACAAACGTCTATCACCGGTCCAACCTTACTCTTTCACGTCACTGTCGTCATCATCGTTAAATAAGAACTTTTTTACCGCTTTCAAACTTTCGTACTTTTAAGAGTTCGTCGGTGAAAAACCTTAAGTAGGCAGACCTACTTTTAATACTGTTTTAAATATTAATAGCTGTTTAATGCAACATAAATTTAAATAAGAAAAGTCAAGCAATCACTGCCAAGCAGAGACTGCCAAAATTGACTTCGTAATATCTCTTTAATTTGAATAATGTAGTCTTACAGTCGCAAGAAGCCTCTTGAGAGTGATCTGTATAATTTGATAAGGCTCTCAACACCCGCATAGTGACTGTGGCCGCAAGATTTACCTATTTTGTAGACTTGGTCTGTGGTCGGATTGCGTGGTTTTCGTATTAAAAGACCCACGTTCCAGTAAACAATGCGAATGTTTAATAATTGCCTCGATTCTTAATTTTCTGCCTTTCAGTTGTTCGAATTTTTGTCTACTTTCACTCGTAAAATTGTTTTCAGTCGTGCGTAAATATTCCTATGGGAGAGTTCAGGATCTCTGATAGCTTTCCGAGATCGCGAGTACCTACAGGCTGTAAGCACGCTGGCATGGATAACCTTCAGTTCGCAAAACGCGCGCCGAATACTAATTTTCAACTATTCTCGCTCAAGAAGGAAACGTCTCCCATTTCCCTATAATTAGATATTAACATAGAAATATTTTCTCACTATTTCAGATTAAAACTTTTACTGAAATTAATCTGTCCGTCTTTGAGACGTGGTCTGGTTTTTGAGACGGGTTTATTATTTCCAATATCTTGAAAGTTTGGTTAAAAAGTAAAAAAAACTTAAGAAAATCCTTAATGTCAATGTCTATTTGGTGGAGCTTGCTTTAAAAGCTCGCTATAAAAAGTTAATTAATCATCCGAATACCCAACGGGCGTCGCCGTCCAATAACTGATTTTATATAAAACTGCTACTTAGCGGGTTTAGTTACTCTCATCTCTTCAGTTAATTTGCGCTATACTTTCGGGGTTTACTTTTCATTAAAAGTTTGCTGACCCCAGCCGTTTAGACGATCTGTTTTCTAAAACTGGTAAAGTAGAGATGATTTGGGCAAGATTTACGCATTGCAAGTTCAGCTATAACCGTATCTATTAGAGCTTTGAGGCAAACAACCAAGTAATGTGTCACCTAAGTTTGTAGCCTCGTAAATCCTTATAAGCTAAAGTGGCTGGCTTATGTTGAATGGATCTTGGATTTAGAGTTTGTTTAACTCTATAAAGAAATAAATTTGTTTGATTTTTGTATTTAAGGTACTTCATTAAAGATTGCATAGCAGACCTAGCAGATTTGGGATTAAAAACTCATGTAAAAAAGTGTTATAGTGGTTATGTATCAATCCTGACATAAAATACATTGACAGGGAAAGACTCAAATTCACAATTTCAGACGAAACATAATAAAAGGTTGAAAATATTTCATTAAAGTTAGCTTGATTTTACGCAAAACCAAAGTTTAGGCAAAGTTTTTACAGTAATTTGTATGTGCTCTACCTTACAATTTTACTTAATAAAATTTTAATCTATACTGCTAAAAAAACAGGGTATGTTCACAATCTAGCATAAGAATTCGGATGCACCGCATAAGACAACTAGAAAATTAGCATTTGGATACTGTAACATTCTTCATAAATGATTTAATGAGCCAGGAACAGGCATGAAAGGTACGTCTTTGTTCTTAAGCGGATGTTTTTGGAGGTATTAATTAAATCGCTGCTGACGTCGACGAAGTGTCTTCGCTAGCGCCCGCGGACAGAAACCCAGGCTCGGTCTCAGAGACATATTAAGTTTCTCTTTCTGTAACAAATCAAGTCAAGGAACCGTTATCCTAATCGAAACCAAGTCAATCCTTAGTACCAATTACTTTTTAACACTGTGTATAAAAGAAATTAGTTAAGTTGTTGTTACAGCTCACATATAAAGAACTAACAAATGCCCCTTCTTCTTCTATCGAGTCAATGGAACATATTATTCCGATGCAATCAGTAATTTCCCCTTATTATTGTTTTTTCTCTGGAATCCTAGAGGTTTAAAACCATTTTACACTTCAAAGGATTTTAAAAAAGTCAGGCAATTATTGAAAAACACTACCGACCCCTGCTTTAGAGGCCTCCGCATCCGCTCCTGGTATCTCCCAACTGTGTAATTTAATTAGAACTCGCGTTGAAAGATCTCTCGCCTTCATTTGATCTCAGGCTGGAATGCTAACTAATGGCGGCTCTGGACAGCCCGTGCTGACAGATATATCGACTTATTAAATCAGTTTGAACTAAATAGACACATTGTTTTTGTGATATATTATTAGCCGATAAATCAACGAGTTTGGAAATCTTATCGAAAAAATTAAGAATTTTTTTCTTAACCGGTAGTTTCAGTATACGAATGATAGTTCCAGGTATTCTCTAGGTATTTTATGTATTATATAGTAATTTAGAATAGTAATAGCAGTATTGTATTGCAACAAAGTCTGTTAGAAATACTTACGACTATCAACCAAGTGAACATAAGAAAACTTTTAAACATTTCTGACACTAAGCAGCTTAATTTAATCATCCTACGGTATGCTCATTACATTCCTGTCGAATTTAATAATGTTCTAATGTAACTTCACAACATTGACAGTCAATTTTTATTGGAGTTTTCTTCGCAATCGACTGAGTCAGCAGGAAAAGAATGTTCTTTATGAGAAAAGTTATTTTACGATAGATCGTCGTATTCATCGCTGGGTGCTATCAATCAAAAGGTTCTTCCTGATACCCCAAATAGATGTATTACTTTTTCGTAATCTTTGTTTTAGTTTGCTATTACAGTACCATTTCGTGGCTGAGTGATGCTTCTTTTATTATTAGGAGTAAACATTACATAAACACCTATAAGAAAATGGTGTGTTTCATTTAGTATTCGTACACAAGTTTTGGAAACTTCGTGCTGGAGTAAATATTAGGTGTTATTAGAGAAAAAACATCTTTTATTTATTAAAAAACACGTTTCTAGACACTAAAAAGACAATATTTATTCTAAAGTCTAGTGTTTTTTTTATTTTAATAGATATTTACTGTAAAAATTATCTTTGGTGTATTGAAGATGTTTATATGAATATTTAACTTGTCCTTTATTTGTTCCACTAGTAGGTGGTTAAAACCGTAATTTCACAAAATTGCATGATTTCCCTTGTCCCGTTCATTATTACAAGATTTTTAATACTGACTTGACATTTTTCATGGAGCCCTTTTGCAGGTTCGCTTTAGGATAACATTATTTTAATGTTCTCGCTTGAGAAACTTTCGACAAAGCAATAGAATTGCCCATTGGTTCGAGAGGACTTCGTGTTAGTGTGCAGCTTATTTAATTTTGTTTTTTATTTCATTAAAAATATATTATTGTAATAACACCTTAGTCATTGCGAATATCGAATTATGCAGGGATAATTTCTTTCTACATCCTCGACCGCGTCTTTTCCCCTGAGCTAGATTGTGGTCAAGTGCAAACCCATCCTCATGCTTACTAGTTATTACGAATATTGTAGATATGAATGCCTGTTTGTTTGTTAATTATTTTGTTTGTCCTTGCTTCAAGTTGAAACGGAGCAACGATTTTTTTCATCGCGACAGTTAGAGGGTTTGAGAGTAAAATATGCTAGTTTTTTACGCTGGCGAAGTCGTAGGTGGAAAGCTTAGATCTTTAAAAAATAAGATTACCATTAATCCGGCTGGACCACATCTTTGACCATGGACTAGATACGGGTCAAATGTAACCCATTTTTTTTTATTAAAAAGGGAACCACTAACGTAAAGAAAGCATAATAGAAGTATAGGTAAGGTTATTGCCTATGCCACCGAAGGTATGATGAAATTGGTTCGCAAACACTCACCTACATACCTAAAACAGACGACAAAAATCCCTGCATGTACCACCCATACAAATATATGGCCATAGCGGCTATTCTGCTAATCAGTGGCGTCTCAATGGCGGTGGAATGACGACGGTGGCCATTTTATCCTTTCAGGCGGCGATATTTAGATTAACAATATAATACAATACAATATACTTTAATGCACACATACGAAAAAAAAAATTGCAGAAAATCTGATACAATACATACAAATAGACGGCCTTGTTGCTTAACAGCAATTTCTTCCAGGCAACCTTAGTAGCGCCTCCAGTCAAGGCAGCCGTCATCAAAAATGTATGTAACTGTTTCATACATTTAATGACGGCTGCCTTGACAGAAACAATTCATACATTTGATGATGGCTGCCTTGACTGGCGGCGCCACTGCCAACTGAATGTTAAGTTGCTAGGTAGTTTACATCAAGTCAGCGGCTGTAAAGTGTATAAAGTTTCGGTAGTTATCGATTTCCCCATCTGAATGGATAAAATGGTTATCACTGTCATTCCACAGCCATTGAGACGCCATTTATCAGCGGAATAGCCGCCCAGGGACAGACTATTACCAGTGTAATCACGTATCGTTCGCACAGGTTGTCCTTCCGCCAGGATTCATCTCACGTTCCCAAGACAAACAACGTTACCAATGCGACCGTGTCTTGTTTTAGATACACGTAGCTGCCTAATATTTTTTCCATGCACATTTGCGGGATTTTAATTACTATACCTAGCGAAAATGGAGGATGTGAATCAGTTTGTAGGGTATAGTTTTTGCAATGCTATTCTTATTTTGTTGTTTTACGTAAAATTAATGAGCTGGGAGCTCTGTCATACCATGTCGTAGCCACCTTATGACAAGAGACGCTTAACTTTCGCCAAAAATTTAAGTATTGTTTTATTGCAACACAACCTCATATTTTTATATAAATATAATAAATAAAACTGTTTATTTTCAGACAACCAAGATCCATTTGTGTTAGTAAAATATTTAAAATTATTGTTAGTACTTAAATTTTAATAGGGATTTCGTAATTAAATGACCGATCAGTGGACAGTCTCCACTCTCTGCGATCTCCTTCAGGACGCTGTTACTGCTCCCGCGCACTCTGCTCAGCAGTGATCAGTGACTCTATCTTCTACAGCCTTGCGGAAAAATGGGAGCCCCTATCAACCACATCAATAGACACTCATCTATAAGCTCAATAAACTGAACATATACCCTGCACATAACATAAATATATATCTGCACGAAACATAGGTATAAAAAAATTGCCTCAACACACAACTTTTTGTTTCAAAAGCGGGTTCTTTATTTTAAGAAATTTCATATGGGATAAAATTCATCTGTAAGTATGATCTTAAACCCACTGCTCATTTGGGCGATTTTACTTAATAAAAATCATAACTAATTATTTTGGCGTTACCGCGTGTCGGAGACCTATTTTGGGGCAAGAATGAACGAATGAATGAATTATTTTCACTAATTAGTGAGGTGACTTCTAGATTTATTTCTCTTGAGGCAAAATCTCTGCCTTATAATAATTTTGTGGGCGATTAAACCACATAGAGAATAAATAAATATTTTTTTGTTTAACTAAGTAGTTATAAAGTAACGGACTATTAATTTACTACCATATACACTCGACATTAAGTCATTCTAATATAATACAAACATATTTTGTTTTTGCGACGCGACCCAAATTCCGCAAACACAAACATAATGCTGAAAAACCCGGCTTTTTATTCCGTTTTAATTCTGGCTTTGAGAAGTTAATTCGAGGGCTAAAAGGTTAAGGGAATGTTGCTTATGAAACTTTTCAGTGGCCGGATCCCTTAGAACAAGCCAAAGTAAATACGCAAAGTGAATTTTACGTTATAAAGGGTGCAGCACATATTAGGTGCTTATGTTTATATACTCAGAACTGTCGTCGGCCCGACGCGAAATTTAAGGAAATTGATTAATACCGCATTATTTGTGAATTAGGCTCAGAAGATACGGTATTTAATAAAAATGTATCACTAGATGACCATAAGCCAGTTCATATTCCGACTCGCACTTGACCTATTTTCAGGTGACTGTAACCACAACCTTTTTTGAGAGCTGGAACCACGCCTACAAAAAGTATAGCAAGAGTTCTTAGCCTAACCAAGAAGCCTTTTAAATCAGCCAGGAATTTAATCTAGGCAAAATTTCAAAGGAGGCTCCTGAAAACTTCTGCCGCAAAAATTTGCAATTTTACTCGACGAGATGGAAGGTTCCATTATGTCTAGTCATTGTTTCCATTACACGCGTTCCGGAAAGCAAACTCGGGCATCGGCTGCTTCACTAGTTCCATAGCTACCGAGCAATGCCATAAGTGATTATGGATAGCTCATGTAATTATGTAATATCTTTGCCGTAGACATAGACATAGACATAGACATATACTTTATTGCACACCGTGACACAAAAACATTAAAATAACAAACAAGGACAGAAAACAGAAATGTACAAAAAGGCGGCCTTATTGCTAAGGTAGCAATCTCTTCCAGGCAACCTTTGGGTAGGAAAATAATGAAAAAAATATGAAGCAGAGCGGGTGGTGGCTAACAATAAAAAAAAAAAAAAATGAAATAATAATAATAAAATATATTTATATATTACATAAACTACAGCTCTAATATTTAAGTACATAATATAACAATATTACATATACTAAACCCTGCTGCAGTACCTAACATTCTGAATAATTTGTTCTTTATTAAAAAGTATTGAATGGATTTACATGAAAGTTAGGCACGAAAATATTTTAAAAGTAAGGCAGCGGAAGTTGTAAAAATTTTATTTCTAGTTATTTCTGTATCGAAAATTAATATAATTCCTAGGCTATATTTTCGCCAAAGGGATAAAAATATAGCCTAAGATGTAGTAAGCTTACCCTGAATCACTCTGTCTTTGAAAAGATTCCCCGTGTGAAAGAAGGGCTAAGATTATTTAGATTGACATTACAAAACATATCATCGTCATTTCCGCCAGAAGACGTAAAAAGGTATAAAAAATATTTTTACAGGAAAAATAATATTTTCTATGAATGGTACGCTCAAGATTCTCCGCTTGTCTGCTTCCCTCGACATTTTCAAGGACGGATTGCTAAGTCGTCCAGTAAGTGGTCACCACTTGAAGACTTTTGTGCTCTGTTGCCCTGACCACAAAAAAATCGTAAAAAAAATAATGTTACAAAAAAGATCAGGCTTGCCATTTCAACGTACATTGGTTTGTTCGAGTATCACTGAGCACTCCGTAGCATTGTATTTTTAATTTCGCCCGTCCATGCCCGCTCCCGAAAGATTTCAATTTGAGATCTAAAACGCCGTGAAATGGCCCGTCAACTGCAAAATGCGAAAAAGCTTCTCATAATTATTTATTACTTAACGTACTTTACGAAGCTGAATTAACATTTTAATTAAAAATGTAGAAAAAGATAGAACCATTATAGGAATGTTTCCGGAATCAAATTTTGATTTAATTGTAATTTATTTAAGTAATAGGAATGATTCGTGTTCAACAATTGACATCTTATTTATAAAAATCTTATTTAAATACCACCTGCATTTGGAGCACGTATTCTTTAATTAAAATAAGCCATTAAAGCTTAAGGGAAATAAAGTTGCATGGAACTTCCCTTGGGTAATTATGACATTTAAATATGGAACGCCAAAATGTCAACAAAAACTTCTATCAAAAATAATTTCAAAAAAAAGAATTCAATATGCTGCTGTTACGGGCAGCATATTGAATTCTTTTTTTTTGACATAATACACTGTTTATCCTCTTGTTGCTTAATCTACTATTCGTATGTCGAATTTCCTCGAATTTAAATAGTTTGTATTCGCATGCAAGTTTGGGCTGCCTTGCATGCGCTGCCCATCGCGAGTGCAACCGTTCGCGAATGCACAAATCTTTATAGTGCAAGCAAAATGCAGTGCTAGTCGACCTCTCCTTGCATATTGCAAATTGAATCGTGACTCCGGGTGCGACCCGTGACTCTTAAAAAGATTAAATCTCACATCTATATCTTCGATCGAAACTACATAAGTATATCGTCATTCTACAAACTGTAATGAGTAGGTACAAGAAAATGTACATTATGATATTATGTATATGTATATGTATTATGTATATGTATTATGTATATTATATTATTATTTTATTTTATATCTATATCTATACATATTAAACAGAGGAAAGATTTGATTGTTTGTTTGCATTGAATAGGCTCCGAAACTACTGGACCGATTTTAATAATTCTTTCACCATTAGAATCCTACATTATCCGGGATGGACATAGGGTAAATGATTTTCCCGAATTTCCACGGGAACGAAGTCCCGCGCGGGAAGCTAGTTATGTATATGGGGTGACGTTAAATTGTTTAGCAAACATTTTAAGGGGTGGTTATCCTCGTGAACTGAATAACTTTTCCCAAGGATCTTATATGAAACTAGCTTTCCGCCCGCGGCTCCGCCCGCGTGGACTACAGGTTATATCGTGCCCAACTCTGGGATAAAATTTAACCTATGTACTTTCCCAGGCTCTAATCTATATCTGTACCAAATTTTATCAAAAACGTTTTAGTAGTTTAGGCGTGAAAAATGGACAGACAGAGTTACTTTCGCATTTGTAATATTAGTAAGGATTACTAAACGAAAAAATATTTTCCCATACAAAGGCAAATCACTTGATTGTAGAAGTTGTACCTATATCTCCATGTAGACGATTTTTTTTTTCATATTTCGATGGAACGTTGTTTCTGTAGGCATTTCTGTCATAGCTTTTGTCTGAAAATTCATGAGAAAACAAGGTTTCAAAAATGTAGCTCAAAAAACATAGATTGGCAGTTAAAAACTGAAGAGTTGCTTTTAATTACTAAAGCGTTATTTATTTCAAAGGAATACATAATTTACAACGTTCTTCTTTACTTCATAATTTCAATGTTTACTTTGTAACTTTTTTGAAATGAAACTTCTCAGCGCTATGAGTTCTTGGTGTTACAAAGAAAATACTATTTGTAATTTTTGCTAGACGTTTATAAGTAGCCTATTTATGACCTACTTGTCTACACTAATATTATAAAGAGGAAAGATTTGATTGTTTGTTTGCATTGAATAGGCTCCAAAACTACTGGACCGATTTCAAAAATTAATTTACCATTAGAATGCTACATTATCTCTCAGTAACATAGGCTACATAATTTAACCGAATTCGCACGGGAACGAAGTCCCGGGCGCAATTCTAGTTATACATAAGACTCATAATCATTTCTAATACTACCTATTGTAATGCTCGCCTCGCTCCCACATGATGCTTTGCCTACCCCGACAGGGTTATTCGGTGTGAGTATTTTATACATTGTTATAAAGATGTAGAAAGTCATGTAGGTAAACATCCATTGTTCTGTTAATCCAACCTAATCTAAATTCCTATTGTTTAGTTATGTGGTTCATGAGGAATTAAAAGAGGTCTAATAAGCAAGAAGACGCGGGTTCGGTGCGGGAAACACGCGGGAAATCTGTCAATTTAGCGGGCGGGTCGGACAACTCGGTTTATCCCTGTCATATTGGAGCCGGGACCTAGCTCATGCGGGCTGACGGAACGTGTGCCGAATTCCGGCTTTTGACTGCAAAAACATAAGTATTATGGCGATGTTTTACCAACTTCAGCATAGTTAGCAGGCCAGCGGCTAACTCGCGTGCCACGCCACTCCGATTAGTTAAACTTCACTTTGATTGCGCGAGGGTCCCGTGCACAGGCTTGCTCGCCCTCTGGCGTTATCATTTTGACACTTTTTAGACATTTGTCCGCCTTGTTTTCACGTTGTGTTTGAACTGGCTGGTATACAAATAGTTACTATTACTACCTAACTATAAAATGTTTGATGTTGAATGTCCAAATGTGGATTGAATTCTGAATAGCTGCAAAACAAATATTCTGCTACTTTGACCACATAGACTAATTTCAAGGAATAAATACTACCTGAGTTCCAGGTAACTACCTGAGTTGTCTCTTTTTCACGTTTTGTCTCTGTTTCTCTTAAATTAACCGTTTTTCTGATTTCATAAAATCAAACGAATAATTTATCTGATTTTATGAAATAATAGATTAGGTACTGTAAAGTTTTATCAAATTTCGTTTTGCAGTTTTTTCGTCAAAAATTAACAAGCAGCCATCCAAACGTCCACCTCCCCAACTTTCGCGTAAATATTAAGTTAAGGATTCACGTAATAAAAATATTACGAATCTCTGTTGTGTAAACTTCCAATATTAAAAAGACATGAAATAATCCAGTCACCGAAATGTCGTCTTCGAAAAAAAATATACATTATCATGAATACTAGCAAAAGAAGCGAGTGGAATAATTAGAAATACTTGAAAGAAAATAAAATGGAATAAAATATAATCTCGGAAACGTGAGTGCTTTATCGCACAGCAAATCAAAGAATTATTTAGGTTTCAAATTATACTGGATGTCTTCTTTTGTCGAGTATCTTCGATTATTTCGCTCTGTTCAAAATTATTTTTCTGTAGATATAAAAAGAAGAAAATTCAAGATACAAAGTATTCAGTAAGCACCTATACTTACTTAGATTTTTATAGGTATTGTAAAACTATTTGTTTAGTTAAATATATAAATAAAACTTTTTTGTGACTGTTTGCAATAAAGAATTTCTATCTATATATCTATTTGTTTAGTATCGATAGTTAAATCAAAATAAAACAAAACACATTTAATTAGTTACCTACATATACACTCACGCCTTATATACATGTCGCGGGAGGGTTATTAAATAGAAAATGAGTAAAGTGTCGATAGCTTGTCTGCCTTTCGCTCATGATACAGCAAAACACACGCATCCCATTTACAGTATGCCTGGGGAGAGTTGGCAGCTGGCACATTCTTAATTTTTGATAGACTCCCTTTCTCTTCATTAACAGAAGAATTTACGTTGTTAATGTAGTTACATAAAATAAAGGAAAAGTTTACAACTTAAATTTTAGTCGAAAACATAAAGAATAGGTCTCCTTTCACAGTTTAATGAAATTAAAATGTGTGAACCGGTCAACCGCAATCAGAAGTACAACTCTGTCATCTATTTTATCAGCATAAGCAGTTTTATCAAAATGTTTTTCATTCAGAGTTTGCGATCGTATGAATATTTACTTGATCCTAATATTATTCTCGTAATGTTTAAGATATTCGAGGTTACCACAAGTTTTGAATATAATTAAAACGCGTACTTACTTGATAATAATCCTGCATATTGGTTCTGATGTTAGTTGCAACCTGCTAGGTGCTGCCGAACGCGTCGAAATCACGATCACCATCTTTTGCGCGGCCCCTTTTAATTACATTCATTCATCTTTTTAGTACAGGTATCGCGTGGATCGTGAAATGGCAAAGGAACAAAAATCAATCGACTAAAAAGGCATTTAAAAGGATTGCAGCAAATGCCTAGTTTAATTGGGTTGCTGTAGTATCCTACTTCTTTTTGTTTGTTTTCTTATCCTTTTGATGTTAATAATCGCTTTTAGTCGGACTGGCTCGCAAATGCAACTTTCAATAAAAAAACGCATCTAAAATACTGGGCGACGTTTGTTTAATTCTATATTTTGAAAAAAAAATGAGGAAAAATCGTGATTTTGAAAATGTTTAAGTACTTATTTAAATCAAAATTAAAATATAGAAAGGCAAAGCCGCCAGTATCTAGTTGTGGTACGGGTTGTAGTCACATTTATGCGGTCTAGGGATATTGCACGATTTTTCATACAAATCGTGACGGAAACGAAAATGAAAATGCACTTTTTGCCTGCTTTTTGTATGAAAATAGTCGAATTTACGCAATTTTCTTTTTCATTTTCATCAAGTTTTCACAAATTTACAAGTAAAACAAAATTTATTGATTAGAATTGAAAATTCAGGTTTAGCACTTGCTCGTCTGAAAATTATAGCGCTCCATGAAACTCGAGTATGCTTTTGTAGCTTCTCAAACAGACCTCTAGACCGTGTTGATGTGTATATGTACGTCAAAGCTTCGTCCGTTGATCAGCAGAATGCATCGCTAGCAAGATGAGGATGACGATTTTGGAACACTAATATGTTATGACCCTACACAACTCGCAACGTCAGAGCAACTCGTCAATACGAGTATGATATTTTTTTTAAACCTTAAAAAAGACCAATGCCACTTTAGCCGCAAGCGTGCAGTTGCAGTTTATGTATGCTTTATTAAAAAGAAAGCACGCAGTTCTTAAAACAATCGCAAAACAGTTCCCCTAAAAGTACGAGAAAGTAAAAAACTTTACTTTCCTTAAAATTGTCATCGACAACAGCAGCTCTAACACGATAACGACAAACTCGCGCTCGGCTCGCGCTGAAACTTCACTTTGATTGCGCGAGGGTCCCGCGCAAAGGCTTGCTCGCCCTATGGCGTTGTCAATGTTGACACATTGACATAGGACTGCGTTGTTGTCGCGGCGCTGTCACTATCGTACTCGGCCTGCAGGTTTTAATGTATCTTGTATTGTTTTATTTTATTTGTTTGCTTCAAATCTTTTCTACTCTCATTAGATTAAATTATCTTCATAAAATAATATCTCACTACAAGTGCTCTAATAATTATATGAAGTTTTAAGCAGATTTATGGGTTTTGTTTTAGAGGATCTAGATACCCACCCCAGCACGTAGCCAATCGTAAAAATTAATTTAAAAAACAAGAAAAATAAAAATTCAGAATCGAACCAGCTCTTCAAACCCCAAGAGAAATGCAGCTAAATGCACCATTGCAAATTTAATTCAACTGTCAAATTGCGTTTCAAAATGGTTTTGCTCTAATCTGCAATTTCGCATAGCTCTGTATTCCATTAGTATTTCCTGATTTTCCTAGATTTCAGTAAAGCCGCAACTGAAAACGGCGCTGCGGCTTCCAAATCAACTATTTTCATGTGGATCAGATACTTATCAGTTTACTAACAACATTATTTCTTTTATTTACAGCTTTCCTGCCTATGACTTCGTTCACGTGAAGTACCATAAGTCACTCTACAGCCCTTCAACTATCTTCATCTACCTTCATGCTTCATCTCAACGTGAAGGAAGGACAAACAAACACGCTTTCACATTTATAATATTAGTAAGGATGAAGTCAAATAAGACATAAATTGTTTTTAACCCCCGACATAAAAGAGGGGTGTTACAAATTTGACGTATGTATCTGTATGTTTGGGTAACTGTGTGTCTGTCTGTGGCATCATAGCTCCTAAGCGAAAGGTCCGGTTTGGTCGAGTGGTAGTGACGCCGCCTCTTGATCGGCGGGTCCTGGGTTCGATCCCCAGTCGGGGCAAACATTTGTGTAAAAAGCAGATGTTTGTTCTCGGGTCATGGGTGTTTGTGTTTGTCTTTATGTGTGTTCCAAGGGACCCACGACACAAGGGAAAACCTTATTGTGGGCTTTTGAGTGTGTAGCGTTTTTTTTTTTTTTTTTTTATTCGGTTTTATTTTGTTTAAAAGCTGACGTAATCGACATGATTTTTAGCTATATTTGATTCAGTCCTTTAAGAGTTATATCGTTGATGAAATTAATATGTTAAATTTTATTATTTTGGTAAAATCAGTGTACCTAGGTACTCAATTTTTTTTGTCAATAGAAAAGCTGTACCACAATAACTTTTTCAAATAACGCTTGAAAACAAAAGGCCCACTAGTGTGTAAAAAAACATGGTTCGTAATATCCGCTAGCACAAAGCCACGAGTACGCGAACAATTTGAATGAAAGATATCTGTTTCAGTTTTTATCATAGACATAGAAATAAGTTAAATTACACTTTATGTCAGTGGTTTTTATTGAGTTTTCCTCAAGAATATGTAATCTTATCATGACTTTTATATTACCCAAAGAGCTCAAGGAAGCGGAAGAAATAAGAGAATTGAGCAACAACATAAATTGCTTTTTATAAGTTATGAATGAGGCTGTTAAAAAGTTTATTTTTCAATGTATCGAATACCAAGATTAAATTACTTAAATATGTATTATTACTCTACTTACTGCCTATTATAAAAAAAATCATGGGATTGACGCTCGTTATTTCAAATTTACTTCGTGGTTTAGAAAGCAATAGAGCGTTTTTTAATCTACACTAATCCTCTGTTGCCTCTTATTTTAACTTATCTACATTAACATTATAAAGAGGAGAGATTTGATTGTTTGTTTGTTTGCGTTGAATAGGCTCCAAAACTACTGGACTGATTTGAAAATTTCTTTTTCATTACTCATACTTACTCTGAAAGTAGGTCTGAAGTTGCCCACGGAGTGACTTGAAAGTAATACTTTTCAAGCCTAGGGAGAATCGCTTTCAACTGACAGCTGTCAAATTAAGTATTAAAAAAACACGTTCCAACTTCCTATACAGCCACTCTATTACAGCGCGATGTAAAAAATAACAAAAGTTAAGTATTCAGTAAAGAATACTTTTTTTTATGACTTTAAAATAATTTACTTTTTGATATTTCTTTAAAATAGCATAGATTTTGGCAAAATATTAACCATTTTTTTCAATGATGAAACTGAAAAATAATGGCTGAATATCTGGCCAGCCACAGAAAAAAACATAATAGGCGGGAAAGTGGCATTCCGATATTCATTTGTTTTTTCGAGTTGTAGAGTGTTTTTATTTTTACTTTCTTTGTATTCGTTATGAAAAGCACAGTGTTTACCTCGGGTGAAAGACTTATTAGTCCCTCGAACTATTAGCTCCCTCGCTACGCTCGGTCGCCAAACCCCGTCTCGGGACTTAAGTAAGTTGCTTTCACCCCTAAAGTAACAATGTTCTATTACTATTAGAATGCTACAATATCCCTGAGTAACATAGGCTGCATAATTTTCCCCAATTTCTACGGGGACGAAATCCTGGGCGGAATGCTAGTTAGTAAATAAACTAGTGATTTTAATCATGTCATTGCAAAACAGTCAAAAAAAATAAAAAGTCTTCAAAAATCACCCAAATCGTTTCCAGTGCAGAGGTACCCCTCACACTCGCAGCATTGCCACGCTGGATAGCAATGGATGACCTCCGCAGCAGGAACAATTTGGGAAGAGGGTCACTGCCTTTTTCCCGCTTTCGAAGGCCGGAAAAAAGCGATTGCTTTGAAGCCGCAACACTCAAATTTCGATCTATAATTACAAATAATTTAATTAATAATTATTGCTTGTTTATATTACTACTACACTGGGCGTCAAAAATAAGTAGTACAGTTTTAAAATTGCGATTTCTCCCAAACTATAAAACTTAGACCTTTGAAACAAAAAAGGTTAAAAAGAAAATTTAATCTTATTCAATAAAAACTTCATGCATTATAAGAACTTATAATGCTTGACTTTAAAAAAAACGAATAAATAAAAACACTTTTTTTAAACTGTTGAAAGGTGTTGTCTTACTTAGGATTTTTGTGTTTGACACATTCACTGCTGATAAAGCAATGAGGGATTTTCTTTTTATTTTTTTTAAATTTTTCCCCAGTCGCCGGATAGATGGCGCTAAACTATGTACGTTACTGCAAGGAACGGAACGTTAAATTATTTTTGATTAATTCACTTGAACGTAATTTTGAGATCATAAAACGAAACGTTATAGTCATATCACATCAATATCACGTCTACCATACGTAGTTAGGCGATTTTACGAAAACAACGAAAAAACAAAACTGAATTATAACAAAGCGCGAGAAAACTAGGATGATTGGAAAGCCAAAACAAACTCAGAATATTTGATGCAATGTTTTTCTCCAAGCCTTTTGGCTTTGGCACCTAGTAACGGAGTCAGTTCAGCGCCATCTAGAGAGCTCTGGGGAAATACTTTTTTTTTTTAATACCCAAAAAGAAAACCTCCCATTGTAATTGAAAAGCATAGGTATCTTCAGAGAGTAAATTTGACTAATCATGCCTCTTTCACCAGAAGAATGTGCAAGAATCTTAGCTTTTCTCGAAGTGGGCATCAGTATGCGTCGTACTGCAAGGAGGGTGGGTGTAACTTTAAGAACGGTTCAGCGAGTAAAGCAAAGGTACGAAGAGACTGGAAACCATCTAAGGAGACGAGGTAATGGCAGACCCAGGTGCACAAGTACCCGAGAAGATCGCTTTATTGTTTCCACTGTGTTAAGAAATCGACACCTTAATGCAGTTGAGGTTCAGCAACAGCTTCTTCGGACCCGAACAGACTACATCAGTGAGAGTACAGTGAGAAGAAGACTTGCTGAAGCTAACCTGAAGCCTCTAAGACCAGCAAATGGCCCCAAACTTGAGACAGAGCATCGCGTAGCAAGACTACGCTACGCCCGTCAACACGTACAATGGGGCGAAGAAGAATGGGCTAGAGTTTTATTCACAGATGAGTCTCGATTCTCTTTATACACTTCAGATGGACGGCGGAGAGTCTACAGACGACCCGGTGAGCGATACATTCAAGCTTGTATCTCGGAAAGAGTCCAATATGGCGGGGACTCTGTACACGTATGGGCTGGTATCTCTTCAGAGAGTCGCACAGAGCTTGTGGTAATAGAAAATGGGACTTTGACTGGTGAAAGATATGCCTCGGAGATCCTCAACGAGTATGCAGGGCCATATTTAATAAATATGGGTGATGGAGCCATCCTAATGCATGATAACGCCCGGCCACACACTGCTCACCACGTACAAGAGTACATTCAGGAGGTTGGCATCAACTTGATGGCTTGGCCATCGAGAAGCCCAGATCTCAACCCGATTGAACACGCCTGGGATGAGCTTGGGAGGCTAGTCAGAAGGCGCAGTCCACCTCCTGCCACACTCAGGGCTCTAAAACATGCGCTGATAGAAGAATGGGAAAATATTCCCCAACACCGCCTCCGAAACTTAGTGTTCAGCATGCCAAACCGGATCCAAGCTGTAATTAGAGCCCGAGGCGGCAACACAAGTTATTAAATTGTGAAAAAGTTCCAAAACGTGAAAATTAAGTGGTTGACATATCGTTAAAAATTGATACTTTTTAGTATTTATCTTAATTTTAAGTTTGAAACTTTATTCATGCCAAATAAAATATAACTTTAATAAACTTCGTTAAGTTTACTATAAACTGCTTTTTATTTCATAAGTGTAACTACTATAGTTTAGGAGTAATTGCAATTTGAAAAGTGTACTACTTATTTTTGACGCCCAGTGTAGCATTTGGTAAAATATCCGAACGGTTAACATAAAGTCTCTAAATTCGTCTTAAATAAATATTTGTTATTCAATGTGCTATCTAGAATTAGAAGGTCCTTTTTTATAAGTTCCTTATAAAACAAGATTCATAAATGATTTCAATGTCGTAAAATACATAGTTTCCCGATTTTCCCGGAGGTATTACTGGAAATGCGATAAAAAAATACCTACTCGTTAATTAGGTTTTAAGAACTTCTTTCGCGGAATATGATTACGCATTTTGTAAAAATAATATAATCTGGCTAACTGTCCCAGTACTATTTGTTGATACATTGAATAAAAAAGATGCCACGGCCATGATATCATACAAGTTAATGGAACGTTTACGTTTTCGTTTATATACCGAATCTGTAAAATTTCTTTATCGAGTGTATGTAATACAAATGTAAGCTTCTGGACTGAGTTGTTTCTCTATAAAGTCAAGTTTGTTTCATCAGACATTTAGGATGTAAAAAAAAAATATTAATTCACAAAAACAAGTTACTTAAAATAAGTCAAAGTTGTGAATCACATTAGTTCTTTTAACTCTACGCCTATTGGCAAAGGTTCAGTTTAACCCGAAAAAAAAATACAGAAACGAAAACGCAGAAGGTTATTTTCATGTCGCACTTCTATTAACCTCTATATCATGAGTAGGTACAAGTAAATCAAATTAAAATGTATTTCGTATTTAATTTGTTTGTAAAATGTATTAAGAATACTTCTGTATACTCATGAAATAGAGTTCATTAGAAGTACAACATGAAAACAACAAGGCTACATTTTCTGGATGGTGGATGGTGCTTAAATTTTCCTTCTGGATTAATCAAGAAAATATGTATTTGTATGTTGATAAAAAATCAGGACTATAAAGTTGTTACAGAAGTTTCTTGATAAACAAACTACTTATATACGATTAAAAACACGATTACATTTTCAATTTCACTCACTGAAACTGTATTTACAGAGCAAATACGCAAATGAACCGGGTCGGAAAGATGTAGTGATTGTTGTATATTTATCTGGGCGTAGCTATTAGCGTTTCTATCGGGAATCGCGACTGATTTGCAGTTATTTGTTCAGGGCTGACGTCACTCGGACTATTGTTGACCTCATTTGTAATTATTATTAGAACTAAACTAAAATTATAGTTGAACTATCCGACCGTGACTTTGTTTAGGTGAAAAAGTACCTTATGTTACTTTATAATTCGTGTGAGTAAAATAAAATCATTCTATTCCTTGTTCGGTCACTTCGCGTTTTTGTGGAGGAAGGATAAAACAAACCCTCTATAATATTTTAAACAATGCAACATTTTCGCTTATCATTTCTTTTGCGTAGAAAACAGGTTCCAGAAAATAAAAAAAGTATATGTAAACGTTATCATAATAACCTAATGTATTATTCTCTGAATTGTTTCTATAAACAATAAATAAATAATAAATTAATATATAAAAAATAATAATATATTTATTATATTTTATCATATCAGACATTTTGTCAAAGTCCGTACAATAGAGTAGTTATGCGTGTGCCGTACATTTCAATTAACACAGTAACACGGTGACGTCCGTAAACTACGACCTGGGACAAAGAGCACGTTAATTTCACGTGGGGTGTTTACGAGCGATCCTCAAATTACACCCAGAGGAAAATTATGCCTAAATTCAGTGGGAATTGAAAGCGTTTGCCAGTGGTGACTGATATTTATTTGTCAGTGGGCATTGCAGCGTTACAGTTCCCAACTTCATGCATATGTTATTCTATGCATATCTAGCTTGACTCTTTGGATGCACTATATTCTTTGAGTATGTAGTATTTGTTTATATGGAGGCGCAATATTTGACATATACATACTTATAAAGCGTGGCCGGCCGCCATTTTTGTTAAGTTTGTTTACATTTCACTCGTGAGTACTTCAGCTGTCAAGTGAATAGCAACATTAGTGAAAAATTGTGTTTTTTGTTGAGGAGAAGTTGTTTTGTGGTTTTGTATATTGTCAGAACATTGGATGAGAAGGTAGCAAAATGGCTTCGTGCTCTGTAAAACAGTGCAGCTACAGGGCTAACAAAAATAGCAAGCAAACGACTGTGCATCAGTAAGTAACCTTTTTTTGTTGAAATACGCCTATTAAACCCAAAAATACTTCTAAAACCTTTATTACTAAGATTATATTTTATAGTTTTCACGTTTTTTACACCCTAAATTACCTTTCTGGCTAACTTTACATAATATTTTCCATAACAAAAATTTCTATACAAATGACATTAGTGATGTAATAATAATGGCTATCGAATTTATATCGATGATTCTGTATTAGTTACAGAGCATATTTGTACGAGTGATCAGTTACAATATTTTTTTATATTAAAATAGCGGTGGGACACATTAAGCTAAATAAGATAAGAAGCTGTTTTTAACTATCTATACTATCACTTTCTGTATTCAAGGTGTAAAGGGACAGTTTTGCTAAAAACTGAAATGGCGAAATCAAATCATAGCTAAGATTTTATAGTTACCTACGTTTAGAAAATATATTAATTTAATTAATGTTATTCTGTATGATTATTTTACCTTAGAAATTTGTTTTTCTTTTCAACTACATTACCAAGTGAGAGGATTATTAGTATTAGTACGTATTTGGTTTGATTATGTTTTCAGGTTCCCAAAAAAAGAAGCGTTGCGACGTAAGTGGTTTGACATTATTGGGAAAAATAATTTGAAACCTCATAAAGTACTCCACCTATGCTCTTTACATTTTGAGGAATCAGCATTTAATAAAACCTTGCAAATTGTAAGTATTTCTGTGCCTTCTGTTTCTTTTTTGGTAAGGAATCCATGAAATTCTTGGAAAAAAATCTCATACTGAGGCAATTTCTAGTTGCATGGAGAAGCTAGATATATTTTTTTTACGTAGCATTTGCCCTTAGAGAAGTCTACAGTGGCATTTACTCGTCGAAACTTCGTACGCACTCCTTATACAGATGCACAGATCGATCGAACCCAGTCCGAAACCCTGTACCTTGTTCATACACAAGTAGAAAAGACAACTCTACAAAACCAGGGATACGGATCGGGCACCGGGTCACGCATCCTCACCATACACGAGGCTCAAGGGTTAACGTACGAAAAGGTGGTGATCGTGCGTACTACAACGACCAGGCAGGAGCTACACGATAGTATCCCACATGCTGTAGTTGCCATATCGCGTCATACCGCCAGTTGCAAATATTATGCGGATGATGGTAACGATGCGATAGGCAGATTCATCAAAGAAGCAGAGACGGCAGGCAGGGGAAAAGTGGTCAATTACAACCTCAAAATGGCGATCAAAAGTCGAGACACAGCCATCATAGATGCCTTGAGGTCTGAATGCAACAGCGAAGAACCGTCACTCGTTTAAATATATATTATATACATTATGTATTCATATATTTATTATACTTATTTATAAATTGTAAACCTCTATGGAAAGTATTGTATTATAGTTAAAAATCAAGTATTAGCAAGAAAATTTAATCTAGACAAAGGCACGGACATAAAGTCTGTGGATGCTAATAATAACACAACTAATATTTATATATATATATATATATATATATTTTGTATTTCCACCCGTTCCTTGGGAAAAGTTGTTCAGTTTAGAAGGCGAATTCACATCCTTAAGTCACAGAATAAATAATAGCTTAAGTTTTGCTTACTAATTTTATAAGTCACCAAAAAATACTTGCTGCCTGCAATGCTAGCTTAAATTGACACTAACACACTCTTTAACCTCCTTACTCTGTCTGTTTTTTCGAGGAGATTGATAACCTCGACGCTCACATGTTGGTTTATTCGCAAGCTTTTGCGTATCTTTTAATAATATTGGCAACAGGGTCCACTTTTATAACTAGATTTTTTCAATAGCGTGCATGAGTGTCATTTTTGTATTAAGCATTTCTTCGGGTGCTATTGAACGACACGAAATATCAGGTTCGAAAAAGTTCATATCCGAGATCTTGAATTTTAGGTTGGGTGAAACGTCACGCTCCGCGTCGCTCTACGTAGAGCTTGGCCTTCGGCCTCACCATATACGCAGTTTTCCTCGGCCTGCTGCCTCGCCTCGCTCTTAGAGTGAACCTTTTATGGCGGTCATCATGGAATTGAGAGGGTGGTCGCTCTGGGCTTAGCCCTGCGCGAGCTCGGTCTTCGGTCTCGTGTCACGATTTTGTATGGCGGCTTTTATTTTAAACAAAATATCTTTTGTATGATCATTGTACGATTAAACACATACATAATGTCACCGTAAAATTGTCAAAGCTTTAGTAAAATTATAAACTCTGGGTACTTTGTGAACTGGTCTTTTTTTTCACATTGACAAATTGTAAATAAATGTAAATAAATGCTGTGATTTTGTTTATTTTTCAATTATCATAAAGTAACCGTACTCTGTACCACCTATCGATACTTTGAACAAGTATCGATATTTTGATACCCTAGCATGTGCTTACTACAGGCACGCATATTTTTGTGAAATTTCCTGTCCTTTTACTCTTTAGTCATTGACTATATTATGTTACTCTATGATGTACATTTTATGATAACACTTCAAACTACCTAGTTTTTGGTAACGTTATGAAATTCTCGTGGATCCGTGTTTTGAGGTGGTATTATGATTCAATGGCTTTATACAAAAACGATGAAATATGATAACTTCGACACTGCTATACGATGCAATATTGTACATTACAAACAACCTTTACAATTTATCAATATTATAATAACAATCGTAAATGTTGGACCACTTATTTATGTGGGGTGACTTTAAATCGGTTAGGGCAACTGTATGGGGTGGTTCTCCCCATAAAACTTTACAACTTTCCCTAAGGACCCCATATGAAATTCTCAAAAAAATGTAGACTTCTATTATACAAAGGCAAACAGCTGAAAACATAATTGTAGGAAGTGGCGAATTTTTTTTTTCATATTCCGACGTCTATGTTCCCTGGGGAAAGTTATTCAGTTTCATGGGAGAATCACCCCCTAAAGTTTCGCTAACTATTTTAAAGTCACCCAATGTGAAAAGTGTAAAAGACTTTTTTGAAGTGAAAACTTCTTTAGCGGCGTTGTGCACTTTTTGGATGGGTAAAAATTCGTAAGACGGAGGATGAACTGAAAACGTCTTAGACCGCAAGTAATATATGTTCAAGTTTTCACTTCTACCGGCACTCCCGGAGTGCAACCCGTTGTTTTTTTTATCAAAATTATCGTTAGTCATTATAATTAAACAAAATGAATATAACTAACGTCTTCTTACACGTCTCAAACGTGGCTTGTATTATATCTATCGGTAATCATACGTCTGTAACAGTCACTCCCCAAAGATCCAGATGAAAACGGAAAATGAGCCGGAAAAGGGACGTTGTTATCTGATCTGAGGAAAAAGTTAAACGATTGTTCAGCTAAATTTATTTAGCTTCGCACTTATACGTAGACTAGTTTTTTTTAAATCGGTCCAGTAGTTTTTGAGCTTACTCGTTACAAAAAAAAATTTTCTGCAACCTAACCTAACCATACCGCACCTAAAAAGCCTAACATAATCTAACATAATAACTAACATAACATAATCTTAAACCTTTTTCATGCAGCGGCCCTTAAAGTTTCGTGAAATTGTAACATTACGGTTTTTACCATTTTCCGGTGACATACAGGGCTTTGGTCCTTTTTATAATTCGAACGGCACGGCACGGCACTTCGAAATTTGAATCTCCATTGCCTCCTATGTTCTCAGCTTCTAGAATTACTATTACAGAGAAGGCAATGGTAATACAATTTTGCCGTGCTGTTTTAGAATTATAAAAAGGCCCTTTAGGTAAATCACTTTCAACCTCTCGGGTGGTAAATCAATCCATGAAACTGAACAACTTTTCCAAGGAACAAAGGTCGGAATACGAAAAATTTTCTTTTAGTTCCCATACAAACTGCATGTATGGGAAGTCAATTTTTTTTTCATACTTCGACCTTTGTTCCTTGGGAAAGTTGTTCAGTTTCATGAACTGATTTACCACCCGAGAGGTTGAAAGTGATTTACCTAAAGCCCTGTATGTATTAACGAAAAAAATATTTAAAAATCTGCTGAAATACATGACAAACCCTACTAACTATCCTCCGCAGGTCTAAAAAAACATATAGAGATTTATGCATACAAAACAGTAAGTGTGTGTGTATGTCACGAAAATTAAAGCAATCAACTGAACACATACTATCTGTCCAAAATTCCAAATGCCTCTAATTTCCTATTAATTATTTGTATATTCCTGAAAATAGCCTGTGAATTGGCATGGTAACGCACCCAACGCGACGCGACGCCCCAATGAAGCGTGAATTACGTGAAGCTGTAATTACTTGGCTTTGTTTTGCTACGGTACGGACTAATTTGAATCCTTACTATACAGAGTGTAAAGGACCAGCTTAGCAAATACTTAAATGGTGGAATCTATCCATAGCTATCATCAATTATAAGTAATTATTTTTTCCCGGAAACGTCATGTTAAGTAGTTTTTATTATTTACCTACTTTGGCGCTACGCAACGTATCGTGAAACCGCGCCCCGCGCATGTTCCCCCTATGCTATCGGAGTGCGATGTACATTGCTGGTTTTCGTGTTTTACGTTGTTCCTTACTTTATGATTGTTTTTGATTGCAAAATGGAGTGTATTCGATTAAATAATAAAATTGTAAGCAGAAAATATTAAGAAACGTGAACAAACATTTAAAAAAATCCGGAAAAAAATTCCACAGGAAAATCATTCAGAATGATTGTTTGAGTTCAGGGTTTCAGTTTTTGCTAAGCTGTCTTTTACATCCTGTATATAATATATAAATATATTATAATATTCTTACTTCCTTACTAATATTATAAATGCGAAAGTAACTCTGGCTGTCTGTCTGTCTGTCCGTCCGTGAATTTGGTATAGAGATAGATTAGACCTTAGGAAAGAACATAGGCTGCATTTTATCCCACAGCTGGGCACGATATAACCTGTAGTCCAGGCGGGCGGAACCGCGGGCGGAAAGCTAGTATTTTCAATATAATGAAGCTCTTATACCTTACAACATATAACAAGATCTAATGTTATAGGTGAAACTAAGTCTGTTTATTATATGTTACTAGCTTTCCAACCGGGACTTTGTTCCCGTGGGAATCTACCTCCACACAAAATTTTATCATAATTGATTGAGCTTTTAGAGCTTGAAAAAGTAACAAATATACAAACACACACACACACACACAAACATACTTAGAAGTGTGATAACAGCTTTCTATAAAAGAGAATGCCTGGGACTTCGTTCCCGTGCAAATTTCTTAAAATCCCTCCTTGTTCCTTGCCTAAGTTATAAAAGGACCCTTGGGCCCAATTTCAGCTTTCTAAGGCCCATATTACAGAATGCGACTCAGACTCTGATCTATACTTGAGTAGAAATCGTCTTTGTAATTTTGATAGTGAGAGAAAGATATTATAATCAATGCTCAAGTATAGATCAAGACTTGAGTCTCCTATACTATAATACGGGCCTTAGTCAAAAAGCTTGGGCTGGGTGAAAAACCGGTAACAAACGAATAAATTGCTCTCATGCTCCAAACAATATTCAGTCAAGTTTATTGAATCACGGCGATGCTACCAGATTTTAATGCGATTCCCGTTTTCCATTTTTTACCGACAATTTGTAAAATACGCCGGGACATGTGCAAACATGAACCTTGTTTTGAGTCTTTTATTACGAGTCTTGTTTTGAGTATTTTATTATATCAGCCTGGTACATATCGGGTAACTTTAAATTAATCCTAGTAATACATCCCAGGCAACGACACTTCATTCGGCCGTGTGGTGATCGGTTGAGAATAACACCACCCCATCTCTTTCCGTGGGTGTCGTAAGAGACGACTAAGGAAACTCAAATGAGACCTGCCTCCTAGTAATCCATCCCAGGCAACGACACTTCATTTTTTTCTGAATCTGAGGTGTCGTCCTATGGTCTCATGCGGTGTGGTAGGCTCCGTAAAGGGCCGTCTGGCTCGCGACCACCCTCTTACCGAAGTCCGATGCCAAACAGATTACTGTGTTCCGTCGGTGCGTGGGAGTACCAGTGCCTTTATAGGCATTTTCTGGGTTAACTCGCTCCATCGTCGACCTCATCTTTGACCTTATGGTCAAGATTGAGGTCAAGAGTTAACCCATCTTATAATAAAAAAAAAATTAGTTAGCGAAAATTAAGGGTGTGAATGGGCATACGAAACTGAACGACTTTTCCCAAGGAACAAAGGACGAAATATGAAAAAAAACCACCTTCTCACACGTGCGATCAACTGATTGCTTTTTTATGGGAAGTCAAACATTTTTTTTAAGACTTTCCGTTTTTTAAGAGGTTCCTTGAAGAAAGTTGTTCAGTTTCACGGGGAAAATCACCTGTAAAGTTTTGCTTACTGATTTAAAGTCACCCCATATATGTATTTAAACGTCCTTTAATATGTATAGTTTAAATGTCTTTTTCTCCTGCCGTCACCCCAAAAAGTATCACATTAGATACAGGATTTGTATCGCACGGCGCGTAAGCTGGTGCGTGACTTATTAAATCATGTCGGAATACGTACGTAGGTACATCGAAACATCATCATCATCATATCAACCTATTACAGTCCACTGCTGAACAAAGGCCTCCCCCAAAGTGCGCCACTTTGCACGATCCTCCGCTATTTGCAGCCAGCCACTACCCGCTATCTTCTTTAGGTCATTTGTCCATCTACGTTTGCCAAGACTTGGTCTCCATTCGAGAACCTGTCTACTCCAACGCTCGTCGGTTCTGCGACAGACATGGCCAGGCCACTGCCACTTCAGCTTGTTACACTTTTGGATAATATCCATCACTCCGGTTTTCTGACGGATAACCTCGTTTCGGATTCTACCCCTTAGTATCGAAATATAGCAGGTTAATATTCCTTCGATATTAATGGAATTATAATCGGGCAATTTAATTGCTTTATGTGGTGTGAACACGCAGTACGAACTGACCAGTTGCTGCGGTTACTATTAATACTTATCAATATCCATTTAAAAATAACCACTTTTATTATTATGAATGAGCGGTGCGGTGTATGTTCGTTTTATGTAGATTTATTGTCATTAGTTTATGCTCTTTCATAAGTTTTACGAAATCTGAGTTTTTTTCAGAAAGACGAAAAAAAGCGCGGTGGTTAGCATTACCAGTTTTCAATGACAAATACATTTTTAAAGATAAGAAAACTTTTAAAACGAACAGATACGCAACAATAAAGAGACTAGGTACACCTATTCAAAATGCAAATGTTCAAAACAGAATTTTTTATCCCAGAACTTCAAAGTGAAGCATAAAATCCTTGCCATTAAAAACTAGGACGAGAACTATCCGAGGAAAAGACTGCTGAACTTAACTCTTCAAGCATATCTCTTCCCGTTTGCAGACATAAAGCGATCAATTGCTGTCTTGTTGTTATTGTTTACGTTAAAATAATGAAAGCAACGAACCAACAACTGCGAGCGAAAACGATTTATACACGCCATTTACTTTTCTCTCCTTTCTTTTGTCTTGACGATGTGCAAATGGTAAAGTTTTTAACATGGATTAAGTGTGCTATTTGCTAGCAGCAGCTCTAGCACGATAACGACAAACTCGCGCTCGGCTCACGCTGAAACTTCACTTTGATTGCGCGAGGGTCCCGCGCAAAGGCTTGCACGCCCTATGGCGTTGTCAATATTGACATTTTGACATAGGACCACGGTGTTGTCGCAGCGCTGTCACTATCGTACTCGGCCTGCTGGGTTTGAATAAACAATAATTTAGTTTTACAACTATAGAATTTCTTTAGTAGGCCGTATAATAAAACGTCTGCCTCCAGTCAACTGTTAAGGTGATGGACTGAATAAAATATTTTTAACAAAAAATTTACCTGCCTTCAAAAAGGGTGAAATATTTTTTTAAAGCTATATTCACGAGTAAGTAGTGGTATGGGTAAAACAGTAAATATAATTCATAGCGGAGTAACGGTAAATAGAGAGGAATATTTTTTTTGAAGTTGGCGCCGAATAATTACTCGCATGGCTAATAAAACTATCTTAGTTTTTACAATGCCAAAAAAAGCTTGTGCGAACACTTATTTCATTAAACTAGGTCCTGTTCATACCAGCGCTGACGTCAAAAAAATATATTCCTCTCTATTTACCATATTCCGCTATGAATTCATTCACTGTTTTACCCGTAACCGCGACTTACTCGTGAATATAGCTCTAAAAAATTATTTCACCCTTTTTGAAGGCGGGTCAATATTTTGTTACAAATATTTTCTTTTTTTCTTTTTAAAGGTTATCATATTATTCATATAACTTTCCTCGTAGATTTATTAGAAAGCACTAAATCAATCGAGATTAAAGAGCAATATAGTAATCAATTAATTTCACCCCCACGAAAAGATATGAGGTTGTGGTATTCACAACCAGTCGCAAGATGGCAAGAAAGATACGGGGGTAATTCTCAAACCAATCGCCAGATGCCATGAAAGATATGGGGTGGTGATATTATCAACCGATCACCAGACGGAAGGAAAGATGTGTGGTGGTAATATACTCTACACCGGTCACTAAACGGTAGAGCCCCAGAACACAAAAGAGCCCCAAAAAACAACTTATAAGTCTCAGGGAACAACTTTGTTTTAGCTTTGTCTACATTGATGACCTATATAAAAAATGTTATGGGACCAATCTGGAAGTAGATGCTTCCGAACTAAAAAAAAATTTTGAAATCGGTCTACAAATTACGGAGTTTTGAGGTAACAAACATAAATAAAAAATATAAAAAAATCACCCGAATTGAGAACCTCCTCCTTTTTTTGAAGTCGGTTAAAAAGCTATAATTACTATAAAAGGGGACGACTTTGAAATCAAGTTTGCTTTGATAGTCACGAATCACAAGCTCGTAAGTCATTTTTTTTTTACAAAAACTTATCAGATCCTATGAAAAAATAAACCATACAGCTAAAACATTAACGAAACCTTTTATTTTTTAATTTTAATTCTTCGATCAACTGTTCTATAAAGTTGATCGAAGTTTTAATTACAATGTAAAGATTGGTGTCAGAGATCTAAAATCGCTACGTTTTGATAGTTCGCATTATTTCACTGTCAGCCAGCTGCAGAGTTAATGCCAATTTAAATATCATACTGTCACTTTCCGACTTGTTGACGTAAAAAAAGACAGCATTACATTTAAAGAAGTTTAACTTTAATGAACGTTTTTGCAACTGAGTGTATGTTCCATCATTTCACAATGTCTTTGTAGGTCAAAGAACAAAACCAACAAAAAATTCAAATCGGATTTAAATCCTACAAGTGATTTTATTGTTTTAATAGCTTCATTTGTTGCTAAATGAGACTATCCTAAGTTTTCCCCCTCGACGGAGGTGTGCATAAGTGGTGGGGGGTAAAAATGTACCCAAAAAGGGATATTTTTGCGATTTTTCGGTTATATCTCGTAAAGGACTTACAATATCGAAAACTGTCTTTCATAAAAGTTGGAGGGCATTTAATCCTGCGTAGGATAAGACCAAATTCATATTTTTCGGACTACTCGTTCTCATGCTTTAGCTCATCAAAGTTGGATAAAGCGTCAAGCAGGCTAAGCGAACAAGAGTGGCCCCCTAACGACGGATTTGGTCATTCTTTCAGGTGGTATACTGGCTGGCCCTTTTTTATTATTATTAATAATAATAAAAAATAAATTAATAATAATAAAAAATAAATTATTATTAATAATAATAATAATAAAAAAGGGCCAGCCAGTATACCACCTGAAAGAATGACCAAATCCGTCGTTAGGGGGCCACTCTTGTTCGCTTAGCCTGCTTGACGCTTTATCCAACTTTGATGAGCTAAAGTATGAGAACGAGTAGTCCGAAAAATATGAATCTGGTCTTATCCTGTGCAGGATTAAATGCCCTCCAACTTTTATGAAGGACAATTTTTGATATTGTAGGTCCTTTACGAGATATAGCCGAAAAATCGCAAAAATATCCCTTTTGGGGTACACTTTTACCCCCACCACTTACGCACAACTCCGCCGAGGGGGAAAACTTAGGATAGTCTTATTTGGCAACAAATGAAGGTATTAAAACAATAAAACCTTTTGTAGGAATTAAATCCGTTTGAATTCTAAGCCGATTGGGCTATTGACTTACCTATCATAAATATGACAGGATGCTGAAATTTTCATGAAGAAGTACATTCAACAAAAATTTCGGATACTTACGTTGGTAATATTTGTCCAGCATCCTAAACCCACACCTCTGATTCAAACTCAAGTGGCCGCATCCGAATGTCACACTTGAGTGAGCAGTGGGCGGAATAAGATTCATTTAGGTGGGATCTTTCTCTTATTTGAAAAAAAATCTTACAAAAATCTGTGACTTTTGCAAAAAGTCCCGTGCTTTTGAGTTACATTACTTGAATTTGGTAGGAGTTGATA
This sequence comes from Aproaerema taeniolella, assembly GCA_949987775.1. Taxonomy (NCBI): domain Eukaryota; kingdom Metazoa; phylum Arthropoda; class Insecta; order Lepidoptera; family Gelechiidae; genus Aproaerema; species Aproaerema taeniolella. The sequence continues at coordinate 10,069,063 of OX465257.1, forward strand.
AATATTGTGATATCTGGACATTGAGGTTATATTACATAGTATTTTGTTTTCCTTTCTACGCTTCATTAAATTCTACTCATTAAGTTAACGAAACAAATACTACCAATAAGATTGAAATATCGAAGTAGTACAACAATTAACTAATTTGAGTACCCAGTATTCAATGTATGTACGACCTTTAATATACAGACAAAAATGCAGCCATCTTCATCAACCTGCCTACTCTATAAGCGTAGTAATTGAGGATCTTCCTACGAAATTATTTTGAAGTGCTTTTTGTACATTACGAAATTAGTAGCATAAAACTAGTTTCATGACACTAGTATCATCAACCATTTCACGTATAAACGTCAAGTTTTACAGTGCATGCACCGATTTCACGACAGATACAGTTTCGTGTCGCGCGCGATTTTTGGATAAAACTAGTGTCATGCAACTAATGTCATCGTATAAACGTGACACGAAACCTGTGTCGCCAAAGCGCCTGCGCTGATAGGACGTGTTCTTTTGTCGTGATGAGGGCGGGGTTAATCAAAAGAAAAGTATGGAATGATTCTAATGCGGTTTTCCCTTTAAAAGCTGACGTAATCAATATGTCTCTTAGCTATATTTAATTCAGCCGTTTAAAAGTTGTAAGCAATCAAATGTATTTTCCAACGTCAAACCACGTCTTTTCTTTAGAGACAATCTTTTCTTAATTTTATACAATAACATCTGTATGACTACAATTTGCAATGCAAAATAAAGTTTCGATGTTGGTGGATCCATGAACACAGACATACTGTGGATTTCACGACACCATTATTTTAATGAAACTAGTTTCACAGCTACTGAAAGTAAGTCGAGTGTGAAAGTAGTGTCATGCATTATTCAATTAATTTCATGTCACCACTTACAGTAGCTGTGAAACTAGTTTCATTAAAAATAATAGGGTCGTGCAATCCACAATATGTAATGTATGTGTTCATGGCTCCGCCAACATCGAAGCTTTATATTGCATTGGCAAAATGTTGTCATATAGATGTTATTGTGTAAAATTAAGAAAGGGTTTTCTTGAAAGAAAATACGTTTGGTTTGACATTGGAAAAGACATTCGATTGCTTACAACTTTTAAAAGGCTGAATCAATTTTGATCAAATATAGCTAAGATCCATTTTGATTACGTCACCTTTCAAAGCAAAAAAACCGCATCGAAATCAGTCCATTCGTTTTTTTTTCGATTTTTTCTTTGATTAACGCCGCCCCACACCACTACCAAATTATATGATGACATTACTTACATGACACTAGTTTTATCCAAAAATCGCGCGCGACACGAAAGTTTCAGTGTCGTAAAATCGATGCATGCATTGTAAAACTTGACGTTTACACGTGAAATTGTTGATGATACTAGTGTCATGAAACTAATTATATGCCACTAATTTCGTAATGCAACCCCAGCTTAAAGTAAAATAATTACATTTTAGCAATTTCTTACATACATACATCCATACGCTCACGCCTATAAAATCCCTAACGGGGTAGACAGAGCATCGGTTTTTTTAGAACCACTAGATGCCACGTTTGACACAAATTGTGAGGGTTATCAGATGGAACAAGTTGCATAATAGTGAGAGGTGGTCAGCCTTTCGCCCATTTTACAGCAAAACCCTCTCATCCCACTTTCCCTCAAGCAATTTTTTCCTAAGCCAATTTCTTAGTAAACAGTTACATTGTGTGATTTTAAATTAGTTAGCAAAAATTAATTATATGTTCAGCCTACGAAACATACAACATGTGCGATCAGCTGATTTGCTCTTATGTGGGAAGTCGGTTTTTTTTTGAAAATTTTGTACGGTTCCTTTGATTCTGGGAAAAGTTGTTCTGAAATTGAACAACTTCAATTTCATACGGAGAATCAGCCCTACAGTTTAGATAACTAATGTACAGTCGCCCCTATATGACCCAAATCGCTCCTGAATCCGTCCTTGGAGGTCTACTAAAATTCCATTCAACAACGTTATCCAATGACATTTTCAAGGATCTTAGGAAGTACTCGAGAAGCTTCCAACCTTAAGTTTCGGTTTTGTTATACATTCAAACATCTACCAGTAGATTTTTGAGTACACGTATTTAGAAAATAAATGATTTTATTATTATTATTTTACTTGGGAAAAAACATTTTCTTATCCCATTTCTGGGGATTTTGCCTCTATCGCGGGCTTGCGGCCAAAAAGATAGGGGAGTTTTTATTATTATAATTATTATTAGATTTTTGAAAAGATTTCTGCGAATAACGCGACGGAGACTTGTTTTTAAAAATTTCAATAAAATTACAATACAATACAATATAATTTATTGCACACCAACATTATAGAACAAGGTACAGGTAAAAATTATATTATGGAAAGTAACAAAGTTAGTGTACAAAAGGCGGCCCCATTACCAAAAAGCAATATCTTATCCGCAACTTTATAATTCATTTATAAGAGTTGAAAATTCTACGTTTCGAATATGATTTTATAGCTTTTCGAACATACCTCTATATCCCTAGACATCATTGTCCAGTGTACGTATCTTTAGCCTTATAAAGTTATTTAACAGTCATAAAAGGGATTCTTCCGTATATTTTTATCGCTCAAATATACTATTCCATCACTAGGTACTCATTACATTATGTACATTTTGAATTCATGTTCCTAGTTATTATTTTCTTAACGTTGTTTGTCAGCTCCCCTATGTAGTTCCTGTAATTAAAACAATTACCTACTACGTGCCATACATTTTGAAGCAAAATAATATCTTCTTCCTCCTCCTTTGTCTGATAACTTGTATCTTCATAAAGGAGCAAGATACATACAATATTTTAGTAGGGATTGTCGAGTTTGGAGCAAATTTGTCGTTTAGCCTGACGGAAAATCAACTGAAGTTTTCATACCTATCGTGTTTCACGGCCGGTCCCCGATTTAGAACTTTGCAAATTACCGTCGGCAGCAAGTTAGAGCCCAAGTTACCTAACTTAAGGCAAAGCTCGATGTGTACATAACATCAAAGAGATGATTTCCTATTTAATCACATAACTTACGGGTCAACTGATTTTAAATTGGATACGAACAGAAATCGGTATCCACTTATGTATGTAAAGTTGATTTATTTATGGAGCTATGTACATAAATAGAGGCACGGGTTGCATCGGGGGACCGATTTCCATAATCCGTAATATTACGCAGATACAGGTATCTTCATATACATATACAAGGCGCCGCCGCGAGCGGTTTAAACATGGGTTCGTCATTGTCCTTATTTGCTTCGCTTTTCCCCATATTTATTGAATTTTTTCTGGATTCTGCAAATTTTATGTGTAAAGGGCTCGTTTGACCAGAAAACCCCGTGGGACGTGCCGGATCCTTCGCAAATAATATGCGATGCGGCCCACGCGGCGCGCTACGCTCGTCTTAATTACGACCACTCTTATGATAGACGGCACCCTCCTGTGAATACCAAGCAGACAGAAGTTGGATATGAGATTATGGATATTTCTCCGTGTTATGTTAAAATGTGGTTTTGTAGGCCTCTACCCTTTAAGTAAGTTTAGATTCGTTTATTGCATTGAAAACAAGCAAATTTTTATGTTTTCAAGTTTATGTTTCGAATACCTCTACTCTATAAAGTAGGTATATCAAACGTCTTTGACCTTTTTCCGTCCCAGAAATATGATTTCATGTTCAATAGATCTTCCTTACACGTGGTATATTTATTATCGCTCGTAACGCGAAGAGGCGTCCCGTGTTTTTATTCGCGACATCGCACATATTAGGTAGGAAAGTGGAGTGTGTACGTGACGCACTTTACGAGTGCTTGCCAAATGGGGCCCTATTGAAATTACAGCGTTGTCTTTCAACCTTTTCATTAACTCAGAATACCTTGCCATGCGAAATTAGATTACCCTTCATGGGAGCGTGAGCTTACAATTTGCAAATACACTCACAAATGCTTATTTATTACGCTTGTTGGCTTACAACTTTCGCTTTTATATTACTTTGATCTTGTTTTTCACTTAGAAATCTAATAAAATTCATAATTAGCTGTAAGTTTTAAATATAGTTAGATACACATTCAAATACTTCTGTATTTCAGTAGATTATTGTTGATAAAAATAAAAAATAACTTGAACGAACGTCTTCTTATCGTGTAGGTATAGTCAGGTATGTGGCGAACTTGGTGTCAGAGTTTCCAAAATGCACAATGACATCAAAGAAAAGGAACGAGAAAAATCGAGAGTACCTAATAAATTAAAACATGCGAATAATCCTTCTCGTTATGTAGAAATATTTGATGATCTCGCAAATAATTTCAAGTGAATCTTATAATTTCATTTCGTGAAATGTGTTTTTATAGATTATAGGGGTGACTTTAAATTATTAAGCAAAGCTATAGAGGGTTGTTCTCCTCGTGAAACTAAAAAAAAATTCCTACGTAACCTAAGTACCTATAAAAAATTCTCAAAAAAAATTCGGTTTCCCATACAAAGGAAAATTAGCTGATTGCGCAAGTTGCATGGAGAGGCGAAAATTGTTTTCATATCAGCCTACGAAACTGAACAACTTTCCCCAAAGAATTAGGTAAAAATATGAAAATAAATGTTCGCCACTCCTTGACCGAGCTTAGTCTGAAAAGTTGATTTTTTTTTAGAGAATTTCTTTAAGAATTTTTAAAGATTTTTTTTGAGGTTTCTCGGGGAAAGTTGTTCAATTTCATAAGCATAATCATCTCTTAGAATTTCGCTTTATGATTTGAATTTAACCCTCTTAATTATTTGTAAGTACACACGGCAGCACATCAGGCTATACATGTTGACCCTGACGTCGCCCTTATCTCGCTCGTAATAGCGCCGGCTTTCGTAGTGCAAATGTGTAACCTGACATTATGTCTGTACATTATTTTGTAGTACACCAAAGCGGTATTGAAGGCTTAGAGATTTTACTTCAGAGTACATAGTAATCAGCGCTTAGCCTGTATTTTAAACGCAAGAATTGTCTTCGGAGACACGCTTAAGATCAAAGCATTAACGTGGCTGATTCGATCAAAAGGATTCTCCCTTAAAACGTGTCCCCTGAAGCAACCCATAACCATACGAAACGTAAACGTTTTGCACGCCATTACAATCTTATATTGTTAAGAGGCGCTTGTATAAAGCAATATTCTTGGAAATTTGCCGTTACGGAATTTTAGACGGTGGGCTGATTGTCTCTCGAAATACCTTCAATATCTTGATATTCGAACGAGTAAGTATGAGGAATTGACAGAGCTATGTTTGCCTCTGCGGTCGAGCCAGGACATACAATATATTATTCAATATCTGATCCGACTTGTGCTCACGGGGCGTATGATTTGAAACCAGAGGAACCACGACGAACCATTGACGGAAATTTCAGCTACAACCGATATTGTTGAGTTTGATAACAGTTGTAATTCTGATCATAGAGCTATAAACACCTTTCAGGCTAGTCGTGGCAGACTTAGGAAATGGTGAAAAGATGATATCCATTGTTATGAAATACTAGTTGGAGCAGAAACTTAAAATCCTATCCTGAGAAAATGTGTGCGTAGGAAAAAAACACATTTTCTCAAGATAGGATATAGTGATAACATGTCACAACTGCGCATACGTGTATAGAAATGAAGACTTTACTAAATGCTCAAAGAATTACATTTTTATATTCCAATTTAAAGAGTTGAAGAGTATGTTGAAAAGTAAATTCCAAACTGCACCTTTGCGAACAGACATAGTCTTGAAAGACAAATATTTTTGACTTACTTTAAGCAACATTTAACTTTCACTGAAATAAACACATTTTGAATTTGAAGAGGGAAATTAATTCCTGACTTTCTCCACTCATGAATAAATGGAACACAATAAAGAAAACACCAAACTTTGCTTTCCTAGATTCTTTAATATTCATCACCAAATCTGTAAATCACACTTTGGTACATAATAAACAAAAACAACAAACCTTGCAACAGTTAAAATATATTCTGGCTAACAAACTTTAAAATATTCAGGCTACAATAACGAAACTTAAATATTTCGAAATAAGTAATGTCTATTTTTTAATGGTATTGTAATTGGCAAACAGTTAAAATTGACTCACTTTTTCAGGTATTTATTGAAATACCTCAAACTATTCGTATTAATTTTTACATTTGAATAAATAATTAGGTAAGTATTACTAAGTAGTGAAAGGACTTCAGTCACTCAAATGAAAATTTTATGTTTAGGCAATTTTTTTTTTGTTTAGTAACAAAACTTTTTTTTATAAAACATTTACTTATCTTTTGATTTGTAGAATTATTATTTTAAAAGACCGAGCCCTTTTCACTAGTTTGATATCTCTATATTGACTATTCTCTGTACTCACAATCCTATTAACTCAAACCTTCAACCCGAAGTCATGATTCGAAATATCAGATTCGCCGGAGAGAGGTATACTGGCTATGTTCTAAAAGATTGAGTATCTACATCGAGAAAGGTCCCACAAGTACTCCAAGAATTAGAAAAACATTCTAAAAGGTAAATTTTAGTCAGTATAATCTAAGTGTATAGGTATAACAAGTTTAATTTATTCGATTTCGGTATGCGTACAATACGATTAGATCTAATCGAACAATTTTAAACAAAACCTCCTTTGTTATCGTTCTAGCCGCAACTTTAATCCACCTTATTGCTCGTTTAACTAGACATTACCATAACTCATAATCGAACCTCTACTCGAACTAAGTATTTACAATTCCACTTCACTTTCATTATCATTATAGTTTATGAGATTCCGCATTTGACAGCGTGTGTCCAATATCATACTGATGTGGTGATTTGTTCAATTAGGTGGTGCTCGCGGCGACGGTGCGGACAGGGCCCGCGGCAGGAGCCCGTCCGGGCCCACGTGCCGCCGCCCCCCCCGCGCCGCGCCAGCCCCTCCGGCACGCTGCGGGACGGACGCAACGCCGCGCGCGAGCAGCACTCCGGGTAATGAGCAGCCGCCGAGCAGCACACGCGGTTCAACGGAGCCGCGTACGACAATGACTTAGGCAGCCGAGTGGTGCAAGTAGGCCCAGACCACGTGCAGTAGGCAGTGGCCCCCCCAGCCCCGCAGGCGCACCACGCCGGCTCGAAGCGCGGCGGCGGCGTCACGCACGGACACACCTCCGCCACGGTGGGCGCCGGAGCGGGCGGCGGCGGCTCCGGATCCCGCTTCGAGAATCCTACAAAGAACAGCAGCAGCGCCCCCACTAGAGTAGTCGCCGTAGAGAAATAAAATCCCGCTCTTGGAGCTTGTTGGTTAATGTAACCAGTCACTGGTACACCTACTATCACAGGTATGGCTTCGGCGCCTTGCACGAAACCTGTTAACAAAATAAAATTGCAATTAATCCTCTCATAATCTGATCTGTTTTTTAAACTCAAGCTTGAATACTCACCCCAGACTTTAGTGAAATGTCGTCCACGCACGCGTTCCATCGTGAGCATTTTAATGGAATACAGGTATCCTCCCAAACATAGGCCATACATCCATGCAAAGAGAACGTATCCATGATAGCCCTCAACGCTGCTTAGTGCCAGCATTGAAATACCTAAAAAAATATTCAGATTAGACTCTACAATGGATGGGCATTACGGGTAATATTTATTTATTTTTAATATCATCGTACCTATTCCAAGCATAGCAGTTTGGCAGAGATACTGTTTGGAGACGAGGCACTGAGCCGAGGGTCGCACCAGCACGAGCCCAAAGCCGGCGCAACCCAGGACAGCGGCAAACCCCAGAAATGTCTGAAGCAGCACCAGTGCACTCTCCTCCAAACCTTCTTGGAAACCTTGTAACGCCTGTGAAAGAAGAAAATCCTTAATTTCCAACACAATAAAAAATCAAAAATTTGAAATACCTCTTTACGAAAATTACTTACAAGAAAAAACACTGGTGTATAGAGTCCAAATGCAGCCACTCCAGCCGCTAAGAACAAAACTTTTGCTGGTCTTGAGCCTAAAGGACTTAAATCAATAAGCGGAGGTCTCTTTAGGCCTTTCAGTTTTTTCTCCTTTACCTGCCAAAAACAATCACGGAGATTTTAATATCGAGTTCACATTAATTAAGCAAAATAAATTGAAAATGAAAAGGTAACCTAATTAGATTCAAAGCGCTAAAACTCTTGGGGCTTGTAGCTGATTAGGAATTTTATTCTAGGCACAATTTCGAGGAGGAATTTTGTTCCCCCGGGCATGCTCATTAGATGGGATATTTGAAGTTATTATTAACGGAGGGTCAGACCTTTCGGCGTTGATTTTTGAGGTGTAATATTGCTCGGCGTTGAGGGTGGTATAAGGACGCGCTTCTGTACACAGCACTCAGGAAAAATGCTAGTACTAAAACACCTGTGATCGCTTGAAGTCCCAATCGCCAGCCAAGTTTTCTGTGGAAAAGGAAAATAGATTAAAAATCTAATCCCATCTATTCGAAAAGGACGACTTGGTTCGCCTTTAAGTGCACCCAAAGGTGGTGTTTTCTATAAGAAACTTTTAGCGGATAGTAATGAGTTTTTTAATCCTCTTTATAAGAGCGCCGCAATTATCTTTGCCGTGCACTTCTTGAAAATGTAATGTTTTAGTTGTTTTATTTTTAGATACCTACTATTTAATTTCAATTTAGTTACTTTTCAATAGTACTCGGACGCAATAGTAGATTGTATTATAAGGAAGCAAAATATTATTTTTACGGCGAGGGCGCTTTTTTGAATTCAGAGCGAAGTGAGGAATTCTAGAGTAGAATCTTATATTTTCAAAAAGTGCGCGGCAAAGATAATACATTCAAATATGAAATATTTCAATTTCTCAAACATAATAAGTTTTTCCTTGTTAGTTTTTGAAAGATTTAGTCACCCAGCTATGAGTCATAGTTGAAATAATAATAAAATCTATCGTATAAAGAGGCGTATGTATACAAATATACATCCCGTCGTACCCAACAGCTTCTTTGTATGCGACGCTGAAGAGCGCAATGCCGACGCCGCCCCCAGTATGCGCCACCAGCTCCACAAATTGCCTCCGTCTCCTGAAGTACGCCCCCAGCACCAGACCTGCTGCCTCACGGACCAGGCCGCATCCAATGCCCAGTACCACTCCTGAAGAAGATGTTAAATCCTTAGATCACAATAATTTATGCTAACCAGATATTTTTAAAATTACTTTCCAAAAAACATACTCAACAAGTACACACGCATTTCGATGGATGAAGACATTCAAAAGAAAGGTCAGTGAAAGCAGGCCGATGGAGAGATCCCATCCCATTACCTTTGTGGAAAACTTTTTCATTATACCAATTTGCGGTGAAAAGGTAGTCGTCAGATCCCATAATTTGTCAACGTCTAACATATTTTGTTTTTCATCAACGAGTACTTTTGCAGTAGGTATTTTGGTAAATGGAAACGTTTTGCGCTTCAATTTCATTCATTATTTGTCTACTAATGGAACGTGTTTTGTTTCCTCAATTTAATTGAGTTGTTAACAAGATATTTAGGCAGGTAGAGATGTTCCATTCCGCCTAAATCCCGCTAACCCTGACCCGTATTCAATTTCAGATTGTCGTAAAGTCAGAGGATACGAATTATCTCTACTCCGCATCAGTCTACACAACCCTCATTTACAGAGGTCGCAACTAATTGCACGCAACACTAAGTAAGTTCTTAGGCAGAATCTTTACAAGACTATAAACAAGGATTTACGCAACAACAACGCAATTTCTCGTTAGAGGAAAATTTTAGCCACAACCTTAATAAATTCTTACATGATAGTTTAACTGCGTGTTTTGAGATATTAAGTCTTCTTAACGATAAAGTACTTTTTGACGGGTTGTTGAAAGTTAAGTTCCAAAACATATAAGAGGAAACAGTTCAATCTAAACTTTGTTCGTGACTAAATTAATCATATCATCAGCTCATAATCTTACCATAGCTGAGCATAGTCTGATGCAGCTGTGTAGCGAAAGAGGTGAAAAGACAGGCGAGGGGCAACAGTAGACCACCTAGCAGAGCCATCAACCTTGGAGACCGCTTCCTGGCTGATATCAGAGCACCGGCGGCACGTGATACACCCACGCAGATAGCACCAGCCCACACTGTCAATTCCAAATGAAAATTATTATAATATTCGACAATATAATAAATAACTCAACAAACTTCAAGGATCCTAAAAGGATCTTCAGTTATTGAAGTGGTTTCTCTTTGTTTCATGAATGATAAAGGACTTTCTATAAGTCCAGAAGTTTAGGTAACTTCAAGATTTATAGAACATATAAACAACCATTAACTAATTCAACCATTATTAGTATCGCTGTGATCAGTTTAGCCGTTTTAAATATAACTAATAGATCCAAGTAAAATCGAAATATGGCTGCTATACGATCGAAGCAAATATATTAAGCGAGGTAGTCAAAATCATGAGTGGGCTGCTTAAAATCTATCTATCTATATAAAAATAATGACTGGGCTGTCAGATATAATAAATTGGCGACTAATATTGTTAACAGGGTAGCAAAAATAAACATTTTTGACGATTTACATGTTTCGCAGCCATAAATTTTGTCGCTTGAAAAAAAATTTGGTCGCCAAATCATAAATCTCGCTGCCAGTTTAAAATAAAATGATACCAACATCTTTTTCATAGCTGCCACTTTTTAATTTTTTTCACTCTTGATGTCAGTAGTAGCCACACCTATTATTTTTAATCTAATTTCATAATTTAATGACCCAAATTTCACATTTTATTTGTCCCTTGATTAAATACAATCCATATAATAGAAATCAGTGTGTATGGTTTCAAAAGGGTATGTAATAGGGTTTCTAAGGAACCTGAGTAATTCTCTTATCAAACATATTAAATTCGATATGGAGCACAAAGGCAAGGGTAATCGCATATTAATTTTCGATTTAGGATAAGGACATGTCATTACCACACAATAAAGTCATTATGTTCCCCGCATCGTCTACGCGGGATTTTACGTCGATTTACTTCAGGCTTCTTGTCATTGCATCTGTGGTATTGGGAAGCGGAAAATTCCTTGGTGAAATTTTTGTCAATTATTTATGACTAGCATAATATGACTAAGTTCGTTCCTGTGGGAATTAGGGAAAATTTTGTAGCCTATGTTACTCAGGGATAATGTAGCATCTTAATGGTGAAAGAATTTTTGAAATCGGTCCAGTAGCTTTTAAGTTTATTCGTTACATAAAAAAATACAAATCTTTCCTCTTTATAAATTAGTGTAGATTACGACGTTGATATACTTCAACTTATAATCCAAAGTATATCTTTCTAATCCTAATAGTAGAAATAAGAACTAACATGTACACGTATACATAGAATAGACGATGAGCAATATTTAATTGAATGATTATAAGTAAATCTAAGTAATATAAGTACTTGCTTTGAAATAGATATGTCAGTTCTAAAGTCGTAATTATGACAAAATTACCCATTCTCCGCGGATGCTTTAGATTGAATCAAAGATATAATTGCGTCGCAGAATTAATGAATACGAGTAATTAGGGCAAAACACAGTATTATGAACTTAATTATAAAACGTGTTTGGAAAGCTTGCACAATATTAATCTGGAAACGATGTATGGATTTTAGAAGAAATAAATGAAAAATATATTATACCTGAAAGGGCTTGTAGCAAAACTGATTACAGCCTTTAATTCGTTAGCGGCGACACTAAATTCCAATTTTCTAGCGCCAAACTAACAAAGTTATGTTCACCCCCATCCCCGCGATAGACAACAAAGGCCCCGCTCATAACACAAATTATTTCTCCCTCTTAATATTCCGCTCAGGTCGTGAATCTCAGAAAAATAATTCAATAAATCACCCGTCCACAAATACTGGTGACTTCTTAACTTAATTTGCCTTGTCCAGTCTTAATTTTGTGTTTAAACGAAGCTGTTGTTTACACGAACTGCTTTAAAAATACAATTTTCTCATTAAAGCTGCGAAGTCAAAAGCTTATCGAAACGGAGTTTACAAAACGTTTGTAATTAAGTTCCTAAATTTGAGCTTTTTAATTTAGATAATGCCATTACGCTTTTATTTGATACCACTGGAAAAAAGCGGTTGTTTACTTTAAGTATTTCTGGAGGGTGTCGTTGATAGATGAGTCCCGAGCCGGCAGTTCAGCAGGGGTTGCTACGCTTTCAGAATAGAATGCTTCCTCAATCAGGAATTCAGTGATTACGTATTAGGCGCTATTGTATTTGGGGATCATTTATTGCTGTCACTTATTTCCAACTCCAGTTTTCTAGTCAGTAACAAGAAACCAAGTTTTGGCTGCCAATTTTTAATAGCAAGGGATTTTTTCGCAACGAGAATAAGTAAAGAGCACTTTCTCCGTTCTGTATGCGCTGTAGTGTAGTTAAATGATTTATCTCTGAATATTGTCAAAGTAATTACCCCTATTAAGTATAAACCAATTTCTTTTCAAGCTTTATTTTATTCACAGTTTATTTGATTGAACAGCTATTACTGACATTGTTTTTTACTTATGAAATGGTTATAAAATTAAAGTTATGTGTCGGGCAAAGGCGTATGGAACAAATGCGTGAGCTTAAGTAATGTGTGTGTTGACAGCCGGTTTGGTCGAGTGGTAGTGGCGTTGCCTCTTGATCGGCGGGTCCTGAGTTCGATCCCCAGTCGGGGAAAACATTGTGTAAAAAGCAGATGCTTGTTCTCGGGTCATGGGTGCTTGTGTCTTTCTTTATGTATGTTCCAAGGGACCCACCACACAAGGGAAAACCTTAGAGATGGCATTTGAGTGTGTAACGTTTATTTATTTGTGTGTAGAATTACCTCATTGATACATCTAAAGATTTACACATGCACTCAATGAGAGAAAAGTGATTGTACTTACCAGCGTGGTCAGCTGTGGGACCAAGGTGTCTGAGTGCGTACACATGTAGAGCCCCATAAGCTAGCTGCAGTCCAGTAGATAAGAGATGAGCGAGAAACGCGGCACCACATACGATCCATCTGAAAACACTATATTTTGAAGGCAACACGACACAAATTAAATTAGCAGCATTAACACAATGTTGGATCACTTGCCTAATTGACGGGCTGATTGATAGCGCTCGACGTGTGTAGGCTGTGATCAAATATCCCGAATGCTCTACCGAATGGAGATAAATCTATTTTAGTTCCCCGAAACCGATATGCGGCAAAACCGACACGTATACAGATGATTTTGAGTAGTATGTTTTAGCCTGTATGACTAGTTTATCTAAGACTAGCCGCTCGGGATTTCGTTCCCGTGGGAATTCGGGAAAATCATGTACCCTATGTCAATCACGGATAATGTAGGATTCTAATGGTGAAAGAATTTTTCAAATCGGTCCAGTAGTTTCGGAGCCTATTCAATGCAAACAAACAAACAAACAATCAAATCTTTCCTCTTTATAATATGTATAGATATAGAAGATATCTATAGATATAGAAGAATAATTTAATTTTAACAGTTTAATGACACTTTGACAATTATCTGTCGAAAGTTTAAAAAAACCTCCCTATAAGCTTTAATTTGTTTCATTTTTTGTAGGATCGATGGAGTTGGGTAAAAACATTTATCTAATTGGCATCTAAACATTTAGTGCCTTCAATCATTACGAAATGTTTATCCTGTTTATCACGCACTAAATTCTTCGTCCGTGATGAGATGTGCGCGCGGGATGTCTCTATCAAATGCCTCTATTCCCTCGCCGGCGGTAAATTTGTAAGAAAAATCTGATCGTATTTATCTTGTGTTGTAGGTTGAGGTTGTCGGTCCGACAGATGATAAGTCTTCATCTCGTGTCACGTTAGCCGCGAGGGAAATTCAAGATTCGTGTTGTCGTGCCTGGCCGCTTGTCGTACCATTTATCATTTATCTCACATCGCAGACAGGTTATGATGTGTCGCGTAACAATTTCTTCCCTCAACAGTAATATTGTTTCAATAGAGCACTGAATACTTACATAGAAGTGTGATGCTTTTGTTCTTGTACACTTTGTCACTCTCACGTAATTCATTGTCTTTGTAAAGTGCCGAGAGACTGACAAGAGTGTTGTATTGTTCACGATATCTGATAAAAAGGAGCACGATATTTACCGTTCGAAAAAACTGAGACAGTAGAGTATCCTTGAGTTATAACTCAAAGTGACGGTTTTTGAAAAACTTTCTATAAGAAATATTTTTCTATACATCGGTAGAATCTCGTATAAATTTTCCGAAAGGATTTAGGATATGCTTTACTCCTCATATGATCAAATTACTTAGAGAACTGCGGTTACACCACATCTCATGACAATAAAATTCTAGCAAGAATATCTATAGAGTGTATAGAGTGAACAAGTTTTACAGTTGAGCAGAGAAGACAACAGAGTTGTGGTAGGTCGGCTCAGAGAACACTATCCTCTGAAGAGACACCTGACAGAAACGGGTATAAAAAGCGACCCCGTTGGCCCCTAAATTTGACACGGAAAAAACAAGTCTTTACTTCTTGAACACGGGAGTTAATAGGCAAAGATGAATAAGTGTTAGCAGGAGAGGTGGAACTATCAGTGCATAGGTTAGCCCATGCGCACCTATGGGGAATTGGGTAGAAAGGTCCCAAAATAAAAGGACTGATCACTGTGTGTTTGACGGTCATTCCCCGCTATATATAGATATATAGATCTACAGAGTAACTATAAATGAATTAGCGACACTCAGATGGGGTTATTTTTGCTATGAAAATGAACAAATTATTAAAAAAATTTGGACGTCTCAGGCTATCAACTGATCGCTTAAATTTTATGTTTCGATCCATGTTCTTTGAGATTTGTTTAAGATTCACGTTCGTAATTTTCTCACTAATTTAAAGTTAGTTACCTAAAGTAAAACCCTGCAAACAGTGTACGTACCCCCAGCCGCCTTCAGGGTAGAAGTGGTGCTTGATGGCCCGCGTGTCAAGCTCGCGGCGACGCAGCGCAGGCACGGTGCGGTGCAGCGATCGCAGCTCCCGCTCTCGAAGGGCCCCTGCCGTCGATTCTTCTTCCCCGTCCGGCCAACCATCTGCATCAAATGAATTTGGTCATTCCTCGAAATAAGTCTCGAAGAAAAAGTAAGAACAACCGATAGCAAGGGAAAACCTCTGCACCAAAATGGGAAAAGAATGACTGTAATTATAAGGCGGGCTAATAGTCACAATGACGTCTTTTCCATCCTGAAGGGCAAAAACAATTTTTTTCTTACTCTGTGATAGGAATCAATATCACAACCAAATTCTGTGGCTTTGGTTAACCTATTATGAAGGTCTTAGATGTTTACGATAATATCGTGCATGCACTAAACTAAACTATAGCAAACATGCGCATTCTCTTATATGGAAGCGAAGAGGACGGCAGCGGCAGACACGGGACGTGTTTTCTTTACGTCTTAGATGTTCACGATAGTTTCTCGTACATACACGAAACTATAGTTAAAAAGATTGAGTACCTACCAGCGGAACTCGAAGTTTCCGATTTCGAGTACGTGCTTCAATTGTGGCAAAAATGCGCATTCTCGTATATTGGAAGAGAAGAGGACGGCAGCGATTGACACGGGACGATGTTGGTGAAGGAGGTCAATGGCAACGATCAGCCCGTCTCCATCAGCCGGCCATGGAGTACAGGGCCGCGGTGGCGGCGAGGCCGAGGGCGACGGGATCACCAACCCGCCTCCATCAGCCGGCCACGGAGTAAAAGTGGTTCTAATGAAGTACTGACCGTAGTGTGGTAGGCAGGTGTATGAGGTGGAGAGCGGGCGACAGCGGCAGCGCGGCGGCGGGGCGCGGGGCGGCGGCGGCGGCGAGGCCGAGGGCGACGGTGACCACCAACCCGCCTCCATCAGCCGGCCATGCCCGCACCCGCACCCGCACCCGCGCCCGCGCTACCTGCACAAATCAATCGACAAACACTACGTCATTATTAGCTGAAAGTAGGTATTAATTACTGTACTAATCTATAATACTAGGATAAATATTACAGGATAAATAGGTTGGTATGTAAATATTCATCCTAGTATTATAGTCCCATGTAATTTTTGAAGTATACTTTGGAGTATAGCCGAAAAACAGAAATATCTCTTGTTAATCGCCTTTTTGTCAAACACAATACGGAAAATAAGCCAACTATAGTATTTTGACATGCTCAACAACATCGTATTCGTTTTCATAAGATCTGGACTGGCGTTTCTAAACACACAAATTAACCTAAACACACAAATACGACGTATTGAAATACTGTGTCTGGTTCGGCTTAGTTTTCTCACCATTAAATTAACACCTTAAGTAATCTCAAGCTGCAGATAAAAACGACTCCACCAACTGAAATATTTAACATAAATTACATATTCAACATGAATAAACTTAGTTTCTAGATATGCAATGCAATACATTAAGCACATACTATTGATAAGCGCTCTCCTGCGCTAATTAATGTCCAATTCCCGCACAGTGCGGTTACCTATTACAATTAATTAATACACAGCTGGTGTAACACTGAATTTCTATTAACAAATTAAAATTAAACGTTATAACCGTATGAGGTTGAATTATAACAGTCTTTATGTTATAGCTAAATATAGTTTTAATCTATATTTTGTGTTGAAACAGAACAATCGAACAATATACATGTAATTCAGAAATTAGTTTTTTTTTTAAGTAACTTCACATCACAATAATGTCTATTTGAATATTTTTGATTATAATTTATTTTTGAGTCTGAAACTAATTTTTCAAAACTGCGGAAAATTTGAATATCGGAAACGCGTTGTTATTGGTAAGAGTCAATATGACTTAAAAGTTCACGACAACAAAATTACTCAAATGAATTAATACTTGTATATTACTGTACTTGTATATTATTGTTGCATATGTATACTTGTATATTAGTTGAAACTTTAGTCAAAATATATTAAAATCCACAAAATAGTCGTGAACTGTCTTGCTAATCGCGCCAAAATGGTGGCCGTTTAAAGTACCCGTGTCAGCTAGCTACTTTTAACTTACGAAAAAAAATACTTATGTATACCTAATTACTTTTCATAGTACATATTTTTTAACGATTATTTAGTGATGTAAGGTATTTTTTAATTCTTTATTTTGCATGAGCATAAGTTATACAAGTCACAGTATAAGAAAAACAGCACAAAGGCGGACTTATCCCACAAAAGCATTTCTTGCAGTCAAGCCAATAAAAATAATAATAAAATATTAATAAAAAAAATAAAAAAATACACGCATATTCCGTCGATTAATTATTGTTAGAGAAAGTTATTGTGTCATTTGTGTTTTAATTACATTACAAAGGTACAATAATTTTGTACCTTTGTGATACAAAGGTACAATAATTTTTGTTGTAAAAGTTTTCATACTAAGTTAAACGAGTGAAAAACTCCTTTAATTATTATTAATAACGAGCGTGAGTTTAGTTTATAAAGAGTTAAAAAGTTCAAGTGAAGTATGGAAACATTTTTTAAGACTAATAAATGGGCTTAAAACAAATAAATTTAAAAAAAATCTTAATACCGCAAATCCCGCGGGATCCGCGGGATGATGACCTCAATCCCGCAAGCGTGCGGAATCACGATTTTGATGCGGGATTGGATTCCCTACCTTAGAGTATGGGATATCAAAAGGAACAGGTTGTTGATATTACTTATCACAGTAAACGTCATGATGTAGTAGAAGCTCTAATGGCAATCGTAATTAAAAAGTTAATTGCTAGTTAACCGCCGCGCCGCCCAGTTCTTAGCAATGCACAAATGAAATAGCAGATAATGCCATCGTGCAACGTGGAGCGCATCCGCCTGAATTAAAAGGAGAGTTGGTAATTTCTTTCTGACTTCTAGTTAAAAGAAAAGCGACATAATTATTCGCTGGACTTCCTTTTTAATTTGTTTTAATTGATGGTTGTTTTAAGTATACTGTATTTTTTTATTTAAAACACCTCCGTAGCAGATGTAGTCTTATGCGTTTAGATGAACTATAATTTAATATGTATATGGTATATAAATTAATCAATTAACATAAGTAATTAAATAATTACGTCATCGCCGAGCATGGAGTGAAAGAAAACAAAGAATGTATATCAGCTACTGGCAAAATGACGGTAAGGTCGCCATTGATATCAACTTAACAAAACCTAACGTGGTTAAGAATTATAGCTTACGTCAGTGCCTCGTCCGCTAAGATTTAAGGTTGACGATTGAAATGAGGACTTAAGGTTTTGATTTATTGAAGGTTGAACCACAAAAAATAACGTATCCTGAATAAATATCTATAATCCATAAGGCATTTACTGTAATTAATAAATCATACCTAGCACAGGCGCACCGCTCCAGGCCTTCGCTCACGCTGTAAACGCTGCCGTGATGCATCCGCCCGTGACGTCACGCGCCTCCCCCCCGCATCCCCTGCCGTCTGTCCTAGGCTCCCCCCTGCATCGTCCTAGCACGCACTATCACATTATCAACACACACGTGTCCACCACATCGGATCACTGACCTCACGTCTGAGCCTCACTTCACTATTCAACACATCACACTGCCTCTGTCTTCATTATGTCACAACAGTACCTGAAATAAATGAGAAACTTGTCATTTTCAAATATTAAACTTCTAAGTCACATTCATTGAAAATTCACAAACATTTCTTATTATTAACAGATAACAGCGTATGTTTCGTTTTTCAGCTCTCTTCAAATCTGTGTGTTGCAGACGTGAAAGCTTGAAATTTGAAAGTTTTCATCTTTTCATATCGCGGATAATTTTGCAAAATTCAGGTCCAATCTCCCCTTATGAAAAGAGACTTATTATGCGGTTTCTATTAACTTTTGCGAATTTTTTTAATTAAAACTCTCATAACGTTGAAATATGAACTTTTAAAGTTGGGTTATTTATGGATCTGACCGTTAATGGAAAATAGCCTTGCCGAAAAGTTCTTAAGAATTAATAAAGGAACATGATACAGATGATTGCTTTTTTTTCTATTATAAAAATAATTATTATATTTTTGACAAGACACACAAAAATTAAGGAAATTTAAAATTAATCTCCACTCCACCAACCAGGCGCGGTCGCAGCCAGAAATTTTGGAGGGGGTCACTCACCCAATTCACAACTAAGTAGACAGCCTTTATCTTGAATCTTTACAATAAACTGACAAATTACATTATTAGAATATTGTTATACAATCTTTATCATAACAACGCATATCGATTTTGCTAGGATTACCAAAACTACGTAGTTCGGTTCCTTGTTTCTAAACTAGATGTCATTTCCAAGTTATTTTGGCCATCGTACGTAGTTCATAAAAACACCACTAGATGTCAGCAAACTATAAATTTATCGCGGTTAGGGGATAGCTAGAAATTTCCTTTTATTATTTGGCAAATTTTTGAGATTTTGAATTTGACCTTAGATTTTGGGGGGGGTCATGTCCCCTGTGACCCCCCCCTTCGGACCGCGCCTGCCACCAACGTCCACCATCAAGGATCTAAGCTACGTATTTTGTTGGCAGCTGATTATACTCAGTCACGCAAGTGTACCAACATTACTTATCAAAGTAATTGCGGAAAACACTTCAGTAATTTTCCACGGTGTGGAAAAATTGTGTATTACATAAAATATCAAGCACCCTCGTACGGTCTTAACGGTTCATAAAAATCAATTTTCCAAGTTGTTGAGTTGGCGGTCGCTTCGGGATGAGTTTGATAGTTTTTTCATGAAAATGAAGTCTTTGGAAAATTCTAGTTATTAAAGTTAGTTTTGGTCACTTTTCAAGTCTACTATACCAGTATATATATATATCTCCACAAAAAGGTACGCTCGCGAAATGTAATTGAAATAGTGTAGGTAATGCATAACAGTTTGAAAACTTCCAATTGAAGCTATTTATCACCGGTTTTGCATATTGAACAATACTCGCCTCGTATGGTTTCTTGTAACATAAACTACGCTTTGCCCAGTGCTTTGCACTGGTTTTGTAAAAAAATATTTGACAATAATTTGAACCTTAAAACTCAGAAAAAAAACACTTTCAATCTGTCATAGCTTTTTTATTTTTTTAAATAGGCAGCCTCCTCTGACACACTAAGGCCTGTATTACAGAACGCGACTAGACTCTGATCTATACTTAAGTAGCATTCGTCTTTGTCATTTTGATAGTGAGAGAAAGAGACAATCAATACTTAAGTATAGACTTCTTCTTCTTCTGTAATACACTGAAGAAGAAGAATGGGCCTTACAGTAAGAATTATTCAACCCCTAAGTTGGTTGGCAGCTAAATGCACTCGTATTTTGCATTTGAAACACCAAATAACAACAACAACAAATAAGCCGGTCATGGCTAAAATTAAATGGTGGAATGTTTGAAACCAACTGCAACTTCTAATGAGGCCTCTAATTCCCACAATAGTGGCTTAAATCCACTCAGAACTCACATTCGCTTTTCAGAGATTCGTACGTTTCTAAAGCCACAAATATTGTTGTAAAATCCCGAGGAACAAAGACTTCGTCACTGAGATTTTCACATAATAAGCTGAACTCATTACCAACACTTTGTGTCGTTTAAGGAAGATCTGTTTTAATTACATCTACAGACGAAAAAGCTTATAAAATATGCCTGATAAATAAATTAAAATCAAAGTGTATAAAAGAAGTAAAACCTAACTGGTAAACATAGTAATGTCCCTTCTTTAGTTAATATTTGTTGTTTCGAATTTATCTATGATAGCATTCCGCCCGGGACTTCGTTCCCGTGGGAATTCGGGAAAATTATGAAGCCTATGTCCATCGGGGATAATGTAGCTTTCTAATAGTAAAATATTATTATATACATTTTTACAATTGTTATTATTTAAATTATTTAATGCTAATGATTATTTTGTATTATTTATAATTTATGACATAATGAATTTGGGGTTGCATGTAATTTATTTTATTTTATGATAGTATTGTTATTCCATTGCCGATTTGGGTGTATACCTGTTATGACAACCTTATACACGATGACCTGTGGAAATTTTTCGAGAGCCCAACTGATCCAGCTGATGTAATAAAAAGTTATGACTATGTTTGTAGATTTTTAGTGAAATAAATGAAATGAAATGAAAAAGGAACCTTTGTGCCAAATATCAACTTTTTGGGCATAAGAGATTGATGTAGGCGTTGATGAATCAGTGAGTGGTGTAATGGGGACCTGCAATTTTATAGATTAAGAAGAAGATATTCGTTCAAATAAAACATCTCGCTACTTGTTGCTTATCTAAATTTGGCAGACAACATAGTAGCATTTCAAAGAAGATATTCCTTGAAGCGATAAGCTCGATAAGCCTGCTCATGCATAAATCTGACACAAGACGCATTATGTATGCGCGACTGCGCGACGTTACTGCTCGATAATGTAAAAACAATTTCCTTTATCCAACATAGCACCCCGCTCATTTAATATTCGTTCTACCATTCATCATATGACACCATTATCCTACTAATATTTAAA
Organism: Aproaerema taeniolella; assembly: GCA_949987775.1. Taxonomy (NCBI): domain Eukaryota; kingdom Metazoa; phylum Arthropoda; class Insecta; order Lepidoptera; family Gelechiidae; genus Aproaerema; species Aproaerema taeniolella. The sequence continues at coordinate 10,090,638 of OX465257.1, forward strand.
GGGTTTTTCATGATACAGTTTGAAATAAAACATAATTAATCACAATAATTTGTTTTGGATTTTCGAAATTTATACGGCAAGAATGTTGCGGACGGAAAGAAAGTTATTTATTTATATTAAACTTAATTTAGTGAATTATGTCCTAATTATTCCCTATTTGTTACAAAAGTCACTTCTTCTGATTATACCTATGCTGTTTTTCTTTGAGTCGATTAGTCGATTTCTAGCCTTTCACTATTGCCTCATATTTTCACAATTGAAAGAAATCTTGTTATTGTACAATTCGCATCATAATAACTACTCTTCCAATAAATTAACCCGACAAACTCGTAAAACACTCGGTAATGCCAGTTATATGGAACACATGTTCGATTAAATGAACCAAATAATAAAAAATATTTATACTCATGGAAACGACATGTAGGCGAAATACGTTAGCTGTCAACATTTCCGTTGGCGACTGAATTCCAGTCGTAATCCATAAATCCGTACCACGCAGCTTGTTTCCGGAAAAACCTCATCTTAAGCTCTGCACACACAAACTTTGCTTTAATGATGTATGATTAGAAGAGCTGTATGATTGATGTATGATGTATGATTGAAGAGCTTTAAACTATGGAAGTAGAGTTAGTAACTCATGTCACTGTGCACTGTGGGTGAATGTTTTATAATTACTTTTAAATTCATTTTATTATTAAAATTCAGGCTGACTAAAATTTATTTCAAAATAAGTAAAACGTTGCAGAACTATTGATATTACATTTTTTTTAAATCGTCAAAGTTTATCAGGCAATATAAATTTTAACTCTACCTACTCTAAAAAAAAGGTTTTTATAAGCCTGCTTACGTCCCCACCAAAGGTCACGCGGGCCTCCCTTCGTAACACGAAACGGAGTAAAAAAGTTACTCTAAAAAATTATCTGTTATTAACATTCAATTCAGTACTCGTAAGCATATCACCACAACTAATATTTTCAACAAGTCAATTGTTAACAGTTAGTAGAATATCAATGGGTTAAATCTAAAAGCTTTGAACAGTAGGTGCCACAATTTCCAGGCACATCTGCTTCTCTTAGTAAAATATTGCTATTTTAAGTTACATAATGATGGACAGAATCTGTTATCCGGGAAAGGGTTACGTCGCTAAGGGCAATATCGTTGAACACTGGCGTCAGATGTTCAGCTCGTGCGTCCTTCCCTTAAATAAATATATCCAGGACACCCCTAGGCAAGTGGACATACAGTAATTTATCGAGGCATTAGTCAATGCTTGGCGCCACGTGACGTCATGGGCCAATGAACTTTCAAAGACGACGCCACCTTACTCTAATGATTCAAAGCTTCGTTAGCCTTAATTTAGATATGATTTATGCTCGCAATTTGGCAGCCTATTATTTAAATAAACAACAGACCTGAGGTCTCGGCCATAACTTCCAGAACTTTCGTCGTATCAGCATTAAGAGAAAAAACTGGGATTTATTATCCGTTTTTTTGGCAATACCATGTGTTCGCTTGCTACTCTATAATGTAAAGAAAGAATTTCTATTCTAGTTGTGATATTTTTGTAAGAATAAGCATTTCCGTTTTATTTTTCAGATTTCCGAACTTGACCCGAGTAAATGGGACGCGAGGGTACTGTTGCTGTATCGTGGGCGAAAGGCTGACAACTTATAAAGAAAGAAAGAAAGAAAATAATTTATTCATTGCCAACAATACATTATAGTACAAATTTAGGTAAAGATTATAGCAAAGTTCGATCAAATACATAAATTGTAAATTTCCTTCATCTATACTACAATATATTGCACAAAGAAATGGCCCCGACTCAGCATTTTGTCATAAGCACATAACAAGTATGTAATTACGACACTGATATTCTGCCGGTACCAAATTAGGAATAAGTACTTCACCACTTCATTCATGTTCCATCTAAAAACCCTTGTCAAATGTGGCGTAAAATGGTTTCAGAACTACATAAAATTCTACCTACCCCGATAGGGGTTATAGACGTGAGTGTATTAATTAGTAAATTAAGTTCGCTCGTGACTACGATCTCATGTCAAAACTTTGTTTACTAACGGAGTTACAGTGAGTCCCTTGCTTCTTCTTCTTATCGTGTATGTATAGTCAAGTCCCTTACTTAAGATTCACCTTGTGCTTTGAACTTGGAGAAACACTTTTTCTTTCGGATGGTGTGAATTTGTCCCGAGAGTGCAGACTCTTTTTTCGAATGACAAATGTTTGCAAGAGTCCTGAAAAACACGTTGTCTGACGCGAGGGATCGCACAATATCTCCAGGAAGAATCCCCGCGTGAATAATCCGACTTTTTGTTGGAATTAGCTGATGCTAAGACAAGTTTTTTCCAATGATATAAATAATACGAAACATTATTAACATTCAAAAGGGTTTTTCGTTTCTATGTTTGATTATTTTATGGGAGCTATCTCGGCCATTTTAGGAAATATTAAAAATAAATGAATCAACTAACGAATTATAAAATTGAAAGCAAGTAACGTCATAATTAATAAAGGAAGATTGCTGTGGATTTTCCTAATGCGTATCGTTTGACAAATAATTTAATTTCTACGTCGTCTTTTCAGTTTACAAAAACAGTTAACGTAGATGAATTTGAGCCATTAAGGATGAAAGCACCAACGAAGGGATCTTAATGGAATAATTTTAAAGAGCAATATTAAAAACAGCCATAATAAGCACCAAGTATTTTGGGGCATATGGCAGGAACCAGTATTTTTATAGAGCTAAGAAATTGTTTAAAGAAGCTGCTTTCCGTCAAAAGATGGAAAACTTGGCTGATCACACTTTCGAACTGTGGATATTTGAATTTAACGGGGGCTCCATATCTTAAATAATGAGACCCAAGATATATAAAAGTTTATTAGAAAGTGGGACACCTACAACAAGAAAATTATGATACCATTGTAATCAAATCCCTCACCTAGAGTAGACAGTTTGTTGGGACCATTCCAAAGACATAAATTTTGCTTTTTGAATTAATAAAAACATAGCACATTTGTCACCGTCTGTGGCACACAAATCACAGTGGCGCATAAAAGGACGATTAAACGGACAGCTTTACTGTTCAACTGGAGCAAAAAATTGGTCCACTTTGATTCATCGAGTATGGTCAACAGGGACCGCCCTCGTTCTCAATTTAGGCTTTCGTGCTCCATGGTCGTTCGGGCGAAATGGGACATTAAAGGAATCTCCTGGGCATAAACAGACTAATATCTCCATCTTGAGGCTGGCAACATAATGAACGTATGGCAACACTCGAACGTGTAATATGTTGGTTTACAACCGTAATTTATGTTTATTAAAGTCGTGAGCTGTATTAAGCAATGGGATGGGCTGCTTGGTCCGATAATAATCAAGTATTGATAAGGTGTAGATTAATCGGCGTAGATGGTAGCTCGTATCCAAATATACACAGTTGCATTAATATTCATAAGTATATATATATATATATATATATATATATATATACTAGCTTTCCGCCCGCGGCTCCGCCCGCGTGGACTTAGGGTTTATCGTGCCCAACTGTGGGATGAAATGTACCCTTTCCCAGGCTCTAATCTATCTCTGTACCAAATTTCATCAAAATCGGTTTAGTAGTTTAGGCGTGAAAGACGGACAGACAGACAGACAGAGTTACTTTCGCATTTATAATATTAAAGTAAGGATGATATTATTTTAATAGTAAACATACAAATTAAAATGTTAATTAAGTACCTAACTCATTTTTCAGGGACTGAATTAAGGCATTGGATAGCTATTAAGACACCCAGAAAAGTTCTCATAAAAAAATAAACACACTTGATTTTTTCCTCACAGCTTTGAAATTTTGAGCCACAGGAGGCCTAGTGTGACTAGTTTTCATAGTAAAATACTTCAGAGCGTGAATTCGCAAAGACAAAGTGATATTATGTTTACACAATTTATTGAAATATTTTGTGCTGTGTACTTCTTCGGTAGCTTTAACATCCGCTGCCGGACTGTCGCTCCTGTTCTAGTTATGTTATGATTAATATTTAGGATGATTCACTTAATCACCATTCAAGCCGATTGTCAAATTCAAGTGTAGGAGGTGCCTGTCCAATTGTCCATTGTTCCTTCGGGGGCGTGCCAGAACACTTCCGCTATTCATAAATCTCTTAACACCTATTAACAAAATAACACCTATTATATATTTCATCTGAGCCAATAATTTAATTTAATTCGTAAAGCCCTCATATCTAAGGTATGCCACATTTAATGTTATCATCTTCTTTGTCCCTCGGTGTAGCTTTAAACACAGTTATCTGCTTCATTTCTTTTGTTTTACCTAACTTTTAGACAGTAAAAACTATGTCAGTACTTATTATCCTCTATTAATATAGCATACATTATATGACCGTGATGCTTACATTATATACTTTTCATGTTACTTATGAGCTATCTTCGACCGATAGTTTCATTTCCACTACAGGTGACAATCTAATAAAAAAAATCTTTATAATTAATTCTGTTTACACGAAAAATATTTTAAAACCCGAAATTATCTGCGAAGTAAATGTAGTCCAGCCAAACACCAAAATTTATTAGCAATAGAACAAGCCCGGAATATATCACGAATTTATTAAATTCACTTTATTCTAAAAGTTAATTAGGTGTATAGGGCAGCTAATATTTATTTTTAAGTTTTATCAGGTCAGGGATTATTTCGGGAACCATGAAATTACATTAATTAACTTCTGAGAAGGAACTAACCGATTTATTTTTAAAAAAAAACCTAAAAAAGAATATTGGGCATCTGTCCTTGGACCGATTCTGTTTGGAATCTTTATCAGCGATCTCAAAAGCGTTATTCAGTCCGATCTGTCAATTTTCGCAGATGACACCAAAATAATAGGAAATCCACTCATCACCCACAACATTATACAACAAGATTTGGACCGAATTGTGCAATGGACTAAAGACTAGCTGATCTCGTTCAATGCTACAAAATGTACCGTGTTACATATAGGAAATACCAATCCTAAACTTTAATATAATGTGAGTAATGTGCCCCTTAAGGCAGTGAATATACAAACAGATCTTGGCGTCACGATAACACATAATCTGAAATGGGACATACACATAGTTAATATAACAAAACGAGCAAATTCCATGCTGTATATGATCAGGAAAGCATAATTATTACCAAGAAATTATTCATCAAAATGTAAAAAACATACATTCGTCCACTGCTGGAATATGCTTTTCAAATTTGGTCTTCCTATTTCAAAAAAGACATCGAAATGTTAGAAAAAGTCCAGAGGAGAGCTACAAAAATGGTAGCGTCCCTTAAAAAGAAGTCCTACGAAGAACGCCTCTTAGACGTCAACTTGACAACACTGGAGCACAGACGAAAAAGAAGAGACCTCATAGAAACTTAAAAAATACTCAGTAACCACTACAATGTCAGGAACATGAAGGATTTGTACATGATGAACCAGAACACACATCTTCTTAGATGGCCTCTTGGCCATTCCCTAAATTTAACCAAACCTCCATGTGCTAGCAACTCCAGAACACACTTCTTGCCATTTCGAGTGATGAACTTGTGGAACTCTCTCCCGGAAACTGTAATAAGTGCCTCAACTGTGAACTGTTTTAAAAATAGACTTGGTAAACATTTAAACAAATTCAATAACACAAGTACAGTGATATACACGCATCAGCTCTTGAAGCTGCTAGTGTATCAACTAATAATAATAATAATAAAGTCAAGAACCCATCTTATTATAAAAAAAATAGACGTGTGGCACTCGGGGACTGCCGCGGTAAAGCTATTGCATATCATTTTGTATCAACTTATGCAATTATAATTAAAAGTAGCCCTCTACTTTTAATTATAATTGCATAAGTTGATACAAAATGCTATGTAAAAATTTCAAAAAAGTTTACCATTTTTTTTGTTTTTTACGGCCGCCATCTTGGATTTTAAAATGAATGTTATTTTCGCAATCAGCACCCCCGAAAACCTATTAAACGACACCCATGACGGTTTTTTACAAAAAATACATGTCCGCCATCTTGGATTTCAAAATGGATGTCATTTTCGGAATCAGAACCCCCGAAAACCTATTAAACGACACCCATATCGATATGCCCGAAAATTTCATATCCGCCATCTTGGATTTTTGGTGGGGGGAATCGAGACGCTCCGAGCTTTGCCCTTCGCGTCACGATTCCCCCAACTAAAATCCAAGATGGCGGATATGAAATTTTCGGATGGCGGTCGGCGGGTAATATGCTTGGTGACGCTTCGGGCTTCGCCCTACGCGGAGCTCGGCCTTCGGCCTCGCCCTATACGCAGCTCGCCTCGGCCTACGGCCTCGGCTCGCGCGTTCGGCTCGGTCTGCGACCTTGCCTCACCTTAAAAATCTAAATTTGTATGGCGGCCATCTTTAATTAGGGGGGGGACGCTCCGGGCTTCGCCCTACGCGGAGTTCGGCCTTCGGCCTCACCCTATACGCGGCTCGACTCGGCCTTCGGCCTCGCCTCGCGCGTTCGGCTCGGTCCTCGCCTCACCTTTAGAATCTAAACTTGTATGGCGGCCATCTTGGATTTGGGGGGGGGACGCTCCGGGCTACGCCCTACGCGGAGCTCGGCCTTCGGCCTCGCTTTTTACGCAGCTCGCCTCGGCCTACGGCCTCGCCTCGCAGCGTGGTGTCGTGGTTCGGCTCGGCCTGCGGCCTCGCCTCACCTCTCCTTGTATGGCGGCCATCTTGGAAAATGGTGGAATCGAAAAAGTGACCCGATATTCGGAATCATCGACCCCCAAACCCCCCAGATACCGATTTTCGTCCGGATCAGAGCAACTTCATTTTATTATTATTATTATATTGTTATTATTTTATTGGAGAAAAACCATTTTCTTCTCCCATTTCTGGGGATTTCGCCTCTATCGCGGGCTTGCGGCCAAAACGATATTATTATTATTATTATTGTTCTAATTCTATTTTATCTCACTACGGCTGGCATTCAACAATATTTACGGGCATCAAAGCCAAGTAAAATATTGTAATTTTTTTATAACTGGTAAGGGTCATCATTTTGCAGAAACCTTCGCACAATGCGGCATGTATTTAGTATTGCTGCTTTCTGTAATGTTGTGTATAGGTATTTTTGTATAGGTATTCTTTATTCTATGGGTTTCTAGCTGTAGTGTTTTTAAACTGCTATGAAGGTGTTTTGGTATTTGGTATTATTATTATTATTATTATTTTTCTTTTGTTTTAATCTCTCTTTCTTGCGAAAGAAAATAATAATATTATTATTATTATTATTTTATTGGAGAAAAACCATTTTCTTATTATTATTATTATTATTTATTTTTTATATATTTTGTATTTTTTGTTTTAAGTTGACTTATTATCGCGGGCTTTTGGCCAAACGATAAATAAGTGAAAATCAAGGGAAAATTAACTGTCTAGAGATAGGAATTTCCGGACGATTCTACATGTATTAAGAATAACGGCTTTTTGAATAAGGATGAATGTAAGGGGGTGGATCTGTAGACTTTTCAGGCTGGTATGTAAAGATTTGGGAATTATTATTATTATTATTATTATATTATTATTATTGTTGCACGCACACAAACACCGTGTCGAAGACTGCCGAACTGAAACGACGTTAGACGATGCACGGCCTTCAAGCCACACCTCCGTGCCCGTCGGAGTGGGGAGCGTTAGGTTTTTTCGTTACGGAATTTCTGGGTTCGGTCCCCGCGCTCAAGGCCCGCGATAGAATCTATGCAATAGCTTAAAATATAAAAAAAGTCTGTAAGTCCCATTCATAGACCTAATATTACTATTCTAGTAAGCGGTCCTATAGACTTGTCACAATCTCACACATCAGCACAAGAAAGCGATGTACTGACATCCGATGCTTCCAATGTATGTGACCTTTTTATAATTCGAACGGCACGGCATGGCACTTCAAAATTTGAATTACCATTGCCCCTTATGTTCTCAGGTTCTAGTATTACTATTACATAGGAGGCAATGGTAATACAATTTTGCCGTGCCGTTTTCGAACATGCCCAATTAGATCCTGTTTGGTTTTAGAGAAGTTTTCATTTCTTATCAAGTTTGATGTACCTATTTATGCTTTGTTGTACAATTATTTATTAAAGCAAAGGACGAGGGAGATTTTTTCTAGTCATCCTAGTAAGAGTACTAAAGTAGTCGGCATGTAGGTTAGTGAAATTATGTTTGTACGAAAATTTAGGTACTTACTTAAAATTTTGTAACAAAATAAGTTTATTTCGTCATCAAATTAACATGCAGAACGGTTCTTCAAACTCATTCAAAGTACAGTTGCAAAATGTACTCGCAAATTAAGATGATTATGGAAACACCGCACTTATGTAGGTACATATAATATATCAAGTAATCAACCATGTCATGTAAGTGTTTTGGTCTTGAGAAATGATAAACATGACAACATATATTACGTTACTCACGCTTGCTTCTCTCTTGATAGGGTGGGTTCTGTCATACCCACTCGCCCAGGCTTATCTTGCCATCCAGTAATTCTCCTCATTATTTACCACATGCCAACGTTTGTTTTACCCTACCACTCCACATGTGAATATTGTGCGTGTTTATTTAAATTAATTTAATTTCTCGTATCGTATAATTATGAACAATTCTACCATTTCGCGCATATTTTAATTCAGCGAATGAGGGCTGCAGCTTACAACTTATTACAATTCCTTAACTGAACTCATTTCTATGGTGACTTTACCGATATATCAATAATTCTAATACGAGTAGGTAATAGTAGCAGCATCAGCGCTGTATTTTTTTTTAAAGATTTTAATTTTAAAAAAATTTACATTTTTGTAAAACCAAACTTTTTTGAAACATTTTATTAGATTAAGTCAACATTACATTTCAACAACTTTTCAACAACATTTTCAACGTCCTCTTATGGCATAATCATAGCATTCGTCTGTTTCTATCATTGTTACATGTTACAGATTACACGTAGGTACTTCTTTAAACTTTGTTTTACAATTCAACTATCAATTGACCAAAATAACTTATGTGACTTTGCCAATGGCTACTGAGACTGACTGATTAGACCTTCATCAATCATCACATCATACAGTGTTCACTTCCCTCATAATGTGTCATATTTATCCTCCTTTTTAAATTACATTCAATGCATTTAATGTGACAACAATATAAATTAAATTAAAAAGTTTCTAAAATATATCTAAAGAAGGTAAGAAATAAGTCCATGTTCGTTTCACTCTTTTCAACCATAATTCAAAACTACAGAACTCAACATCGCCGACTCTAATAAATAATGTATAAGTACTGAGACGAGATAAAACGAACTACCTTTTGTCAAAAAAGGAAAATAAGAAAGTTTAATTTTTTTATGGAGCAGATTCAACGAAAAGTTACCCGAGAATTTACCTAACAATAAACAGCTCTGTATCTCGAAAGGCAATTGAAATTCAGGCAGAATGGAGATTGACAAACGGTGTGTGCTGATGTGTGCGGTGTGTGCCTTCGTGATTGATAGTTGTCAACTACTGCCACAGTGCTGCCGAACGGAGGCTGTCTACTGGGACACATTCGTGCGACAGTGACATTAACAGACGCGCTACTATCGCCGGAACTCTTACTTGGGTAAACTCAACACAATGCCAAAAATTCAATTACGTTACAGTAATATTTGTTTTCATGTTCATACTTCAGCTCATTTCACATGAATCCATTTTTATAATAAAGCCGTCAAATCTCATACAATGAAAAGAATTCACTAGGATTTTCATTTGTATTTACTAAGCTGCAGGTTGCTCTTTAATCTTGAACCGTTGCCAAGAATTCCGCACAGGATACTAAAACAGTGTTTTGTTACATTGACGCGAGTGCAAACTGCAGTTAGAACAAAATTTATTCGCTTCTCCGGCAGCCACGCCGATATGAGACTCTATAACTCAAAATATTGAGTATCAAAGTATTTATAACACCTATACAAAAAAATCTTTTACAGTTTATGTTGAACAACACAGAGAGTTTCCACGCTAACGTGACATATGTTTTGTTATTTTGGATTAATTTATAGAGCGAAGATAAAACAGACAACTTGAGGTCGCGAACATGTTGTTCCGCGAGCGGCGGGCACGGTTCCAATCTCTTCAGCGATATAATCGCAATTTTATCGCATCTCTCAACGGCGTGAGTATAAAGTAGTCGTCCCTACGTGTAGTCGAGTATTCCTCGATGGTATTTCCATTTATTCTGTTCGCAATACATCTCATTTTGTCCCAGTTCGCCCCCGCTTCTCCCACCCATGTTATTTGGACCGGTAATCCTATTTTCCGCAGAAGAAAAGATTTGTAGCCGACAACTGAATTATTCGCAACGAAATTGCGATACAAAATATCATTCATGTGTTGGCACTAATACACATTATAAGTCTCATTCGGGCCGTGATAGAGTGTTTTCGGAGCCGCAAACAGGTGGGAAGGGGACGTAATATGACGGTATCAATAAACGACTTTGCGACCCGAATATTCAGGAGATTCGGAGTCTAATATTCAGTAGTATATAAAAAGAGATGAAATCGCAGAGATTCTGAGGCGTGATGCCGGTTCGATCCACGATCGGGTCGTATTTCCACTTAATAAAGTTCAAATGAACCGAACGAAATGTTTATTACAACCTCAGAGTTCTTTTTGCGGGATATAATTCGGGCATCGGAATTACGCGTTTGCCACGAATCTGTTATCAAGAAGTTTCGTTGTGGCTGTCAATTGTCGCGGTAAATATTTAATTTAGATATCGATTTTAAAATCAATCAAAATTTGTAATTGGCAATTGACATTGTGTTGTGTTGTATTTGTGTTTGAAATATCCTGTTATTAAGTACAACGTGTTATGTCGTAATCTTCATTGCTTATTGAAAGCCCCTCGTCGTCGTGGAAAACGATTCAAAGTTCATACCAAACATCAGGTGCACTTTACGAACGTTAATTTGTCTCGATTACACATACACAACATGTCGTAATTTTGTAATAACAAATGCAGAGTACATACTCGCTGAACCCGCATTATTTATGAATGAAAGTGATTTACCGGACGAGTATGCACTGTTGTAAATCGGGTGCAATGTATTTTACTGTCACACTCAAAGCACTGCAGATATTTTTGATGCTCTCAAGCTGCGCAGGAAACCATTCCCTCTCAATGCCATCTTGTTTCTTTTGTTATCTTTTACATAACTACCGCAAGAAAGAGAGAACGATTTATTATTCACTATCTTTTATTACGAATGAAGATTAATAGTTCTTTAGAAGATTTAGTTTCAACGCTTTAAACTTTGATTTTGTCGGTTTATTCAGAATGCAACACAGATGTATCTTTAAACTATATTATTTGGTTTCGTACTTGTTTCGTAACAAATGTTCTTTGGAAATCAAGCTGTTGAATCTCACAGCACGTTTTGTGTTGGAAATACTCATATTTTAGCGTTTTAAAACCGTTATTATATGAGCGATACATGACTATTTGATGGAAGAAATAGTGTTAGCCCTATCTGCACATACTCATAACTACTCAACAGTTTACTATTAACAATCCCTACTAATATTATAAATGCGAAAGTAACTCTGTCTGTCTGTCTGCTACAATTTCACACCTAAACTACTTAACCGATTTTGATGAAATTTGGTACAGAGATAGATTAGACAGTGGGAAAGGACATAGGTTAAATTTCATTCCACAGCTGGGCACGGTGTAATCTGTAGTTCACGCAGGCGGAGCCTATGTTATTTTTGTAGGTGTAGTTACAGTAAAATCATACAAAGTTATTAATAAAACTGGTGACGATCACATTTGCCTAATGCTGAATTGCTGACCTAAAACGAAGACCGACATTTTATCCTGTAGTAGATTTTACATTTTTCGCATAAGAAGGTTGGAAATGGTAGATATAAGTCTGTGGAAATGGCGGTACAGAGCTAATTTTCTGCTAAAAGTATGTAGAAGCTGTATTCATGATATCAAAGAGCGCATCGTGTGACTCGGTAACCGGAAGGGCCATGCTCTCTGCCCCCGGCTCGCAACCTAGTCAGGGATGGCACACATAGGGAGTAGCACTTTCTAAAGGATGACTTACTTCTTTCTATATCGAATAGGTGATATAATCAAGTATATGGCGAACTTGACCAAACTTAATGTCAGAGTTTCCAAACCGCCAAAAAGATCTCTGACTTGGTTTTTCTAACAGAGAACGAAATTTTTGCAAGCTCAGTTTTAAATTAAAAAAAGTTTTTCTACACCTTAGGTAACATACTACTTTTTGGTATATTTTAACGAATACAATGAGGAATAAACAATTAGAATAAGTACAATACACTTAACGATTTTCTCGAATAAGCAATCTCCTAAAGCCGTAGGTACTTTTTTCATGCTATTATACCTGTAGTACACATATGTATTAGAAGCAGTTTTTATAAGCCTTCGCGCGCCAAATGTACACCTGGTGTACGAGATTACTATAGCAAGCGGCGTAAACCATAGCGCGACGCGGGTTAATAATGCATTTGAGTTATTGATATTGATAGATTTACTGGGTATCGATAAAATTATTGAAATCGACACCATGAGTCAGCTGACTGCTTGATGTAGTTATAATGAATGAAAATCTTTTATTGATTTTCCTCGGGAGATGAGAAGCTCTTGGTCCGCCCCTGATGAGGCCTCGCAAAAGCGTTGGTAAGCAGCCGCTAAGTGGTCCTTAGGATCGAGGTCGGCACCAGCACTCTCCCCACAAATCACTCGCTTCGGTACAAATAGCCGACCTAATAGATCTTTTATCTCCGCCTCTTTGTTCTCTATATTAATATTATTTATTTTCCACTATAAGAACGCGCCATTCGCCCGCGTTCACACTCAAAAGAATTCATGAAACGTAGGTGTAAATATCAGCGTTATTTCTATACTGGGCCGCTATTTGTATGTTTATTTGTCATTTATTACATTTACCATCTGTCTCTTTACTGTGGCAAATAGGCCATCGCGAAAATGTTCCTAATAAATTGAATAATCTAAGAGACATTGAGGGTGTGAGTCCGGCTCACAATTTATTTATACGCTCGACCTAATATTGCGGAAACAAATGTCTTTGACGCACTTTTGCTTAAAAAAATGCAAATATTTCAGGTTAAAATATAGCTACTGAATAAACAATATCATAACTATATATGGGAACTAATGAGACTATCAGGATGTTACGTCATACTAATGTTGTACGTAACATGTCTTCTAATAAAGGAAATATTCGAAGATTATTCATAGAACAATGTGTGGAAACGTATCTCGGGGGAATGATTGATCATAGGGAGTCCCGCAGGTAGTTAAGATAGCGCCGCCATGTCTCTGTCGACAGACGCAAATAAATTACCCACCTAAACTAGCTATTGTACGTAAATGGGTCTTTGCTAAGCTAATACGTGTTAATACTATGATGCCACATATTACGAGGCTTTATTCCTATACAAAGCTCTCTCGAACTTGCCTCAAGTTTAATGCTTGTGAGCTCTATTTGTAATCTTTGGCAGTTTGAGCAGAAACGAATGAAGAGACTAAAGTTTGTACGGAATCTAACTTTCTTAGTGAAGTGTGGTTGTTGTTTCCAGTTTTGTGCCATTCATCGCTCCAAATATATCCAGTTGCTCGATGTTGATTTCGAAATAAGCGATTATTTATTATTCAAGGGAGATTTGTTATTAATGTTATGTACCATCTTACATCCCGTTCCACTCGGAAAGCTCGGAGTTGCATTAAAACCCTGGAGAACGACACGATTTCAATATTCATGATTATCTCGAAATGGTGTATCGACTTAAGCGTAGATCCGACTAGCCAAGCACCCATTCATAAAATACATTCATTCTGACGGAAAAGTTGCTTTCCTAGTCTAGCTCATGTCGTGAGAGTGGATTCTCCGTAGCTAATAGGAACATTGTAAGCAAAAATCCCATGAATAGAGGATAACTTAACAAGCTCTGCATAAAGCTGCGCGATTAGGTTGAATGAAAAGTATACTTGATTCATTCCATTCTCAGGAGACTGCATTTAGTGCTTACCGTTCTGCTACTTCTAAATCATATTCTACTCGCATACAGTCAGTAAATTTTAAACGCATTCGGATGCTGGGTGTCTTGTTCACTTCGTATAAGTTGGAAAACTTTGTCAGTATTTTCATTCAGAAGAAAAGAAATAAAAACTTGGCAAATGCACTCACTTGCTGAAACTAAAACATTCATTTCTTGATCATTATAATAACTTCCGACCTTTGCATTCGTTTTCATAGAAATTTCATACAGAAATGAACATAAAAGCAGTGAGACGGATCGACCATTGTGAGTGACTTTCGAATTAGTGACCTAAATCTATTTCGGATGTACACAAATGGGGTGTAAATGAGAATTCGTTTGTTTTGTGTGGAGCAACATACTTATCCGTATATAGAAGACTGGAAAGTTGTTTTAAGTTTGGTGAAGTTGTTTGTGGAAGTTGGTAAAAGGTCTTTATTGTGTTTGGAGGGAATTTTGTTTCCTTTCCCTCTTTGTTCCTAACTGTTCTTGGAGGGAGCAGCGTGTTCGTTGGCAAACTTTGGACGCTTAAAGTAAAATCCTTGTTATGGGCGACCATTTGCGTTGTGCCGCTTCACTCGGACAGAGCGATGCAATAAGAGCAAACGTGTAATTGCAGAGCGCTGCACAATTTCAGCCGAGAGTTTCCAAGCGCTAAGAGACATGAGAGCGACACCAACAGGACTCTCCATTTAATTCAGCAATTTATTACAAACACCCTCTTGAACTTCTCTTGGCAGATTTAAGATACATTTTCTTAGTACGAATGAAAAATAATGAGCTTCTAAAAACGGAAAAACCTTTGAAAGTTATTGGAAGCTACGTTCAAATGCATAATGCAAGAACTTGCACTCTTTATTTTTGCTCCACCTGAGCACATTCCTGTGCTCCATCTTACTGACGGTCATATAACTTTTGTTTTATCTGTCAGAACTTTATCTGAAGTTGTGGTGTTTACGAGAAAAGTGTTAGGAGCTTGAATTACATCTGAAGTTGTCTCGTAAGAATTCCGACTGCGTTAGGATGCAAAGTATGCAACACCTTCACAACTGCAACGCTCTTGCCATTAAGGAACGGAGTGTTTGCATGTCGAATACACTAACCCAGAAAGGTATAAAACTGGAAGTGTTGAGTTGTTGTGAAAATATCTCTACAGCTTTCCTACAGCAACATGTGTAGCGAAACCAAAGGGGCGAGTATGCACAATTTTTATTTTGGTAGTTCTTATTTTATGAGCTTCGCGTCGACTTTCTTTAAGCGTTTAAGTAGGTACTTTATTTACTAAAAATCTTATATATAAAATTGGAGGTCCTGATTCACTAACTCATCAACGCCCAGCCCAACCCTGAGACCTAGAAAGCTGAAAAGGTGTCTTTTATGACGTAGGCAAGAACTAAGAAAGGATTTTTTGGAAATTGGACCCCTAAGGGAGTGAAATGGGGGTTCAAAGTTTGTATGGAGAAAACAATTTTTTGGACATTTTGACTCGAAACTTCGTCAAAATATACCTCGAAGCAAATAAACGGACACGTGTTCCGTGATTTTTCGAAAATTATCCCCTAAGGCAAAGGAGTCAAGAATTAAATGGGTGACCAAAAGAGTTATTTGCGCGAGCGAAGCCGCGGGAAAAAACTAATAAAACAATATTCTTTAACTGTGATTTCTTAGCATCCCTCACTTTAAACATCGTCAACGTATTCATTGTAAAGAAAATTACTTATCGGCAAATTAAACAGCAAGTTACTAAAGTACGCGTGTTGATAATTAAAATGAGTTTAATCTTGCCAACACTTTCCGAGTTGTCTTGTTGTCAAGCAGCTGGAGCTATTAATCTCTACGAGTTAGCGTGTGCTGCACTGCCAAGTGTTTAGCTTTAAAGGCGAATGCACACGTGAAAATCTTATTTCAATTATCATTTTGTTATGATAAATTATAAGATGCGAGTTGTGAGCATTTTTTTATGTAGCTAGTTTAGAATCTACCAATTTTAACACAATGTGGAACACAGACGTAGAAAATTCCATTCGGTGAAAACCATCTAAACCTCCATATACAAAGATGTCACAAGACTTTAACTGTTATGGTTGATTCTTTCAACCGATTTCAAACGTATTGCTATTTAATGTCTGTAATTATATATTATTTTGCAAACAGCATTTTTCAGTGACCTTTCAAGCTTCAAATTATTCGAATGATGCTGAAAATACATTGGTAAGCAAAAATGGACTACAGGGTAAAGTTTTTTAGGGTTTAGTGGACTTTTCACACAAACGCAGAAAGACTTCGTGTCAGAGTGAAAGGGCCTCGTTTACCCAAACAATTCTTAGCAGTTAGGGATATTTCCGGGTATTTCTGACCAGTCCGGTCTGGGAGAGCTGAGATGTATGTCCGTGGCGTAGCTCTGACTTTATGACTCTCACTTCCAAGGAGGAAACCCGAGTGAAAATAAAATGAAGGTAATAAAAGGAGGACGTGTGTCTTGAGACCGCTGCAGATTTATTTTATGTCTCACAATTTATGTGTTATTACAAGATTCTACATCATGGTTTGTTAGCGTAATTTCATATTTGATCGTATTAAATTTATTGTCTTATAAAACATCAAGACAGGAGATTATTCGCTAGTAGAATACTTAAGAATACTGTCTGTTTGTGCTAACTTTTTTTAGTCTCATAGATTTACTTACGATTAAAATTTATTTAAAGGATCCTCGTTAATAAAGAATTCTGTCCACATCTAGTGAACCAAACTTTGACTACAGAATAAATAAATAAATTAATTTTTCAACAAATTTCATTTAAGTTCTCTTAGACCTTAAAATATTTACGGAAGCTTAATAAACCTCTAAACTTAAAACAGGAAATGTAATGCAAACGCTTGCACTTACTAATAAAATTAATCTAATTCTTAAAATAGAGTCATCGCAAAATAAGCTGAAAACAAAAATAATTGCGCAACGCAGATTCAAATCTCATTAACGTCTTCAAACAAAAGAAGCGAGCGACTGACAAGGAGATGAATTAGGAATTTCATTTAATTTGGTGCCCTGTGGCCCGGGCCGCGACCTCGACACTCACTCATTGAGTAAGCACCAAGTACTGAATGAAACCGTATCAGCTTTTTATAAAGCGTGTGGGTTTTGTCTTATCTCTCGTTTCCACTCGGCTTGGTTAAATCGAATCCGCCATTGGATGAATTTGTTAAACGCCTCAACCCATTTATTTTATTGGCAAAGCAATTTCGTTTTTACTGTCTTTCCATTTCGCTTTCATCTTAAACTCAATGAACCTACTGGAACTCTATGAAATGTTAAATTTATTTTTCGGTTTATTTTTTTTTTATTCGATTTTTTTACCCTAAAATACTATACAAAAACCTTTTCTAAAGTAATGGTTGGCATTGAGAGATACCACAATCTATCAAACAGATTTTTATAATAGTTTGTTTATGTTATTGGATTTATAATAAAATATTTTCATTTCCCTTAAATTCCAGAAATACGCTTTCAGGCGCAACAGTTGTGCTCCATACCACATGTCACGTATTTCAAACGCGCTTTACTTACCCAAGCCCGCGAAAAGTCCTAAAATCCAACCTTATCGACAATTCCCGAGGGAATCCGAACAAGAATTGTTTTACGAAGCCAATGCAAGTGGAAAAAATTATTTCGGTTTGACTTGCGTTTGGAAAACACTTGAAAAGACTATATTTAATAGATACTTTTATTTGTACAGGTATAGTGACTAGTGACGTACGTATTAACTTTTTTACAATGTTCAATGTACGTATGATTTAAGTATGTTTTACAATTTTCAGGTACCTTAACTTGGTTTAGATTTGCGTTATCTTTTTTTATTTTCTTTTGTGTGATCTCACGTTATTGTCTAAGTATAATATCCGATCTCTTTACATTAAAACTTTGCGCGATTCTTGCATACCCGTGTGTGCAAAATTTGTATCGCACGCGCCGTAAACAAGCGCGCGACGGATTAAAGAAAGATGCATTTATTCTTGAACAAGGAAAGCATTAGAAAAACGATAGGTTTTTACTTTAACGTTATTCCAAGAACATGCTAACGTTATTTCTTGAAGTGGAAATTACACGTAAGTTTCACCCCATGTGACTCACTATATCCCTGAAACTCCTAGATACCTTCTATTCACGCACAAATTCTCTCTATAGAAAATGTCTAACCTATTTTTCATCCCGTTTTTTGGTTCCGATACGCAATTTGGCATTACCTTTCTTTTGAGATGTCACCTTTTCTCTATTAGCATTTTTATAAGCTTTGGAACCGTCGTTATCTCAACAAGGCGGCGTGTGTCGAAAGCCTTTCAATTCCAACGTTTGTTGGCCCAGAGCTATTGATTCTACCACAAAATCAAAATGTTTTTTAAAATATGTTTAGTAAATTGTTTTGTTTTATATTACATATGTTTTCATGCGAAACCGCACTTGGAAAACTTTTCGGATCTGAGTACCTTTTAGAAAATACTGTTTCTCTAATTGTGTCGTCTTAATGATTTCAGCCCCCTTATTTATAAAAGTTCTAGCTTTCCGCCCGCGGCTCCGCCCGCGTGGACTACAGGTTATATCGTGCCCAACTGTGGGATAAAATGTAGCCTATGTCCTTTCCCAGGTTCTAATCTATCTCTGTACCAAATTTTATCAAAATGGCTTTATTAGTTTAGACGTGAAAGACGGACAGACAAACAGACAGACAGAGTTACTTTCGCATTTATAATATCAGTAAGGATAGTAAGGATTTAAAGTTAAGTGACAGATGAGAACCTCGCGAGAGCTGGTTAAAAAACATGTCTTACCTATAAGGAAATAAGAAATATTTTTAAACGCTCAAGCGAGGCTTTTATGTGTCATTTCACTTCAAGTAACGTTTATGATTAAGGGGGTATTTTTATTTCATAATTTAAAAGTAAAGGTTACAAAACAGACTAAGTTTCCATTTCATTGAAACGAATCAGACTATAAGAAATTTTTAAAATGTTACGCCTACAGCCGGAAAAGTGCGGTTGCAAAAGTTATACACCTAGTTTATCTGGCTCAAATAAACGCATGTTAAATCGAGACCTTAAAAAATGTACCCGGTCTAAATAACCATAAATAAAATCTAGCAGTAGTTCGGTAAAAGTAGCAGTGACCACACTTCGGTTTTTATTCGTAGCATACATATACTACAATTCCGCTACGCTAACAATACGACCAGAATGCAGCATATTTCACTTTTATCTTCCTAGAAACTGGAAATGAAACTAACCGAACAAAATTACATGAATACCACGAAACGCGGAATGCTAAGTACTTCTCTATCTAGTAGCATGAATAAAATGCTCTTTAGTTTCAACGAATGCTTCCTCGCCGTATTTAATATTCTTACCCCAGGGATCAAGTTGCAAACGTTCTGCGATGGACGAACCAGATTAAAAAATACATTTTTAAATTGAACGATAAGGGGATTACTAAGCTCTGGGGAAATCTGAAAACGTCAGCATCACTATAATGAGGTTCTTTTCGTATCTTTTACTTAATAAGGCCAATGGCGCGGCAGTGCCCACCCCGAGTTATTCGGTAGGTTGGTTGGTGGTGGTTTATTCTACTCGTACTTAATTCCACCCCTCAGTTTGATCCGCTCAAGGAAACTGCCAATCAAGAAGCTAATTAGGATCTTCTATTCCTTAGCTCCGTGATTCCCACTGTATATTTGTAAGTATTAGCTCACTTATCCCTATTTATATCAACCTAATGTGAAATGAAATATGAAACAAAATATAAAATGAATGAAATATATTTATTTACAAAAAAATTTTAGTGATGCAACTTATGAAGTTTTCCTTGCTTGGTCCTAATGTAAACACAGTATCACATCAGGCAGCACATTATCTCGCTTGTAATCGTAATGCAAATGGGTAGTGATGCAACGAATACCACTTTTTACGAAGCGAATACGAATACGAATAGTGTCATTGCTATTCGGCGAATACGAATACGAATACGAATAGTAAAGGCAGTAATAAAAAATATTAACTTCGCATTTGTAGAGATACCTATTTATTTAAGTGATTTGAAAACTTGTCGCGAGATGTGATTTTATCACTAGACGCCCTCCAACGCAAAAACAAACTTTGAAATTTTAGATTCTGGCTTCATTGTTTTTCTCATGTAATAAAAGTAAGTTAATTCTAAATAAATAGAAAGTATAATGTCTTATTTATTAATTTATTATATTATAATTACGTTTAATCATATTAGGTTATTTTGGATATTTTCATCATCGAACAAGCAAATTGATCTACCTACTCTAAAAACTTACAGGCCTGTTTTTCAAAAAGCTTCCAAATTTAATTTTTTTTTCTTTTACGTGACATAATACTTTATTATTATTTTGTACTTAACGCAGTTAACTATAATATAAAGTACACAGGCAAAGTGTATAAACACGACTCCAATGACAAACAAAATATGCCGACTTAAAATCAGTCAATAGCACATCAGGTAACTACGAAATGTCAAATTTCCCCAATGGATAGTAAACTCTAATGCTTGGAGATAAAATTGATTGAAGAAATTTGTCTGTTTTGGATAGCATGATGTGCTGTTGACCCTGTACATTCAATTCAAACTTCCCGCGAAAACACCGAAAATGCGGTGCGTTCGGATACACATATTTAATACAATTATCTCGCCTGGATGTAAGTCATTTCATACGAGCGAGGTATGCACGTTCAATTATATTGATAATAATATATTGTTCAATATATCGGAGTCATTTTCAATACGAATACCATTGTGATATTCGGCGAATACGAATATTCGTAAAAGGGCCGATATTCGGCGAATACGAATATTCGTATTCGTATTCGTTGCATCACTACAAATGGGTAACCTGAGGTGCTGCCATCTGTGCAATGTTTTATGGTTGAGACTGGTGCCTGAAAAATCTGTGTTTCAGGAACTATTTTGTTGGGTATAGTACCTGAAATGTATTACTTTGTTAGCATTATAAGAAATAGTGAATGAGTTTCACCCACACTACTGCACCACTCTTGAGTCTTTTACAGAGTCCTACAATATGTCCATGAAGAAAAACAGCTGATACGTATTATACTTGTCTAAATCATGAACGCTTATTCGTTATTTAAACTCAGTATTAGCTTGACTGCGCAATATCACTCTAATAATTATTTAGTTTCCTTAGCAATTCTCGTAAAGGTTTGAATTCGTAAAGGTAATTAAAATCCCTAAGTTTTGCTTTTAAGACTTCACTCATCCAAGAATCTTCGAGTCGAGAAATTGTATTTTAAATATCAGTTTCAACTTTAAGGTTCATGTTTTTTAGAAAAATAATTAGTAAGAACTCTTTAAAGTCAAACCCGATTTCTGGACAGGTGTCAGTAACTGCAAAATCAACCAAAAAAAGATATAACACGGCTACTATTACAAAAAAAAACCTCAAAACCATATCACTGCAATAGATTAGCACCAAACTACCTACCAAAATATCAAAAACCCCAAAAGCTTTCCAATTTTTCCGAATACCCTCATCGACGTAAGGCTTTCCTGTTACAATAATGCGAAATTCACTGAAACGTTACTTGTGACACGTATCGGGTTCTCTAGGGAGGGTCTTGAGGCTCTATTAATAAAATCAATTTATTCCTCGCGTCTTCGCAAATGTTATTTTTAGATAAGGAGCAAGTTCTCTTCAGTTGTGGATGTTTATTCTTATATCAGGCAGTACATTTACTGGAGTCGTTTGATTTGAAAAAAAACAAATACAGTGTTTTCCTGTAAACAAATGGCGATGTCAAAATAAAATTCTATTTCAAACAAACCATTAGGATGAAATAAACCTTCTGGAAACAGTTTGTCCCTTTTTCATCTTATTCATTTTTGTGTTATGTAAACCATATAAATTGTTTTTCTCCCTATTCTTAAAAGAAAAGAACATAGTTACAGCATTATCCTGCTTTTGTACAGGTAACCCTATTAGGCCTTTTTCAAGAAATCCTATTTAGATCCTAATAGATGTCTACATCCTTATGTTGGTGGTAAAGAGAAAATAAATACACATTAGTTTCAGCTTTATCTCTAACTGGTTTCTGATGTAGATATTCGATTTTTTTATACGGCAGAAGTACGGTAGAATTCATTACTATTATTATTCTTTATTGAATTGATTTATTAATTAATTCCGCCCAACTTCGCAAAATTTTGTTACAATTTTTTTTCTTTCATTTTAACTCGGATACAGGGTTATTTAAATGTTGATGTTTACTGCACTGCAGTTCATGCGTGTTTACGGAGTGAATTTTTATAGGATTTGAAATGAAGTCCTTAGTCATTCTTTTTTTATGTTTTTTTATAATAAATAAATAAATAAATAAATTTAAATAATTTTTTATTGGGAAACCAACAGTTAATAACAGTTTTTGACCTTAATTTAATTACTAGATTCTAATTAACCAATTATAGGTATCCACTGGTGCATTCAAGGAACAAGCGTGTTACAATTACAATACTTTAATTATGATACTTTAAAGACAAGATGAAAGATGAGTTATGGCCTCACTAATAATACCCACACATTGCGTAGTTATAACGACCAAAAACATAAGAAAAACAGTGTTTGCGCATGTTATACGCTAATCCGAAATCATATATAATGATCTTTTAAACTGAGATAATGAAAGGTTGAATAAGTCGAGTATTTTTTTGTTTGGTTTCGCTGCTAAAGAGATTTTAAGCCTCAAATGTCTTCGCTAAATAAATGCTATCACATAATAGTAGAAAAGGTAAGTTTAACTTATATGGTCCCAAATGAATACCAACTAACAGCCTCCAGAACTCAATGTCCGTTTTCCCTGAAAACGCCCGAGGGACTCACTTAGTCCACCACTCAATTAGTAATGTTCAGATTTAATCAAATAAATAATGATATAGATATACGTCTACTCTAAAAATAGATACGTTTTAGCAAAGGTGCATTTTACCAACGATCTTTGCGACGTTTATGTCCTCCTGTAAGCAAATCGTGTAAGAAAATTCACGAAAACATATTTTATTAATTCAGTGACACAATATGGTTATGAACTAAAATTAAAGTTGAAACATTAATGTACTCTCTTAAGTAGAGATTTTATAGAACTGTAATGAGGATTTTTTTGTAGTTTGTTAATTTTTCACAGCTAACAAAACACAGAAAAGATTCAAGTTACTGACTTACAAAGCTTTTGAAATTGAAAGCTAGAGAAGTTAAAAATTTCCACATGAACGATTTTTTTCCTAGCCAATAATTAATCATAATCGTAATTAACAAATGAAAATCCCACGCTTCATAAATGGGGTGTAATTTATTTAGGTACTTGAAGCACAAAGTACCTAACTACTTAAAGTCTACGCAGACTTCCTTTCCTCTCAAAGAGAAAACTAGTGCAGAGCCGTTAGGTTTCAACCTCGGAACCCAGTTCCACTGAATTTACTTTCGTGAAACTTTTTTATTACATTGTTGGAGGTATAAATAAAAAAGTTTACCTCTCAAAATTTGCCGATCTCAATTATACCGGTATTTAGGAATTCCTATACAAAAAAACCATCGGATTTTTTCACCCAGTTACAAAGATTTCCACGCAAAATCCAAACTATTGCAGTGCAGCTGTAAGTTTGAAATTTTGTACAGATTCTCTTCAAATACTGGGGAAGCTTATCTTAAAGAAATTACAAGGAGTTCCAATGGGGACGAATTGTAGGACCTCCGCTAGTTGATATATGTACGTTTGGTGTAATTCTACGACAAATAATCAAATCAGATTAATGTCACAAAAACAGTTCGAGTGAGGGTTTCTGTTTAAATATTTTTAGCCTAAGGTCGACTCACTCTTGCTGTTTATATATTTTTAATTAATATAAAGTATTTTTTAAATGTATGCTAAGTTTGAGGTGTATTCATTGTATGATTTTTGAAATAGAGCAGTAACAAAAGTTGTTAAAAAATGCGATATTTAGTACGTTTGTCGTATGGGGCCCTCTGTGGTTTAAGATTTTAAGTTTTTAAATTTTAAATTATATTTTACCATCATAATACGTATTTTCTGAAAATTTAGATACGCCGTCTCTAATAGTTTGAAAAATAGAGGGCTGAGACTGAAACACCAAACTTAAATATCACCAGCGTCTGCCCTAAAATTCGTTCCCATGGGAACTCCGTGTAATCTCTTTTAGGCAAGCTTTCACAATATCTGAAGATCATCTTTGCAAAATTTCAAACTTACAGCTTCAATAAATTTGATTTTGCATGGATATCTTTGTCAGTGGGTAAAAAATTCCGACTCTCCTTTTGTATGGAAATTCCTAAATACCTGATATAATTGAGATCGGCAAATTTTGAGGGATAAACTTTATTATGTATACATCCAACAGTGTAATAAAAAAAGTTTCACGAAAATCCATTCAGTGGAACTGGGTTCCGAGGTTTTGACGATTTTTGTTGTAACGGCCCTCCACGGTTCGATGTCGAATTTTTAATTTCGTGCCAAAAATGTAAACAAAGGTATTTCCACTATAAAAAAATGTTTAACAAACCGACCATTATTGATTATTGTGAAAAAAATAGAATTTTTTTATCACTTTTCTAAAACTTCTAAAACAACTATACACACTAAATCACACAGGTTTGTAAATAGCTGTACTAAAAATTTTATTCGAGTAAAAGCATATTTCTAGCGAAAATGTATATTATGGTCCTAGCAATACCATAGTGGTTCATAACATTCGGATAGTTTTGTAAGGTTTTCTTTTTTTCTGTACGAATCTTCCAGAACGTAAAAATAAGGACAATGCTCAAAAAAAACCATGCTGGCAGCAAACGAAAAGTACCTTACTCCAATTATTGGTAAAAATATGTAAATAGGGGAAGATACTCAGGCCAGTTAAGCCCAGCTCTCTAAATTTTAGGCTAAAACTACTAGAAAAATTGTAAAACCATTGTTTTCCGATGAGATTTCAAAAAACCGAATATCTTTATTCATATTAAATCAAAAAACCGAACGTTGAACTCATTGTTTCAGTGAAATTAACAAAAAGACATGAGGCTCCAGACGCCTCATCTGCCTTGAGTGCCCGAACCCTGGCCACCTCTTACCCTATCCCCGGCCAGCACGCAAAAAAATTTGTTGGGATAAAAATAGACTTGTAAGTTATTAACATATTAGTGTCATTTCATATGGTTTTCGGGAGAGCTGTTTTCGAAAATTACATTTAATTTGAAATCCAAGATGGAGAAAATTGCAGAGACGCACTATTTTGAAAATGTCGACATGGTTGTCGTTAACAGATTGTTGGGGGTGCTGGTTTCGGAAATCACATCTATTTTGAAATCCAAGATGGCGGATCCGACTTTTTTGTAAATTTTGACATGGGTGCTGTTTAATAGGTTTTGGCAGCTGCTGATTTTGAAAACATGTAATTTTATCTTTATAACTATTAATAATGCTGTATATACACTCTTAGGGTTATAGCCTGGCTCAGATATTTGTGTACTAGATTGTAACAACACCTAATTGTTATAATATGTTGTGTAAGTGATATCGTGTTTGATCTTTTACTTGACCTTCTTTTTTTAATTATCTCGTGACTACTTATTTAATCAATTCAATGATTTGTTTCTAAAGGTTTTTATTTCAATAAATTACCAGATGAGGTCATTCGTCCACACTCTCGCGCCCATAATCTCTAGTGGGGTATATTTAAAAGATGCTTGTACTTTTTGAAATAAGATAAAACATTGAATATTATAAAAGAAAATAAAAAAAAGACTAATTAAAAATTCCTAGACTTTATTTTCATCAGATTGCATGTATTCATCAGTATACTCGTGATAGTTTGAATAACCTCAATTTTTAGAACAAAATCTAGATGGCAACACATATTTAACAAAAATCAATCATATCTCTGTTCCCGTTGATGATACGACAAAATTACCCTGTATACTTTTTAATCACCTAATTATCCTCTATCGATGTGATTAGGTTTCAAACTGCGATTCGAGAAAATCCAAGTTGGCGGCTGGTCACAAGCCGGCTCACATACTAAAATCATCGAACCCCTTTGTGGTTTGATTTATCAACTTCATCATAAAGCTACAAAAGCGACTTAAATTGTTGTCATGTGTGTTTCAGATTATTTAAATTTATACCTACTTACTCATTTAAATAATTAAAGACACAGTGGAAAATCTTTTCATAGTGTAAAAGAATTTTAAAATGTAAATTAATTTCAATAAAATATATTGATTTCTTATGACCCTTGATATTTATTTAAGAAAATTTCTTATTCGTTTGCTTACTTACTTGCTTGTTAAGTATAATAAATAATTATAACACCTGAAACAAACGTTACAACAAAATTCCTATTTTCTCTGCAAATTAATAAAGTTTTATTTAATGTATTGGACAAAAATGTGTTTGATAACTGGAATTTCACTGTGACAATTACATTTCTATGTTTACATTTTTGGCACGGAATTAAAAATTGAAGTCAACTTTTGATATTTAAAAAATATCACATAAATACACTTTTTGATGGAAAACATAGTCTTTTTCCAGGCATTTAATAGTGTTTTACTATACCTATAGACTTAGACATCATTTATTTTTGTTTCTTCAACAACTTTACCATGTTATACACTTTACACACACGTTACTTTATCATGTCGAGTTCGACTTTAATTTTGATTGTATCTACACGATAAGGAGAGAGGAACAAAACGTCAAGTATCTAGGTTATAACCAATAGGTAGTTGCGTGTGGCAGGTGTAGTGTAGGAGACTGTAACAATGTGGTAATAATAAAACCTTAGAAAACATTCAGAAAGATGCTGCTGCATAAACTACATGCACACAATTTTTTACGACACCACTGGAGGACTCAGCCATGATGTATAACATTATGAAACGGGAAGTAACAGAGCCAAATGATGAGCTTTAATCGATAGTTAACGAACTATTGCGAAACCCAAACAAACTAGCTGACCACAAATTTGGGATAGTTAATCGAAAACTCGTGATTTTTCGTTTAGTTCCACTCAATTCCTTGTTTGAATTTTAAAGGAATGTATCAGAGAGTTTTATTGAGCCCGTTTGATGTAGATACATGCTTACCTATAAAACATCCTTGCCTTGTTTTGTATTTTAAACGTGAAAGTTTTATTAGTTGGATCGACGGATTTTGTTGTTCTTTCAAGCAGAAACTAATGAACAAACGGTAAAACTTTGCAGTGATTTAGGTTATACATTAAATAAAACGTAGGTAGAATGTTTCGAAATTATCTCGGGTACGATGTGCCGGACGAAATAGATGAAAAAATGTTTTAGTATTTTACAGTCTCAGAATATAGAATAAAATGTATTCTGAGTTTATAATATCAACGTGTCACCACTTTTAACCCTTAATACCCCGTATTCTATAAGGTATTGTACCAAAATGCCCATTACATTTTACCGCTAGATTTTTGTGAAATCAAACCTAAGCCAAGGATCACGGGCAGGCAATTCAAACGGTTCCGTAGTCCTTTGATAAGTTAAGGAAAATGCGTTTTCAGGTAAAAACTCTCTACGCTATCCCAAAAGTGTGCTATAACTCTGAGCTGAAGGGCTGTTACCACGACCCACCCGTTTAATGGATCGCACACATGCAAAATGCCTACTTTTATAAAAAGGATAATTAATTATCCCCTAACCCGCATAATTTTAATTTTCACGTCGCAAGTTTATCTTATAATGTGTTTTCGTTACTGATGGGCACGTACAACGTAATGCGGAGCGTGACCTTTTATAAGTTTAAGCGCGGTACCATAATTTATAGCTTTTAGTGATTTTCGATCGCAATCTGTCAGTGTGTTTTCTTACCTTAAATAGGAAAAGTTCAAGTTCCCATAAAGTTAATGGCTGTACATTAACCGAGCGGAAATAGAGCGGAAGTCGTAGAAACGATGCGATATATGTCTTTATAAACCACCAACAAGCATTTTATTCGAACAAAAGCAGATAAAAAGGCAATAACATTAACATGAGCGACGACACGTCGCAACTCATAAACAAGGCAGAAATACGACTCCGCGAATGATCGCATTAGCTTTATTTAAGCAAGGCTTCCCGCAATCCGAATACATCCCTTTGAGTTTTCGTAGAAATTCACAATTACACTCATTTGTTATACGACAAAAGCTTCAGATTGCGGTACGAGTATTTCATACGGCCTTTACTACAAAGCAACACAAATGTTGGCCATTCCCGTGTAGCTTTTGTAAAAGATCTAAATTTTTTGAGACATTTTCGCAAATGTGGACACGATATGATATCACACATCAACTTTTTAGATTTTATGCCCATTTAGTTAATGGCGTTATTAAAAATGTGTTGTTTTTCTACAAGCACTTTTCCCGTAATTACCTGAGTTCTCAAATCTTGTACCATAAAGCAAACCTCTAACCTGAAAAGGGACAAAGCTTTCAAGGAAGAAAAAAATATTTCAACTCTCATTTTTCAATAACGTATTTTTTTTACGTGTTCATAATTGCGTACATGTACACATAATTTGACGCTGAACAAACATTTTGATATGTTGATTTAATTCGAGAATTATAAAGGTACCTATTTGCAAATTTTCTACCGAGGTGATGCCGTTCATGCGTAAGAACTCTTACAAAAAATTCTCGGTACAGAATAAACTCGAATTAAACTCACACTACAAATTAATCAGAAAATGTAATAAGAATATTATTAGTTAGAATTTATAGTTTTTTTTTTCTTTTTGAACTGAGACTTTTTTCAGCCATTAGAAACAAAAACATAATCTAAAATAAAGCATACACTACGCAAACACTGTTTTTCATAGGTTGTTGGTCGTTGTAAGCTTGTACTACGCAATGTGGAAGTAAATATTATTGGTAAGGTCCGTAGTCGTAATACACCAGGAACTTTAGAAGAAAAATTGGCAACATTAGGAAAAATTTCAACCAAGCTGAAAATTTGAGTACACGTACCATTTAGCTTCCTAAATAACCTCTGAAAAGTCCCACGAGTCCAGGGATGGGCATAACTTTTGACAGCCAAAAAACGATGAAAAAGTTACCTTTTTTCGGGTTTTTGCATATATCTTCGTTCCTGTCGATCTTACCGCTATGAAATTTACTAGTGAAATAAAGAATGGGAAATTCTCTACAAAAACGGTATTATAATGTTTATTGATAAGACTAATAGTTTTTACGTAATCGGGCATTGAAACTCCGGTAAACATTTTCTATGTATATTTTAGTGCATTTCATGATCATTCCAATAAACAACAGAAAAGCAGAAAACTGTAAAAAGTTTATTTGAAAACATTAAATATACTGTCTTAAAAACTTTTTATAGAATTAATAAGTAGATTTTTTTTTTTATTGCAAGATGGGTTAACTCTTGACCTCAATCTTGACCATAAAGGTCAAAGATGAGGTTGACGATGGAGCGAGTTTATTGGAGGTGGAACTTTTTGATAAAATCTTTGTTTATGTCATGTCTGTCTATTGCAGTCTTTCCCAACGTGGGCGATAACGCCCCCTTGTGGGCGCTGCAGGCCTAAAGGGGGGCGGTAAGAGACCCAGAAAAAAAGGGGGGCGTTGTGTAGGGCTTTGGGGTCGATTTATAATTTCATCTACCTAGCTAGGAAGACTCTTAGACACCGACTGAGCTCTCGACTCTCGACTACATCTTGTGAACATCAACTAATATTAATTAAGATATAGCTCAAACTCGGTTCGATATAATAGACCGCGGGCAATCATGTTTTAACAAGTTTTTGTTAAATAATCCGATTTGTACATTCCTGTATCAATCGGCTGGTTCTATAATACTTGTTCTTGCTTGTCGAGTACGATTGGGCGTCGAATGAGATAAACGAGTTTATGCACGTTTGTCTTATTCCTGTTGGTGCGTGCTGCTTATGCAATCCTATATAAACGACGTAAATTTATTTTATTTTCATTTGCGGTTTCGCGCATAATAGATAAGCAGTACTTCATTATGACACTTACGTATTTCTCAAAACAAAACAATGTCGGAAGTAAAAAAGAAGAGACGGCAATACTCTGCGGAATATATTAAATTCAGATTTATTGAAAATCCCACAAACCCGTCGTCGCCTTTGTGTCTTCTATGTCTAAAAACATTTTCGAACGAAGCAATGAAGCCTTCAAGACTGCAAGATCATTTGAATAAAATGCATCCAGATAAGAAAGACAAGAATGTAGCATATTTTCAAGACCTAGAGAAGAAGCATAATACTCAGCCAAGTGTATCAAAACTATTTTCGGCGGCTGCTAAGCAAGATGACGACGGACTTCGAGCTTCGTACAATATCTCTTTGTTAATTGCTCAAAAAGGCAAACCACACAACATCGGAGAAGAGTTAATTTTGCCAGCAATAAAGGAAGTAATAACTACTGTGCTTCATAAACCGGCCGCAGATATTATCCGAAAAATTCCTTTGAGTAATAATTCTGTGCAAAGACGAATTGATGAAATGGCTGAAAACATTGAAGAATCATTGTGCAATCATCTGAGGACTAGTCAATTCTCAATTCAGCTCGATGAGTCCACTTTACCAACTAATGAAGCGTTGTTGCTATCTTACGTGAGGTTTATTAAAGATGAGAAAATACGTGAAGAACTATTGTTTGCCAGAAATTTGGAGACAGATACAAAAGGCGAAACCATATTCAATACATTGGAAAAGTTTTGTGAAGAGAAAGAGATTCCTTTGAAAAATATTATATCAGTTGCTACGGATGGCGCTCCGGCTATGACAGGGCGCCATAAAGGCTTCATAGCGTACTTAAAAAATAAAATTCCAGATGTCCTTGCTATACATTGCGTTATTCATAGACAACATTTGGTTGCTAGAAACTTAAGTGAACGACTATTTCAATCACTGCAATATGTCATCAAAGCAGTCAATAAAATCCGTAGCAGCTCTTTGAATGATAGATTATTTCATCAGCTTTGTGTTACTAATGACGAAGATTTCAACCGTTAATTGCTTCATACTGAAGTTCGTTGGCTGTCAAGAGGCAATTGTCTGATTCGATTTTACAACCTGTTTGACTCTGTGATAGAGTTCTTGGAAACTAAAGATACAGAACTGCGCAACAAGCTCATAACATCAAAGAATGATATAGCTTACATGACAGACCTGTATAAATTGTTCAACGACGTGAACCTCCAACTGCAAGGCGATGAACTAAATTTAATTAAAACAAAAAATGTCGTTGCTGCTTTCGCAGCCAAACTGCTTCTGCACAAAAAAAATATGGGCAGACGTGAGTTTCACAATTTTCCGAATTTATCAGTATCCTGCAGTAACGACGACTTGTTTGCCTACTGCCAACATTTGGAAAACCTCCACATTGACTTCACCGAACGATACCAGGACATTTTAAACTTGGAAATACCAGACTGGGTGTTAGATCCGTTTTCAAATGTCAACATAGCAATGTCACCTCAGCTGGAAGAAGAACTTATAGAATTGACAACAAACGAAGAAATAAAAATCAAGTTCAAAAATGGATATCAAGAATTTTGGCTTCAAAAACCGATCCTGCAATTGTACCCTGGATTGTGGTCAATTGTTCAACGATTCTTGATAGCATTCCCATCGTCATATTTGTGTGAACGTGGTTTTCGTGCTGTGGCAACGCTGCTTACTAAAAAGAGAAATCGTTTGCGTGTTACCGAACGTGGCGACTTGCGGCTGTTTTTGAGTAAATTGGAACCTGATATCAACAAACTTATTGAACAGCATCAGATTCAACCTTCACATTAGTTTTTATATAAGAATTGATTATGTTTGTTTTATTTTCAATAAAAGATACTCTGTCCGAATACTATAAAGTTGCGTTTCAATAATCTATACATATAATAAAACTGTAGAGGTCGAATTTCTGTACATAGAAAAAAAATTCTAAAAACCGAGTCAGGGGGATGTAAGAAGAGAAATAAAACAAATCCCGATTTTTTTAGATTTTTTTGTTTCTCTGTTTGTCTGTTTGTCTGTTTGTCTGTTTGTCTGTTTGTCTGTTTGCACGGGCTAATCTCCGTAACTGTTGGACCGATTTAAATGAAATTTTGCAT
Organism: Aproaerema taeniolella; assembly: GCA_949987775.1. NCBI lineage: Eukaryota > Metazoa > Arthropoda > Insecta > Lepidoptera > Gelechiidae > Aproaerema > Aproaerema taeniolella. Next base: position 10,122,982 of record OX465257.1, read on the forward strand.
AGGGGTACCTTATATCCCCGGTCAACATTTAGGCTACATAAAATCTCGAAATTTAGCCAGTAAATATATAACCAACAACAAAAACCCCTGAAAAAATTCAAAGCTAGGTGTTTTTCAGAACTTTTTACTCATACCATAGAGATCAACGTATTTTTGACATATACATGGGCTAAAAGCAAGGACATGTTGTTTTTTAAATTTATCTCTTTCGACAAAGGCAAAGGAATCTGCATCCATACAGCCAGGTCTTCAATATATGTATTTCTTAGCTATGTCTTCAATTTATATTTCTTTACTTCTCTCATTCTCCGTAAGCCGATAGTGTTTTGTTTACGAAGAACTATGGCGGCGAGAAGCACTGCCGCTGGATCGGAGCAGATACACTGTATCACTTGAATTACTTTTTAACCGACTTCCAAAAAAGAGGAGGTTTTATGTTCGACTGTATACAGGGTGGAATTTTGTAATGCCACCTGAAGGGAAAGTACTCTTAATACTGTAGATAGAAAATTGTACTCAAAGAAAACATTCCTTTATTTTTGAAAAGAAAGAAAACTGCATTCAAGAATTTTCGAAAATTCGCTTGCCCCAACCGGGAATCGAACCGACTAAAATCTGTAAGAATACCCTGTACTTTTATTGCGTCGATCGTTAGGGTCAATTATAAGGATGAAATCTTTCTAACAAACTTGGTAAATTAAATGAAAGGAAGACTACGAAATCTTAAACCATTGTATATCTTTATTTTATGTATGTTCACCAATTTCTCCGCCATTTGGACCGATTTTCAAAATTCTTTTTTTTTTGTTCGAAAGAGTATACTCCAGAAGTGGTCTTACTGTCACCAAGTCTGGATCTGATGGAATCCCATCAAAATCAAGGGCAACCCTTGAATGGAATAGGCACTTACAATGTTTCTCAAGTTCTTTCTATTATTTACGCCAAACATAGAAAAATATACACATCAACACTGTCTAGGGATATTGCATGATTTTTCATACAAAACAGGTCTGTTCGAGAAGCTATAATACCATACTAGAGATACACGGAGTGATATAATTTTCAGATGAGCAAGTGCTAAACATGAAGTTTCAATTTTTATCAATGCATTTAATTTTCCTTGAAATTTGTGAAAGCGTGACTAAAATGAAAAAAAAAATTGCGCTAATTCCACCATTTTCATACAAAAAGCAGAAAAAAGTGCATTTTTGTTTTCGTTTACGTCACGTTTAAAAAAAACAATTTAAACAAAATTCATTGACGAGAATTGAAAATTCAGGTTTAACACTTGCTCATCTTAAAATTATATCCCTCCATGTGTCTCGAATATGCTTTTATAGCTTCTCAAACACACCTTTTTGTATGAAAAATTAAGCAATATCCCTAGACAGTGTTGATATTTAACCTATTTTTTTATTTTACTCATAGGTACGTAGCATTTGATAAAAGGACCGGATTGAGATTTATGAGATATTTTGTATAAAAGATCCTTTCTTAATTTTTTGTCGGAAGTTTGGTGTTACACAGCCTGTGAATCGACGCTTTCTGGGTTCGATATCCGGTTTGGGCAAACAAACCATACGAGGGAAACTTTAGTGCAAAAAGTTACAGTGTGAAGTGCTAATTAATTGATTTTATGATAGATAGATTGACACTTTATTAAATTGACATAAAACAGCACAACACAGTAATAGACAAATAACAAACATACAAGTAAACATGAATCAAGCAAACAATGAAGTAAACAGAGTAAGAAACGGAAACAAATAATTTTATAAAACCAGACTGCAGCGCTGGTATTCTGCCATGATGCTACTTATTGAGTTTTCTTTGTAGGTAATAATAACCTTTTTCTAACTTCATAAATTCACCTTTAAAAAAGTACTTTATAAAGAAAATCTGAGGGTGCTGCTCTATAATTAGATAGATGTTATTTTTAAGAGCTATCGTCGAATATAAGTGAGTCGGAAGAAATTAAAATGATTGTAACTGACCCACAAATATCCAAAAATAAAACAAAAACTTCTGTGCTGAACTGGCACTGAACAAAAAATTTGGAATGTGCCAGCTGTCAACCAAATACATTGCATTGTTGGTACAGAGGCCAGCGCATCAGGTTACTCCATTTTCATTGCAAAACCGCTCTTATCACAACAGCACAGAGTGCACGCGTGTGGTAGCCTGAGTTGGGGCCGTCCGTGCATTGCAAAATTTAGACAACGTATTATATACTCATAAACAATATGCCATTTTTTAAATTTTCATGACATGTAAAGTTATGTGACTTATGTTACCCCAACGAGGATTATAGGCGTATAATATCTAAAATATTGAAACTTTTGTCAGCTTCCCCATTAATAGTTCGGCTATTCTGCACTTTTTTAACGACCCAAAACTAAATACTTAATACAGTGTTAATAAGAACGAAGTTGATTAAGTATTTAGTTTTCAAATCTTAATTCGGCCCTGTCGGAGAAACTAAATGACATTATTCAATTTTCAGGATATCACTTTTTGAAATAAAACGGCTTATTTTTATTTTTAAGCAAAGGAATCTATGGCCGTACAGCCCGTGTTTTCAATGCATTTCTTATTTTTAAAGGCGGGAAACTCAATAGAAACTGACAATTGACATTTGTTTTATTAAAACCACTATGAATATGGTCTATATAGGTTTGATCTATGGCTTTGATGTTCTGACATGAAATAAGGGCTATTTTTTGATTTTAGTTTACATCAAGCGTAGCATTGCTTATATAAGCCATGGATAAATCTATACATATAATAAAACTGTAGAGGTCGAATTTCTGTACATAGAAAAAAAAATGCTAAAAACCGAGTCAGGGGGATGTAAGAAGAGAAATAAAACAAATCCCGATTTTTTTAGATTTTTTTGTTTCTCTGTTTGTCTGTTTGTCTGTTTGCACGGGCTAATCTCCGTAACTGTTGGACCGATTTAAATGAAATTTTGCATAGGGGTACCTTATATCCCCGGTCAACATTTAGGCTACATAAAATCTCGAAATTTAGCCAGTAAATATATAACCAACAACAAAAACCCCTGAAAAAATTCAAAGCTAGATGTTTTTCAGAACATTTTACTCATACCATAGAGATCAACGTATTTTTGACATATACATGGGCTAAAAGCAAGGACATGTTGTTTTTTAAATTTATCTCTTTCGACAAAGGCAAAGGAATCTGCATCCATACAGCCAGGTCTTCAATATATGTATTTCTTAGCTATGTCTTCAATTTATATTTCTTTACTTCTCTCATTCTCCGTAAGCCGATAGTGTTTTGTTTACGAAGAACTATGGCGGCGAGAAGCACTGCCGCTGGATCGGAGCAGATACACTGTATCACTTGAATTACTTTTTAACCGACTTCCAAAAAAGAGGAGGTTTTATGTTCGACTGTATACAGGGTGGAATTTTGTAATGCCACCTGAAGGGAAAGTACTCTTAATACTGTAGATAGAAAATTGTACTCAAAGAAAACATTCCTTTATTTTTGAAAAGAAAGAAAACTGCATTCAAGAATTTTCGAAAATTCGCTTGCCCCAACCGGGAATCGAACCGACTAAAATCTGTAAGAATACCCTGTACTTTTATTGCGTCGATCGTTAGGGTCAATTATAAGGATGAAATCTTTCTAACAAACTTGGTAAATTAAATGAAAGGAAGACTACGAAATCTTAAACCATTGTATATCTTTATTTTATGTATGTTCACCAATTTCTCCGCCATTTGGACCGATTTTCAAAATTCTTTTTTTTTTGTTCGAAAGAGTATACTCTAGAAGTGGTCTTATTGTCACCAAGTCAGGATCTGATGGAATTCCATCAAAATTAAGGGCAACCCTTGAATGGAATAGGCACTTACAATGTTTCTCACGTTCTTTCTATTATTTACGCCAAACATAGAAAAATATACACATCAACACTGTCTAGGGATATTGCATGATTTTTCATACAAAAGAGGTCTGTTTGAGAAGCTATAATACCATAGTCGAGATACACGGAGTGATATAATTTTCAGATGAGCAAGTGCTAAACATGAATTTTCATTTTTTATCAATGAATTTAATTTTTCTTGAAATTTGTGAAAACGAGACTAAAATGAAAAAAAAAATTCGGTGATTCCACCATTTTCATACAAAAAGCAGAAAAAAGTGCATTTTTGTTTTCATTTACGTCACGTTTAAAAAAAACAATTTAAACAAAATTCATTGACGAGAACTGAAAATTCAGGTTTAACACTTGCTCATCTTAAAATAATATCCCTCCATGTGTCTCGAGTATGCTTTTATAGCTTCTCAAACACACCTTTTTGCATGAAAAACTAAGCAATATCCCTAGACAGTGTTGATGTTTAACTTATTTTTTCTATGTCTATGAGTACGTAGCATTTGATAAAAGGACCGGATTGAGATTTATGAGATATTTTGTATAAAAGATCCTTTCTTAATTTTTTGTCGGAAGTTTGGTTGAGTAGTAGAGTTACACAGCCTGTGAATCGATGGTTTCTGGGTTCGATTTCCGGTTTGGGCAAACAAACCATACGAGGGAAACTTTAGTGCAGAAAGTTACAGTGTGAAGTGCTAATTAATTGATTTTATGATAGATAGATAGATTGACACTTTATTCAATTGACATAAAACAGCACAACACAGTAATAGACAAATAACAAACATACAAGTAAACATGAATCAGCAAGCAAACAATGAAGTAAACAGAGTAAGAAACAGAAACAAATAATTTTATAAAACTATTTTACACCGTGTTATCTGTATCATGCCAATCAAATTGGCGCTGACTCAGCATATTGCTGCAGTACCAGACTGCAGCGCTGGTATTCTGCCATGATGCTACTTATTGAGTTTTCTTTGTTGGTAATAATAACCTTTTTCTAACTTCATAAATTCACCTTTAAAAAAGTACTTTATAAAGAAAATCTGAGGGTGCTGCTCTATAATTAGATAGATGTTATTTTTAAGAGTTATCGTCGAATATAAGTGAGTTGGAAGAAATTAAAATTATTGTAACTGACCCACAAATATCCAAAAATAAAACAAAAACTTCTGTGCTGAACTGGCACTGAACAAAAAATTTGGAATGTGCCAGCTGCCAACCAAATACATTGCATTGTTGGTACTGAGGCCAGCGCATCAGGTTACTCTATTTTCATTGCATAACCGCTCTTATCACAACAGCACAGAGTGCACGCGTGTGGTAACCTGAGTTGGGGCCGTCCGTGCATTGCAAAATTTAGACAACGTATTATATACTCATAAACAATATGTCATTTTTTAAATTTTCATGACATGTAAAGTTATGTGACTTATGTTACCCCAACGAGGATTATAGGCGTATAATATCTAAAATATCGAAACTTTTGTCAGCTTCCCCATTAATAGTTCGGCTATTCTGCACTTTTTTAACGAGCCAAAACTAAATACTTAGTACAGTGTTAATAAGAACGAAGTTCATTAAGTATTTAGTCTTCAAATCTTAATTCGGCCCTAACTAAATGACATTATTCAATCTTCAGGATATCACTTTTTGAAAACAATAAAACGGCTTATTTTTATTTTTAAGCAAAGGAATCTATGGCCGTACAGCCGGTATTTTCAATGCATTTCTTATTTTTAAAGGCGGGAAACTCAATAGAAACTGACAATTGACATTTGTTTTATTAAAACCACTATGAATAATATGGTCTATATAGGTTTGATCTATGGCTTTGATGTTCTGACATGAAATAAGGGCTATTTATTGATTTTTTGATTTTAATTTACATCAAGCGTAGCATTGCGTATATAAGCCATGGATAAATATTATAATATTACTATTCTAATAAGTTTCTTAGTTTGGATCAAGCACTGACACCTTTGCTTATTTCTACAAATGTCCATTGAAGGGAAAAGCTTAGTCATTTCTATCTTAAGTTTTTTTTTAAATTCAGTTTTACACAATTATCGCAAAGCACAATAAAAGCAGCGTGCTAGCTGAAATCTCAAATGCACGGGAGTTGTCTTAGATAGATACTGACATAGGTGACCTGTTTCAGAAACTTCTATTCCACTGAAAATCAAAATTAAGTCCGTAATTAGCACTAAGGAAGGAATTCGTGTGCCATTTATTGTACTTACCTAAGTAATAGGTCTTTCAACGTACAATTTTCGTAAATTTTTTACTCCACATATTTTTATTTTATCAAAATTGATTTTTTATAAGTACAAAATCCTTACGTTTTTCACAGAAACGCGAAATACAATATTAATTAACCACTTTTTGTGGGATTGTTAAGACACCAAGATGTTTTAGAGGCACCACTGACTCATGTTAAGTGTTGATTGTCTATCTCTCTCAGTATCAAAAAATCAAAAACGACTGCTACTTAAGTATAGATCAGAGTCTGAGTCGCGTTCTATAATACGGACCTTAATCTATCAAAAGCAGTAACAATGGTATAGAAAATATAAGCGATAGAGGAAACAACTATGTTTGACCTTTGTTTTCAGATCCAAAGTAATGTATTAAGTATCAACCTTATATGACATAGTTAGCCAAGTTTTCAAATAAAAAATATTTTTAGAAATTGCTTTTCCTTATATGAACGAAATAGTTGCTATTCGTTCATATAACGAAAATATGAACAAAATAGTTGCTTCAATAAAAAACGGCAATTCATGTATCTGTAGTTGTGTCAAAGTACAAACTCGGTCTATAAAAATACATACAACACGCAGACGAAGTTGCGGGCATCAGCTAGTCAGTTATAAGTACTTAGCGGTTTTTAAGTATGTTTAAAAAGGGGGGCGTTAAAAAATAATTTATTCTTAAAGTGGGCAGTAGACAAAAAAAGGTTGGGAACCCCTGGTCTATTGTTTCTATTCGTTCGTCAATGTCTTGTTTTTGTTGTGCATAATATATTTATAAATCTCGTCATCTTTATTATTATTCCTTTCCAAGCTGCTTACTCTGCTATAGGTTATGTGCAGCGCGCAATATTTTTCCTAATCAAATAAAAATGGAAAATCTTACTTCGACAAAAGTGTCAATTGGTATGTTAGACGGTAAAGGAAATTGGTCAACCTGGAAGTATAAAGTGTCCATATTACTGAAAAGTGTTGATCGTGCGTTAGATGTCGTAGATGGAAAATTCGACCGACCTGTTTACCAGGAAACCCCGTCCGGTAATGGTGAAGGAGACGCCGAAGCTCTTGCCAAGTACAAGGCTGAACTCGCAGCGTATGTAAAGGCGGACACAAGTGCACTCCTAATTCTTACGACCAACATGAACGAGGAGACATTGAAAAAAGTCATGCGCTACACAACGTCACGCGACGTATGGCTTGAACTTCATAGACTTTACGATGGTATTAGTGAAGACCGTGCTTATAACCTGTGCATGGAATTCTTTAGTTTCAAACGCAACGAAACTGATGACATCGCCACGCACATGAGTAAATTAAAAAATATTTGGACGGAACTTAATCAAGAAATGGCTCAATCTATGAATAAAGGTTTACCAGACTTATTACTCATATGTAAAATTTTGAACACTCTTGGCGACGAATATTTTTCCTTTAGAAGCACCTGGCTCTTAATACCAAAGTCGGAAAGAAATGTTGAAAATCTCACAAGCCACCTATGTGCTTTCGAAAGAGCCTTGTCAAGTAAAAACGTACCTGATCAAGACATCTTAAGTGCTACAACGAGTACACAAAACCACAAGAAGGACAAGAAGATAAGATGTAATTACTGCTTGGAGAATGGACACCGTGTCAGAAACTGTCCAAAATGGATAAAAGATGGCAAGCCGCCCAAGAGTATGAATCCTACTCCTTCTACTTCGTCCGAAAAATCTGAAAAGCGTGAACGAGCGAATATGACGCTTCTTTTTGCTACTAATGAGCAAGCATCGACTGCTATGGATAATGTAATGTCAGATCATGATCGAGAAAACTGGTGGGTTGATAATGGAGCCACTAGCCACATCACGAATCGGAGCGACCTATTTCAAAACTTTAAACGTTTCGACGAGTTGTCTACAGTAACTACAGCCAACGGTAGTACAATTCGTGCCATGGGCAAAGGAAACATCGTCCTGAATGCCATCGTTAAGGGAAAGAAGGTACCGATTACCCTTCAAGATGTGTGGTACGTCCCGTCAATCCAACGTAACCTGTTTTCTGTCTTAGCTGCTCATGACAAAAATCCAAACAGTATTTTTACTTCGAATCCGAAACAGTGTAGATTGTCTGTGAACGGAGAAACGAAAATTATAGGTAATCGTTGCCTACAAGGTGGACTTTACAAACTCGACGTAAAGATTAAAGAACCGAAACAACGACTCGAAGTCTTCATGACTACTGAAACACAGTTGTATCACGAGCGCCTTGGACATCAAAATAAGAGACACGTTAAAGCATTGGTAAAGCGTGAATTGGGAATCGACTTGCCCAATGACCATGATTTATGTGAAGGCTGTATCAACGGCAAAGCTCATCGTCTAGAGTTTAGAACAAGAGCTAGAGCCTCTACACCAGGAGAACTGATACATGCGGACGTGTGCGGGCCATTCCCGTATTCCTTCTCGAAATATCGCTATTTCTTATTATTTAAGGATGATTATACAAAATACCGCTTTATTTATTTACTTAAAGAAAAATCCGAAGTACCTGAAAAGCTTAAGATACTGCTGGCACTTGTAAAGAACACTGGCCATACAGTTAAAGAACTATTAAGCGATAATGGAGGTGAATTCGATAATCGTCAAGTAAGAGATATTCTTGAAAAAGAAGGAGTAAAACAAAGACTCGTATGCCCATACACACCCGAACAAAATGGTTGCGCGGAACGAGAAAACAGAACAGTTGTTGAGACAGCACGAGCGATGATGCACGCACATAAGCAGTTACCTGAAAATCTGTGGGGTGAACTCGTAACTACAGCTGTTTACATTCTCAACCGAACCGGCCCAACTCCTATTTTAGGGAAAACGCCCTATGAACTTTGGCTTGGGAAGAAAGCAAGCATTAAGCACTTAAGAATTATCGGCAGCACGTGCTATGCCCACGTCCCTAAGCAAAAACGTAGAAAACTGCACAAAAAAGCCGTGAAAGGCATTTTAATTGGTTATTCTGATGACGGATACCGCATCTGGATCAAAGAAGGCAACAAGAATAGCGTGATACTATCTCGAGACGTTTTATTTGACGAAAAATCTGTTTCTTCAGTCGAGAGTGAAACGAAAGTGGAAGCGCAAGACACAAGTATAAACGAGTACATAGTGCAACTTGACCGCATACCTGTCGTTCCTACAGAAACCGATGAACCACGACAAATGAACGAAACTCAACCTATCGAGACAGAGGGAGATTCTCGAGATAACACAGACGTAGAACCACCTAACATAGAATCTGTCGAATTAGAGGGAGATGATGCAGATGAAGATTGCTTACATGAAGCAGTTGAAGATTACTTGAATCCACGACACGAAGCACTGAATGGTTCCTCAGAAATCTTTTTAGATGCAGTGGAGGAAAGTGAACCGAGGTACAACTTACGTGACAGATCGAAACTTCATCTACCGGCGAAATTCGATGATTATGTTATGGCAGTTCTTAACAACGAGTTATTAGAGCCCTTAACTTATAAAGAGGCCATTCTCAGCGCCGACAAGGATAAATGGTTAAAAGTTATGGAAAGTGAAATAGCGTCACTCCATGAAAACCAAACCTGGTCCTTACAAGAACTACCGAGGGACCGAAAAGCAATTCCCTGTAAGTGGGTATTTAAAATTAAGAAAAACCCTGACGGTTCAATCGAACGCTACAAAGCCCGTCTTGTAGTAAAAGGTTTCAGACAAAAGAGAGGAACTGACTACGAGGAAACCTTTAGCCCGGTAGCTCGAATGGCTACAATACGAGCCTTGATAAGTGTTGCTGCAAGTGAACGAATGCACCTTGTTCAATTCGACGTCACGACTGCATTTCTTCACGGTCATCTTAAGGAAGAAATCTTTATGAAACAGCCAGAAGGTTTCAGTGATGGCACCGACAGAGTTTGTCGACTCAACCGCAGTCTATATGGACTTAAACAAGCTCCAAGATGTTGGAATCAACGTTTTCATGAGATTCTACTGGAACTAGAATTTGGACAAAGTATTGCAGATCCGTGCTTGTATACTAGAAAGTATGGAGATAATAAGATACTCCTAACTCTTTTCGTTGACGACGGTCTAGTTGCAGCTACTAACGAACAGCTGGCAAACGAGTTTCTTAGCAACTTGCGAGAAAAGCTAAAGATTACTACTAAGCCTGCTACGTTCTATCTTGGCATGGAAATATCGCAGTACAAAGGGTCAATAGTACTTAAGCAAGAAGCTTACACCAAGAAGCTACTCGAGAGATTTGGAATGAGTGACTGCAACCCAATTTCAACGCCTATTGATAGAGAAGCTTCTGAAGCAGGGAAAGTTATCGACCATACTGATGAGGAAGATAAGCCTTATTTTCAATATCGAGAAGCCGTAGGCGCATTAGCATACCTGATGGTAGCAACCCGACCTGATATAGCATACGCAGTAGGTGTCGCATCTCGAAAACTGGAAGCACCGACCAAAAGTGATTGGTTAAATGTTAAAAGAATAATTCGTTATCTCAAAGGCACTTTAACTTACGGCCTTAGATATAGACTCGGACATCTAACTGGAATTTTGGAAGGCTTCAGCGATGCAGATCACGGTGGTGATTTAACGACCGGACGCTCCACCACAGGTGTTGTCTGTCGTTATGCAGGAGGAGCAATAGCCTGGCTCAGTCAGAGACAGTCCTCAGTAGCGATTTCGACGACAGAGGCCGAATTAGTGGCTGCAAGCGAAGCGGCCAGAGAATTAGTTTGGCTAAAACGAGTGTTTCAAGAACTCACGACATTGAAATGTGTTCCGATGTTGAGCGTGGACAACGAAGCCGCCATTCGTCTAGCGCACAACCCCGAATTTCATAAAAGAACGAAGCACATTAGAATTCGTCATTTTTATGTGAGAGAACTCGTAGCAGAAGACGAAATTCAAGTCCAACGAGTTACGACCCACGATCAAGTCGCAGACATTTTGACAAAAGGTCTGCCACGACCAAGATTCGTTCCTCTACGTGAGACACTGGGCTTGGTCTCCACGAAGAAGCCCTAGTAGACCCAGTGAGGGAAAGTATTGGAGGTGGAACTTTTTGATAAAATCTTTGTTTATGTCATGTCTGTCTATTGTTTCTATTCGTTCGTCAATGTCTTGTTTTTGTTGTGCATAATATATTTATAAATCTCGTCATCTTTATTATTATTCCTTTCCAAGCTGCTTACTCTGCTATAGAGTTAACCCAGAAAATGCCTATGTAGGCACTGGTACTCCCACGCACCGACGGAACACAGCAGGCTGTTTGGCGTCGGACTTCGGTAGGAGGGTGGTCGCGAACCAGACGGCCCTTTACAGAGCCTACCACACCGCATGAGACCATAGAACGACACCTCAGATTCAGAAAAAAAATGAAGTGTCGTTGCCTGGGATGGATTACTAGGAGGCAGGTCTCATTTGTGTTTCCTTAGTCGCCTCTTACGACACCCACGGAAAGAGATGGGGTGGTGTTATTCTCAACCGATCACCACACTGTTAGATTTCTAACAGTAAAACTCTCTGACAAAGTAGTTTTACGCCCGGTACTTCGTTCCCGTATGAATTTGGGAAAAAACATGTAACCTATGTATTCAATCCACGGTGTCAGCTACCTTCATACCAAATTTTATCAAAATTGGTCCAGCCGTTTGAGCGTGAAAGAGTAACAAACATCCATACATCCATCTATCCATAAATCCATACATCCTCATAAACGTTCGCTTTTATAATGTTTATCACAAATTGCCTAATAGATAAAGAATTATAAGGTTATTAAGGTCAAAAAGTAATCAGTAATCAGGGGCAGGACTCTGTAACGTGACGTGTTGAAACTCAATCCAATGTTTCGCACTTTTTTCCGTGGAAATGACTGATTTTATCGATGAACGTTTACAACTTTTTTTGTAGATAATTTTTCATTCTGTCTTTTATTACTACACATCATAGGGGTAAGATCAACAGGAACGGAGGTATTAGCAAAAAAACCGAAAAATTATCATTTTTTTCACCGTTTTTTAGCCGTAAAAAGTTATGCCCACCCCTGGACTCGTGGGACTTTTCAGAGGTTATTCAGGAAGCTAAAAGGTTCATGCACACAAATTTTCAGCTTGTTTGGAATTTTTCCACAGCCAAATGCTAAAGTTCCTGGAGTATAATAGACATCGGTAGTCGTAATAACCTAATAATTTTACGACAAAAAATAAACCGAGGGTTTTATTAACATTTTGTCCGTCATGTCATGTCACTATTTAAACATTTCACTAAAATACGTTCTTGAACCAATTAAGACTCATAACTTTAAATAAAAAGTGATTATTTCCTAGTGCATAATTTTCCTTTACATTTCACAACAATTTGAAATTAAAAATAATTTAGCAGTCGTTCCACATTGATGATGACTTGACCTGCCAAATCCTGGATAAACTTCCCCGAATGAGAAATGGGACTAAGCACTAGAAAGAAGAAGAAGATAATTATGCTGAGCACAGGTACAATTATTTGAACTGTTGAAAATTTAAATTTTCAAATTTATTTTTTTTCTTTTTAATTATCGATGATGAAATTCATACAATTTGTGTGTAAAAATCTACGAGACGCTAACTATTAACATAGTAAGTTTCATTATCGTGATACCTCTCATATATACTCTAAACCTTTTTTAGGAAGTTATTCACTGTTAGAAACACAGTCACTACGCATTTATTCACTGATATCGAAAAACATTCATACTGCAGTACTTCCTTACTAACTAAAAAAATAAATAAAATAACTTCATAACTTTTTTGAAGATACTAATAATAAATCTAATAATAATACTCACAGAACTTATTTACAGCTAAGTTCAATCAATCAAGTCAAAAACTGTGCGCATCACAGATCGGTTCACTCAAACAAATCACCAGATTCCATGGTCACCTTCGAGGGTGTATGTAAACGCGCGCGCTGGCGGGAAAACGGGAGTATTTAGAAAAAGTGCGGGAAAGTACCCGGGAGTGAGTGTGGTGAGTCGAGGCGGCGGGCGAGGCGGCGGCTGGCGCGGCACTGGCCGATACGATGCCCGGGCCGACCGCCACCCGGCACCCGGCTGCCTGCGCCGCGCGCCGCCTTTGCCGCGCCATGAGCCACTTATTCAAAAAAATAATACTACACTTCCATTCCAATTTCAAACGCTACAATCTACCAAATCTTTTCCAAATTCAAAATAAAGAATAGAAAATCAAAACCTTCTTCAGAATTTAAGAAAACTTTTAGAAAGGTCTTTGTAGAATTTATTTTATTTTATCGAACGTAAAAATACCAATTGAGATGGTAATCTTTATTGAAAACTTCCTTTTCGTGTTAAAGAAAGCGAATGGACACTTAACATAGCTCTACATAGAGCCCCTTTAAGCTCCGCCATAGACCCTTCGTGTCCTTTTTTCCCATGGCGACTATCTGTCCTTGTGCTTAGGGAATCGGAATGTAGATTGTAACTCTCAGCAATCCCTGAAAAAATCTTGCTCCAAACACTTCGCAATCTACGTGTGGATTTGTCGGTTCAACGGGCAGTGAGGGTGAATATTGTGCGGAAACCTGTATGCATGAATCCTAAAAATGTCCACCACAGTGAAGATTAATAGTCGGGACCTTTGCTTTTTGAGGAAAAATATGCCCGCGATAGTAACGGGGATTCATGAGGTTTTACAGGGGCGGGCGGTATGGGCACACATATTATTTTAAATACAGTACATAGAATGACACTAAAATGGATAGGTACAACTTTCATCCCTTCTTTATCGTGTAAGTTTTTTTTTATTATGATATGGGTTAACTCTTGACCTCAATCTTGACCAAGGTCATAGATGAGGTCGGCGATGGAGTGAGTTAACCCTAGAAATGGTACTCCCACGCACTGACGGAACACAGCAAGCTGTTTGGCGTGGCACTTCGGCAGGAGGGTGGTCGCGAACCAGACGGTCCTTTACAGACATTTTACAGAGCCTACCACACCGCATGAGACCATAGGACGCCACCTCAGATTCAAAACAAATTGCTTGCTAAAGATGGATTAATAGGAGGCAGGTTTCTTTTGTGTTTCCTTAGTCGCCTCTTACGACACCCACGGAAAGTGATGGGGTGGTGTTATTCTCAACTGATCACCGCACGGCTAATTAAGTACGTGGCAAACGTGTTTAACCTTGGTGTCAGAGTTTTCAAACTACCAAATGGCCTCTGACTTGAATAACCGACTGTAGTCAATCGACAACAGCCGGAACCGACAGCTTAACGTGCTCTCCAAAGCATCACGCGTACAAATTGCTACTTTGATAACCCATCAGATTCCCTGCCTCTCTATACGTTGCTTAACCTCACAGATCAGCGAATACTTAAAAGCTGTAACAGAAGTTCATAAAGTTTTACTTTACAAATGATTATGTTTGTGCTGTACACTGAATCACTGGATGAAATCGTCGTAATAGTTTTCCAAAAAAAAACATTAATAAGTTCAGACGGACACTTTACCTAGGATTTGCTATATAATCTTTTAAGCCTATCTGATAGTATTTAACTAGGAGCTCTAACGAATTCTTTGCAATTAAGTATAATCATTTTTCAGTTCTTAGCTTAATTAAAAATTCTTTCAAGACTAAAGGTTATTCATAATACCTATAACTATAATATAAATTAAAGCATAAGAAAGGTTCTATAAAAATGTAAAATTCAAGTTATGTACGAGTAGATGATCCTTTTATTAAATAAATAAAAAATAAAGGTTCTATGCAAAATTACGTCCACATTCTTCTTTTTAATAAAAGACCGTGCAGAAGTGCCCAAATTTCGAAGCGAATATCAAAGAAACAAAGTCACGAAGGTACTCATAAGACGGTAAAACTCCAAGTTATAATGAAATTACGGGGGAGTTTTTTTATGTCACCACCTCGCTCGGGAAGGCACACAGTAGGGAATCTGGCGAACTTTAATGTAACACTCATAAAACAAACATAATCAACAAGAACAGTAATACCAAAAAAGTCGTTGCTTCGTACAATGTTCCCAATGATGCCTTCGAGTCAAGAAACTCTGGAGTCACATTCTGAAACCAATAGAAAACAAATTACCCTATAAGAAGATTTTTATCACATCGTCGCAACGCTCACGATACCTACGGCTTGTATTGGGTGCGACTTTAAATCAGTTTGCGAAAATTAAGGATGTGAATCAGCCCACTACACTGAACTACTTTTCCGGGAGAACATAGGTCAAAAAATGTAAATAAAATCTCACCTTTCCATACAACTTGAGAGATCAGCTGATTGCCTTTGTATGAGAAGTTGTTTGATAATTTATTATTTACTTGGGGGAAGATGTTCAGAATTAGGCTTGTCTAGATACTAGATGCAAATCATGCAAATAAACAATGAAATTCTTAATTAACTAAAAATTTTATCAAAGGCTCTACATCGTACAATTATATTTCGATTACATAAATAACTACTTATGCTTTAGTAACTCACATTTAACTGTTACACCATGTCACTCACCGCTTTCGCGTATTGATGCGCATCATCCCCCTTTTACTATCAGCATGTCGGATATTTTTGTGAGCGGTTTTAAAGAAAAAAAAACTGAGCCACGATTCAATTTTTTCGGGGCAGACTATTCTAATTTAAACAGTTATTTTTCACAAATTGATTGGAGCTCTTTATTGAACTCAGGATCGCTCGATGACGCCTTAAATTTTTTTTATCTAAAAGTGCAGGCTGGTTGCGAACTTCATTTGTCTCGTTCGTCTAATAAAGCTTCTAAGTGTAACTACCCTATTTGGTACAGCCATTCTCTCATTAAAATAATCCAGGAATGTCACAAATTACATCGAAAATGGAAACGTCATGGTAATCCACGGGATTATGATGAGTTCTCTTTACTTAGAAGAAGGCGTCATCGAGTCCAACAATTATGTTTTAGTAAATTCACTCATCACTGCGAAAAAATAATACGTTACACTCCTAAAACTTTTTGGAAGTATGTAAAATCGAAACGTGGCGGCACATCTTACCCACAAAGGTTGACACACGGAAATAAAATGTTGTTAAACGGCCCTGATATATGTAACGGATTCAACGCGTTTTTTCACAGCGTATTTGCCCAACAATCGCAGTCTGATCTGATACGTAAGAATGATGTGAATAATTGTACGCATTCCGCATCGTATGTAACAGTTACACAGGAACAGGTATATAATTTGCTAAGCAAACTTGACCCCGCCAAAGGAGCTGGATGCGATGGTGTACCTCCAGTGCTACTGCGTCACTGCGCCAAATCCTTGTCACTTCCCGTCACTATACTCTTTAAAAGATCACTGCTAGAGTGTACTGTCCCCAGAATGTGGAAAACTGCCAACATAATTCCAATCCACAAAAAAGGGTCAAAAACACGTGTTGAAAATTACCGTCCTATATCAATTTTATGTACCCTTAGTAAAATCCTTGAACAATTAATTTTAAATGAAATATATCCAGTTTTATCAACAAACATTCCTAATACTCAACACGGTTTCATGAAACGTCGATCAACAACTTCCAATTTGGCATGTTTCACTAACTTTGTATTGTGTAATATGGAACGAGGAGGGCAGGTTGATGTGATCTACACTGACTTCGAAAAGGCGTTCGATCGTGTGGACCACCTCATCCTGCTCTCCAAACTCAATCTACTCGGCATTCACGGAGACTTGTTGCGTTGGGTCGAATCCTATCTTACTAATAGGTCCCAGGCTGTAGTTGTGGGTGGGTTCAGGTCTAATCTGGTCACCGTACCCTCGGGGGTTCCCCAGGGCTCGCATCTTGGGCCTCTCTTCTACAGCGCTTATATCTATGACGTTGACTCGTGTCTCACATATGCCAATAACTTGGCATACGCTGACGATATGAAAATCTACATGGTTGTAAAAACTGAGGCTGACTGCAATCTTTTACAACATGATCTAGACAACTTGTTTAAATATTATACTGATAATAGGATCGCAGTCAACATCAGTAAATGTCAAACCATATCTTTTACACGGAAAAGATCTGTTTTGAAGTATAATTATAGTTTTGATGGCGCTGTGGTGGAGAGGGTTGAGGTTGTGCGGGACCTGGGTATCCTTTTGGACTCGAAAATGCTACTGTCTGATCACATCGAACTCATTTGCAATAAAGCCTATCGTAACCTTGGTTTTGTTTTGAGAGTGTGCAAGCCCTTTAAAAATATTATGAGTTTAAAAATAGTCTATTACGCATACGTGCGTAGTATCTTAGAATACGCCTGCTGTATTTGGAACCCTCAATATAAGCTTTACATAAATAAAATAGAAAGAATCCAAAAGCTTTTCATAAAACACTTAAACTACAGACAGAAGCAACGGTTTGCATCATATATTGAAAATTGTCATCGAAACAATCTCCTTAGTCTCGAAGAACGAAGAACTTTGATGGACTTGAGCTTCCTATATGGCCTACTGCGTGATCAAATAGATGCTCCTGAACTTTTAAACGGAGTTGGACTACGCGTACCGTCGCGGCGTACTCGAGTCACTCCTCTCTTCAATGTTCCAGCTCATTCCACAAATTATGGTCAAAACGCAATACTTACTAGACTTCCCCGTACCTTCAATAAGTACAACCATGTAACCGATATTTTCTTTGACTCTAAACATATTTTTAAAAGTAAAATTATTAAAACATTCCTCGGCGACCAAAGTGATTAGGCAGACTATTTTGTACTAATGTTATAAAGAGGAATGATTTGTATTTTTGTATGTGTCGTTTGGGCTTAAGAACTACTGGACCATTTTCAAAATTCTTTCGCCATCAGGATGCTGCACTGTCCCTGAGTAGCATGGGCTATATAATTTTCCCGAATTCCAATGGGAACGTAGTCCCGAGCGGGATGCTAGTATATTATATATCTATTTCTACCTCTCTCTGTAAATTAATTCTTATATTATTTGTATGTATGGATATATGTATATGTATATGTGTGTGTATAAGTATATATGTCATTCAATTTATTATTATTATTTTTATTTTTTATTCTTCTATTTATATGCGAGATTCTTGTGGGCTTCCAATAAGTAATTATCTTCTTTATGTTTCTTAAGCTTTTTGATATTAACCATAGTTATAGTATAGCTAGCTGCACGGTCTTGCAAGCAATAAATTACGCACTGCCTATGCGCAAACGCTGCATTTCATAGTTATTTGGTCGTTATAGGCTTGTATTACGCAGTGCGTGGATATTGTTGGTAGGGCCGTGGAGTGCACTTTAACGTTTCTCTTAGCACTGTATAACATTTTACAAATGTAGAAACCTATTATTGGCTGTACCAATTTGAAAAAAAAATACTTGTAAACTCTAATGTTAACGCTGTTGGTTTCTCAAATAAATATAAAATAAAAATAAAATTCCGAAACAGACCCAGGAGAACTCCAAACTTTTTTAATTACTTCGCGTGGTCCAATATTTCTGTTGGTTTAACTGTAACTCCTTCTTTGAAGTAAGAATTAAGGGATTACGAAGCCAGCGGCGGTTGGACCTAAAGGATTGGTTCCTAATAACTTTTGGTAAGTAATTACTTACGCACAGATTAATATTAAATGCTTTACTTAAAATAGAATAACAAAGAAACTCTTAAGCATGTGTTCACTTAACTTTTTAACCGACTTCAAAAAAAGGAGGTTCTCAGTTTGACCTGGACGTATGTATGTATGTTTGTCCGCGATTATCTCGCGTTTGGCTGAACCGATTTTGATGGGGTTTTCAGAAAAGTATTTGTTACATTTAGGAAAACGTTTTAGTATTTTAACCGACTTCAAAAAAGGGGGGTTCTCTGTTAAAACTGTATGTATGTAAAATAAAAATCAAAATAATTTTCCACGTCAAAAACGTAAGAGTCACCGACTTCAATCCCAAAAAGATATTTTTTTCGAGACTTTCCCTCAATTTCTTCAGGATTCCACCATCAGATCCTGGTTTCCTTACCATGGGACCACCCTTGGGATACTCATCCCTTTCCAACAAAAAAAGAATAATCAAAATCGGTTCATAAACGACGAAGTTATCCGCGGACATACATAAAATATATATATATATATATATATATACGGTCGAATTGAGAAACCTCCTCCTTTTTTGAAGTCGGTTAAAAATATATATTAAAATGATTCGCTTAATTTTTTTTTAAAGCTAATACTTCGTTTTATTAACTTATATCAAACAAAAAATGAAGAGGTTATAATTTCCACTAAAAATGGAAAAATAAAAATTTAAAACAAATAGAACCAACTTTAAAAAACCGAAAAATAAATACAATATCATTTGATATGCTATGTAGTACCTACCTACTGAGCTGTTTGATGTCGGTGCCAAGAAAATTAAGTTTGATAGGCCACCTTCGCACCGACTTTAAACAGATCAGTAGGTAAAATTTAAAACAAATAGAACCAACTTTAAAAAACCGAAAAATAAATGCAATATCATTTGATTGATATGCTATGTAGTACCTACCTACTGAGCTGTTTGATGTCGGTGCCAAGAAAATTAAGTTTGATAGGCCACCTTCGCACCGACTTTAAACAGATCAGTAGGTAAAATTTAAAACAAATAGAACCAACTTTAAAAAACCGAAAAATAAATACAATATCATTTGATATGCTATGTAGTACCTACCTACTGAGCTGTTTGATGTCGGTGCCAAGAAAATTAAGTTTGATAGGCCACCTTCGCACCGACTTTAAACAGATCAGTAGGTAAAATTTAAAACAAATAGAACCAACTTTAAAAAACCGAAAAAGAAATGCAATATCATTTGGTGTGCTATGTAGTACCTACCTGCTGAGCTGTTTAAAGTCAGTGCGAAGGTGGCCTATCAAACTTAATTTTCTTGGCACCGACTTCAAACAGCTCAGTAGGCAGGTACTACATAGCACATCAAATGATATTGTATTTATTTTTCGGTTTTTTGAAGTTGGTTGTATTTTTTTAATTGTTTATTCCAAAGTTTTATTTATGTAAGGCTCTTTACTATGTATAACTCTACAAATCATGTATTAGTTAAGAAAATAAAAGATGTAGCATCTGTAGTTAATATTGAGTAGTAGTTTGTGTAATGTAACTTTTAACAAGAGTCCGCTTAAAATACGAGCTAAGTGATATTATCTTTTTCGTAAAGGATCTTCTTGTTATGTGCCAACGGCAATGTCAAACATGTTTGTATTTTTTTTTAAATGTAATTTTAATATCTTGGACCCAGAAAACATCTAAGGGTGAAACATGTCACGCAATGTGAGGAATTTCCATAACAAACAACCCGTCAAATTACGTGAAACTTCTTTAACAGGATTAGAAACTTGAATATTTGGGCTCTTAGTTCGTCGTCAGGCCTTGTTTGTGGTTCATTTGCACATAAACGGTAGATAATAAGCTCATGGGCTAATTGCTAATGGGCTAGATGTAAATGCGCCGATAATATCCATGATATATTATGCAGGCGCCTCCTGCACCAGATAAGTACACTGCTCAACCAAGTTGTAAAATTTATTGCAATGGCTGTAAAAGGATGTGGATGTTAGATACGTGTAACCTATTGTACAGTCGGTGCGATTAGTCGTACGATTCTATTAGCATATTCATAAATGCAGTAATAATTTTGATGATAACTGTTACTATTTAGATGAGGGTTATGCTTCATACGCCATTGCAAAACAATCTTGGTTGGAAGTTAAATACCGAAATCTGAGCAACAAACCTACTTGTTTCGAAGATAGACACATTTCAGTCTTGATATTTCGAAATCTAGACCGTAGCAAAGCGTTTTCCGAATGCGAATCAGAAAAGAGCGCTAAATAATTAGTAGCACTGAGATTGTGCGATGTCGATGGGCTGTACAGTACGCATTTATTTTTCATACTCATTATTGTCCAGCTAAAATCACTTTATTTAAAAGAAATGTATAATGTATGCATCGTAATTGACATTAACATTTACAGTAGCCGCTCATAATAGGCATTGACTAAAAAAAATAATTTGTGGAAAGTGAAACTTATAAATGAGCTTTTGCTCATTTATAAGTTTCACTTTCCTCATATGTTCGGACGAAAATTTATCTACGCTAATATTATAAAGAAGAAAGACTTGATTGTTTGTTTGTTTGCGTTGAATAGCCTCCGAAACTACTGGATCGATTTGAAAAAATCTTTTACCATTAGAATGCTACATTATGCCTAAGTGACATAGACTATACAGGGCTTTAGGTATCTCTCTTTCAACCTCTCGGGTGGTTAATCAGACCATGAAGCTGAACAACTTCCCCAAGGAACATAGGTCAAAAGACGAAAAAAAATACGAATTTTTTTTCGTATTCACCCTGTATATTTTTTTCGAATTCCCACGAGAACGATGTCCCGGGCGGAATGCTATTTTTTTATAAACGCCTGCCTTCAGCGTAATATGCCTAATACAAAACCACAAATGTTATGTAAGTGGCTCCAGTACATTGTGTGAGTGATTTAAACAAATGTCCTTAATGGCGACGCTCAACTACACTTGCTAAGTATGTAAATAGCAGGCACTCTCAATTACGAGTAAGTTTTATACCTACTGTCTGAAGAGTTATGTGAATATCCTCCACTATTATGACTTCATTGTCTTTTCTTTCTGTCCTTTAAAAAAAGTCTAACTCGCTCAAACTCACCCGTGTTGCGGTTTTGCGGCACTTTCAACCAAAGTTCTTGTTGTTAAATGTACATGTGCTTAATTTTATTCTTCTTCACAATTCTCTTCACTACTGGAGTCACAATGTTTTTGTGCTTAAGTGTCATCTATTTAACTTCTTCTTCTTCTTATCGTGTAGGTTCAAGTGTGTGGCGAACTTGGCTACCTGGTTTCAGAGTTTTCAAACCGCACAATGGCCTCTGACTTGGTTTTAACAACTGTAGTCAATCGATAACAGCCGGGACGTTGTACGTTGCTTAGCCTCACTGACCGGTTGAGATCAGCGAGCGCCACTGGGCTACGAGCGCTTCATTTAACTAAAAAAGGCCATACACGTTGTCTTTTGATTTGCCCCAGGGTGTCCTTTTGTGCCAAGGTGTCTTTTTGGATGATGGATTTTTCCTTCTGACTTCTGCCTAAATGATTAAAGTTTTACTTTCAAAAAGCTATCGCTGAAATTTTTAAAGAATAATATGAAGATTTCATGGAATGATCATTAAAAATAAGCTTACCAGTCTTCAGCTTATCTACAGGCTAGAATACTTTAACCTCTACCAACCCTGCGCGTTCCATTAAATGTATGAAGATTAGAATATTATGTTCTAGATGCTTACTCCGACGTCTTCGAATAATTTACGTGAGTAGGAAATAATTTACGTGAGTATGTATAGGAATATATACCATTTAATGAAGTAAGTGAGCCCCTTTGAAATTGGTAGATCAAAGAAAATTAGGTACATTTGTATCCACAATGTTATGTAAGGATCGTGGGGAAATTATAATTAGTAAGTATATAAATCTGGAAAAATGTATACAAAAAATATGCAGGATGGACCTAATAAAACTCGGCATGAATTTTAAAAAAGAAGAAATTTCTATCAAAGTGCTCTTAAAACATGTAATTTTAAGTACGCTCGAAAGCAGTTACGCTTTCCTGGACACTGAAAGTGTGAATTACACTAACGGAATAATAGCTACACAAAGTTGAATATATTAAGCTTTACGTGCTGTTGAGTGTAGGTACAAGTTCTCATTGGCGATGCAAATCACATTAAATAAATAGCATCGTGATGGGATCCGCGTCTCTGTCAATTAAATAGAGTGGTTCGTTTGTTACGCCGCCGCGTCGCTGTGTTTGTGGTACACTTGTATTGTCCGGTCCAATGTTTGGTTCGAGGGTCATCTCTGAGTTAATGGAAATAAAAAGCTGATGCTCCTCCTGAAGAGCTGATGCAAAAGAGATCTCCTTCCTCCTGAATTTTAATCCCATGCGAGGCAAGTTTTGTTTCTCAATATTTCGTATTTGAAACAATCATATATCCCAGTGGTGATTATTTCGAAGCATTTTTAGTACAGCGGCCAGCGCATCAGGTTACTCCATTTTCATTGTAAAACCGCTCTTATTATAACATCACAGAGTGTACGCGTGTGGTAATCTGGGTTGCAGCCATCCGTACATTGTCTGTGATTATGAAATATTCCGTGATTTTCTAGAGTATCGGTATAGTATTCAAAATAAATACATTTATGGTAGTTTTATTGAGTTAATCTAGATACTACTGTCATTGCAGCCTTATCATCCTGTCTGGTTTTTTATCGCATTGTCAAAGAAAGATAAATGAACCTTGTTTTCCATTTAGGTTTAGCAAACAAAAATACATTATTTAGATCATATTTTAACGCAAATACAAAGTTTTACTAAAAGCTCCAAATAGCTGTAAAGTTTACCGTAAACTTCACAGCTCAATATTACAGTCCTCAAATATTTAAAGAGCTAAACTGAATCAACTGTTTCAGCCTAACTCATCTGTGAAGCTCCTAAACTCTGCGCGTCTTTAATATTTGAGCACCTAATGGTTTAATTTACGTCCTCAAGTTTGTAACCCTTTCACTAATTTTGATTTATCGTGTTACAGTTATTACACGCGCCCTCAAGGTTTTGTTATAAATAATTCATATAATCCACTTTTACTGCCTCGCTGAAAATTTTAAAGGTTATTTTTACATTCGCATATTGCAAACTTGATTTACGTATCCACGCTCCTGCAGCCAGTTGGCGTCCGTCACGGTTATCTCCAAAACTCGGTCGGCTCACAGACACAGATAATAAAGTATTTTACTTGTTTCTTGAAATTTTTCTTCTTTGTACATACATAATCACTATAAGGCAAACATATTATATGCTCGATTGAATAGACTCTATTCAATGTGCTGTACAGTGTATGTGCCCGAATGCGTCGTTGCCAATAGCTTTGTCAATGCTAGACAATAAATAATCACAGCTGCATACTATACAGCTTTATGAATAGCTTTGTTAATCCATGTGACCAGAGACGTGATAGGAACTTGCATTGTCTATAAATGTGCTGCCGCCCCCGGTGTCCGTAAAGTACCTACACCTATCCAAATTCCAAGTTTATTCTAATTTAAACCTTATCACAAGTAGACAAGAAACTTAACTGAAGCAGTCGTTATTTTGTAGATAATCGGAGAACTTTCAGTTCTTCTAAATTATACAATGGATTTTGATTCCAGGAAATTAAGCCTGTAGGTAATAGGTATACGTATTATTTCACAGACCAGACCAGCGAAGCTATGCACTAGTTTTACCATAATATCAATAGAAATGGTAATCGAATGTTTTCACCATTAATAAAAACAATTACAGCTATGATGTTTACTCTTCCAAAATGGTCTCCCCAATTATCCCTATACAATCAGATAAACCATACGATTATTACACTCATCATTTATATTCGGACACTTTGTCAACGGATTAACTTCAAAGTGGGATTATGGGTTGCAGTGACCCTATCATATTTCACAGCTTTTACACATGAAAACCACAGTTATAGTTCACGGTTTTATAAAATGGGAGTACTTCTAACTTGTTTTTGTATGTTTTCACGGAGGCAGGGAACCTGATGGGTGACCAAAGTGGCAATTTATCACGAGCGTTTCCGTGCTTCGGAGGGCACGTTAAGCTGTCG
Source organism: Aproaerema taeniolella (assembly GCA_949987775.1). Lineage (NCBI taxonomy): Eukaryota > Metazoa > Arthropoda > Insecta > Lepidoptera > Gelechiidae > Aproaerema > Aproaerema taeniolella. Next base: position 10,147,883 of record OX465257.1, read on the forward strand.
GTCCCGGCTGTTGTTGTTCGACTACAGTCGTTAAAACTAAGTCAGAGGCCATTGTGCGGTTTGAAAACTCTGACACCAGAGTTAGCCAAGTTCGCCACACCCTTGACTATACCTACACGAAGGAAGAAGACTTTCAACAGATTTTATATTGTTAGTAATAATTTGTCACACGGATATCGTCGTCTTTAATACAACACTCACGGGAAGATAACGTCATATAAAAGATATCAATACATTTTCAATGCTTACTCCTACTACATAACATATTCAACTTTTATTTATACTTTTTCAATTTCTCAATGAAAATGTCAATCTACTAGATTTCTCCGCTTATCTCTTTGTGTGACAAAACGTAAAGCACCAATTCAGACCTTTCCTATAGACCACACCATCAATTTTCTTTAAATACGGCTATTGAAGACGATTACATCTTTTAGAGCAGCTTTCTTTGGATAATACCCTTGACAAACCTTTTGCAAGCGCAGACTCACGCTGTTTGATAAAAAGCTTTCGAACACTAACAACCTCTAGTCACGATATTTTTCGTTACAAATAAAGGAAGAATTCGTCTTTGTTGCCTCTGTGTAATATAAAAGGAACAAAACGGGTCAGCAATTTATTTTAACACATCCCGGTAGGCCAATCACTTTTCCGCAACATTTGATCAATTTTGTTTGGCTCCTCATCGCCTTTAACAACTTTCATATTTCCAGTTTAGATGTTTTTGCAATATTTTAACTTCTTTTGATAGTTCAAGACGTCAATGAATCATTAATCCTTACTAATATTATCAATCATTAAGTGTGTTTGTTCGTCCTTCATTCACACCACAACAAAACAATTTTTTAACACCGCGTTAGGGGCCCCGAGAATGTCATAGGCTCATAGGCGTATATAGGGGGTGGGCCGGGTGGGCCATGCCCACCCCAGTATGGTCTAGGGCCCACCCCAGAATATTGGGCTACCAATTCGAAATTCTATAATCGATGCCAAAATACTGATAACTTCACACAAAAATCATTTAAAAAAAAAAACTACATACTTACTTATTATTACATACTATACCTAATACAGTATTAGTTACTTTTGAATGCACATCGTACTTTTGAGGCCCGCGGCCCCCCCTAGAAAATAACCCTAGATACGCCAATGCATAGGCTATATACTATATACTATTCCTCGCAATAAAAGTCAATGATTAATTAAATAGTCACAATACGGCGTAATCATTTACTAAATGTGTCATTCAATAAGTCAATTTTTTTCTCGATTACGCCGTATTTCTATCTAAAGTTAATCTTCTGGAATCATGTCAATAACTATTGCGACGTCCAGTTCACCGATGAAATGGAAACCTTGCAATTTATTTCACGTTTCATTTTACCGTTTTCTGATTCGTTTCAATGTTGATCTTAGAAGGCTTCTGCGAAAATTCGATTAAGTTGATCCAACTCCAACTTCATAATATTTTCTGTAGAACTGAACAAGTGTTAGTACCAATGTATAAATGTTACTATTTCTGTAGTAAAGGACTTCTATGAATGTTTTCTTAACTTCTGAGTCAACTTTTTTCGTGGATGAACGAACATGCAAAACAAGATCCAGTACTTAATTTTTTTTTAAATTTCCATTATATCAGAATCAAATTATTAAAAAAAATAACAATCTGTATTTTCTATTTCAAAATGTTATCAAAATGTCCTTACTCCTCTCAAGTCATCTCGTTTCCTCAAGGAGTTTCCCGGATGTGTATACCAATACATTATCGCAGTGAGTGCTCATTCCGCTGCCCATTAAGCAGGGCACAGCCATCATTGCGGCCATTCTGCCCCTCTCCACCAATGAGAGGGCTCAGAGGTCCACAAAATGCGAAACAGATGCTCCTTAACAATTCCAACGATCGCTTTAGACGACACTTCTAAAATTACTGATGCAATGTTCGGTAATTTTATGGGTTGTTGTCAACTCGACTCGTAAATCTAATCAATTTCAATAAGTACAGCAGTGTGTATTCTGTTATTTTAAGGATTATTTATGGTCACACGCTTACGTAGTAGTTTGGTTAGTAAATTAGGTACATACATACATACATACGCTCACGCCTATAATAGGCAGCCTATTGGGGTAGGCAGAGCATCAGTGGTTTGACACAACTCTTGATTTTTTTACACACTACTACGTTTGACATAATTTCAGAGTAAATTAGATGATATTTTATATGTTTTGTGTGGTCGATGTGTAATAAAATAAATTAATTTAAAAAATAAAAAAACCGACTGCGTGATAAAAACTGAAAAGAAAACAAACAATTAAGCCCAGTAGTCGAGACTTTTATTATTGAATAACATAACGATTTTAACAAATGGGACCCATTATTAGGGAGCCGGATTTTTCATGCGTCCCGACTGTTAAAATCGTTATGTTATTCAATAATATTCAATAATAAAAGTCTCGACTACTGGGCTTACTTGTTTTTTTCTTTTCAGTTTTTATTACGCAGTCGGGTTTTTTTATGTTTTAAATTAATTTATTGTATTTTACACTTTTTAGTTAAAACGCAAATTTAACAACTTTAAATCGTCATAGATCCTAGACAGTAATTTTGGTTGAAAAACGACATGTGAAACCTAACAATGATTTTTAAATACCTATTCAACGATACCCCACTTGACATAGTTCATCGATTTAAATTTTTTTCTTATTCACACTATGGCGTCCAAAATAGGTCATTTTGATTTTTAAAATTTTTTATATTTTCTATGACACTTGCGCCATCATGACGAATCCAACGACGTATCATTCATCAAAATCGGCCCACGCGTTCGGTTTAAATAGTGCCGCAAAGGTACAAACATACATACATACATACATACATACATACATACATAGGCTGATAAACACATTACCCTCCTTTGCGTCGCGCAGTCGGGTAAAAAGAACTTAGCACACAACCGATTACCGTTGGATGGAATGTCACTACTATACCATGCCTAAACCTAAATTATACCATACAAAACAATGCCAAAACTACTTGTATGCAGTCCACTCCCTTGCGAGCGCAGAATATGTGAAAACATTACATCCTTGTAAAAGTTTCCATTTTCCGTATAATAAAACAATCTGCAGCATTTACCAACTTTATCCCCATATCACGCTCCAAATTACTTTCAGCTGTGAACTAAATCCGAGTGAGTCGTTATGCATCTGCCTGTTCCCCAGAAAATACGACTTTCCATAAAATATTAATAATGAAAATTACCCACATGTGCGCGCGTTTATGCACTACGCGAGATAAATCAACGCGGACTTTCCATTTTAATTTCAAATTCCAGTAATTAGATTACTGCAGCACTCCCTCTCTTCTTGTGTTTTGCACAGTCAGTAAAATATGAAAATAACCAATGGTGCCAGAGTTTTTAGACGGCCTATTAGGGCTCCAACTTTGTTTATGTAGTTTGTACTTCTATTCACAGTCACCATTAGTTTCTTCGACTGAGGCTTTACTAGAGCCCTTAATTTATGGCGCGTCTTATTTATTTCATATCCTACCGCGTATTACAATTATTTCGTTATAAAATGTAACAAAAATCTACTATACAGTTACAACCATATATAGGGTGTGTAGTTGTAAACTGTCAATTACCTATAGATATAGTAGAAAATAAACTTCACTAAAAACCCTTAACCGATATTATAATCATGCACCTCACGTATCATTTACACAACGAAGCATCCGTAATTAATTCGGCAATAACGTTATCGTCCACCTTCATTTGTTTATACGCTTATCTAGCAATCGGGAGTGTGGAACCGATAAATTGCTAGTAGGTACTATTAAAAGTTTTTACCGTTCACTAAAGGACAAAAATGTAAAATAACTTGAGCAAACTCTTCCATATTCAAACCGATTCAGTGAAAAGCACAAATACGCATCGTCCACCGTATTGCTTTTGCGAGCCTGATCTGAACATCTACCTATAGGAACCTATTTATAGAGGATTCCAACTGGATTAAATGCCGCTCGGCCGCGTTTTCTCTGACCGAGAAGGACGAATTCCCTCACCCGAAAAAAGGCCATTTAAAACGCCAATACCTTCCTACCCGGATTTTTCACTTACCAAAGATCACACAACTCCCTGGAATGCATTAGCGGTAAATATAGAATATACGCCTTCCCCCGAGATGTCATAAAAGGAAGGGTTCTTCCATAAATATGTAACTTGAAGATATTGCTTTAGTTATACGATCGCGGCGTATGACCCTTGATCCATGTCAATATAAAATTGGAATCGAAAGGGTTGTTTGATTACGTACTAAGATTTTATTGTTATTTACTCTTTTATTTTTATCATAAACGGAAGAGGTTCTGATGGTCGGCCCTTAATGAAAAGAGACTAATTAAAAAGTTTATACCTACGCACATTTTGCAACTGTCGGAACTTCTATGCTCGCGGAGCAGCAACGATGCTCACCGCGAGCTAACAGCAGCCTAGGTTCATTAAAGTTATCCAAGCAATGTACCTGAGTGGCTGGCAATCACTTTATAGGTAATTAAACAGCCAAGACTACTTGCAAACAAAGTTTCTAAACGTGTCTAAAGTCTAGCAGTCAATAGCAAACCTGAAACTCCTTGCAAACTTTCTACAGCAACGAAGTGGTGAACTGCGGTAGATAAACATTTGCTTCGTTTTTTTTTGAAGGAGTTTTTAAGAAATATTCAGTCACGCAAAGTAAAGAAAGCAGTTTGTCTCTCCATTCTAATTCAAATTTCGCCATCCACCCCTTAAGTAATTTTTGTTCGCAACGTCAGGAAAAATTAAAGGAAAAAGTGAGAAGCATAATTCGCTAAGTTTTCGAGACGGTGAAGTTTTCTACCGCGACGCGAGCAACTGCGGAAGTAAAGCCGGCACCTGCGGGGTTGCTCTAACTTCGGACTAAAATTAAAGCCCTCTGAGGATTAATTTGTCTCAACGGATGTGATTATTGGATAAGTTAAGAAGTAAAATATGCTAACAGACTGACAACAAGCACGAAATTTTAACAAGATAACAAAAGTCAATTCCAGAGTCTTCTCGGGAACTTTTCTCAAATTAAACAAAACTGGAAATGTGTACGAGATTCTCATAATTTATGGAGATGGTAAACTGAACATGAGTTACTAAGGAGCGTTATTTTGGTAGGTGAATCGAACTAGTGGCACGTAGTTGGGAGTTTCAGTCCGAGCCATACATGACACTGCGTCGCGCAATAGCAAGTCCCGATAACCAGCAAGAATTGTACATGTACAAGACTAGTCGGTAGCATCTCGAAGCTCGTAAACTCCTGCCGTCACTCTCAACGGTTTATTTTTATGACCATCTACATTAACGCATAAGCTTTATGATAAGCGCCCTCGTAAAGCACCGCCCATCATGAGTACGAAACGTCTGCATAAATTGCTCCAATCTGGGAGATTAAATTGATAAAACCAATTTAAATATGTATGTATATCAACCGCCTGATACTCCTTTGAACACAATGACAACGGTCGTATAAATTTTACGGTGCTTTAAATTTCATATTTTAAAACAGATATTTTTATACCGTTTGAAGCCCATGTCGGGCTTATTTATTGTGAGTGTAAATTACGCAGCCAATTTGGGATATTTACTGTATTTTTACATTTTATAATCATGGCATCATGGCATCGAAAATATTCAAATCGAATCTTTAAATCAGCTCAGCTGATGCAGAGAAATCGGCAATGTTACGTCTACATAATTAGCCTGATAGATAGTTTATGATGATTACATGAAACTCAAGAACAAAAAAATTAAAGTCACAGTTATTCTTCAACTGACCTGAACTTTACTTTCAAGTCTTTTTACCTCTAAAACAGCCAATAACGGAGTAAGTGCCTGCAAAAAAACATGCCGCTTGTACGAATATGATGTCTCGGATATGTAGATATGAATAGGCTCATTCTTTGAAGCGTTGGATTGCATCAATATAACCGATAACCGATTCAGAACATCAAAGGATGGAAATAAAACGGGTCCCAATAGAAGGGGTGAAAGGGGGCAGGAAAATGGGAGCGGGGCAGGGTTCCGCACGGGATCTCCAATCAACACCTTTTTACTTTTACTAGAACAATATTCAAAGTTTCTAATTGTGCTTAAAAACAGATACAAACCCGAGATTTCGTGGACATTTTCTTTTAACTAAAAATTGTGACATTCCGAGTTCCTAACTACTTGATTATTATTTATTTTATTTATTTTATTTATTAGATCACCAACAGAGTAAACAACAACACTTAAAATTACATATACAATCATGAAACTAGCTTAATTGCAACTCTAATGATAGGCGACTATAAACATAAACATTTCGAGACTATAAACATTTCGAGATTATTATTCTTTTGCGCCTGACAAAGAAAAGAGGGTTGTTATAAGTTTGACGTGTATCTGTATGGCTATGTATTTGTGTGTCTGTCTATATGGCATCGTAGCTCCGATAAACGAGGTTACCAATTTTGTTGCGGTTTTTTTTTTGTTTGAAAGCTGACGGAATCGAGATGATTCTTAGCTACATTTGGTCACCATTAATTCAGCCGTTTAATAAGTAATAATAATAACTGCTTTACCACGAAACCTTAAAACAACACTTAGAAAATATTTAAAACAATTTATAGACCACCTGCATCTGGAGCACGTATTATACGTCCAGTATTCTATATTTAAAAGTAAGCCATTAAAGCTTAAGGGAAATAAAATTGTATGGAACTTCCCTTGGGCATTAATTACATTTAAATATGGAACGCCAAAATTTCAACAAAAACTTCTATCAAAAATAATTTCGAAAAAAAAACAAAGTTATTGAAGGCTTAACTTCCTTGGTCCAAGGAGATTTTAACTATAAAATTTGACACATCAAAGAGATTTTACTTTTATTAAAAATAATTATTATAAAAACTTGCCTGTATGTCTTAGCTATTGACTTTCCTTTGTCTACGGAACTAAATATTATAAGAAAACGTCGTCGGTGATTTTGGATCTGTGATTTTTACCGCGAATTACTAAATTGTTTGGTGATGCGATTCCAACGGTTTCACTCTCTGGAGACCTAAGGGAACTTTTGTCTTCTGCCGTATGTACTCGACGACACACTCTGCCGTATGTACTATGTAGCTCGGTACTATGTAGTAGTAATTATTCTGTATTCGATGAATATAGTTTAAAAAACAAAACATTCTTTCATCATCCGTTAATCATATCATCTTTACTCATCAACGCCCAGTCTAAACCTTTGGACCTATTTAGAAAGCTGAAATTTGGCCAAAGATTCATTTACGAAATTCCCACAGGAACAAAGTCCCGGACATCCTCTTATTGTGTGTGTAATGTCACAGAATACCTTCATATTAGGTACGTATGGTGTTGCCTAGTAGATAACGCTTAGGGATAACGCTCCCTCTCCCCTAATTAAGGTAACAGCAGAAGAGTTTAGTCTTGTTCTATAAAAAGTAAAAAATCTGGGTCAGAAAAGTGTATTTTAACAGACTAAACTACAGATGTAAGGCTGTAAAATTAAGACAAAGGCTCCTAACAAATGGTTTACATTGATTTCTCAGACAAACCGGCGACAAGGAAAATAAATATTGACTTCGAGGGGACTTTGATTTATTCGGTTATAATTCATTTTTACAATTGAGTACTTCCTGTATTTTCTAAGGCGGTATTTATATTAAAGAAAAGAAAGAAATACTGTGTGTAAAGAAGCAGTACTTATTTAAAGTCGAATCTGATAATGCCCACGAACCCGAAAAACTTTTAAAAAGCCACTCTAAAATATATTTTTTTTCATATATCACCGTACGTTCCTTGGGGATACTTTCATGTTTCTTCTAACGTAAACATACTTTTAAATCCGCGTTGTTTTATTGTAACTTATAATTATAACACTACAGAACAAATAAATTAAATTACTCTTTTTATTTCTTAATACACTCAACAATTAGTCTTGTACCCTCAACGTAATACGCCAGTAATGTTGAATAATAAACTAACAATCAAACTACTAGTTATGATTTTTTATATGTTATTAGGACTACCAGTATCGTATATCCAAGTTTGCAGCTTCGAAAGACATGTGCTAATTTCCTGAGATTTCAGGTAAATTACTTAGGAAATCGCGAAATTTTTGCACTTTTTTTGGTTAAAAACATTACGTGAAACGAAACATAAATTGTTCGTTTGATATTTGGCAGCCACCTGGTCTTATCAAAAAAAATGAAAAATGTTTTATTTCGTAACACTAAAGCCTTAAAATTGGTGGGTTGGGGTCTCCATTTAAGCGAACATAGCCTGTGTTTGGAGGCCCCGCTCTTCCATTGGAACTTACATAGGTACGCTGTATTGTATGGTGTACAATGTAGTGGTTAAAAATATTATGAAAACAATAGAAAGAGAATCACAAACGTTATGCAGATACTAGATAAATCAGGTATAATATATATATATACAGGGTAATTTTTTTATCAGTATCCAAATTTTTTGTACGTAAACTTTATGAAAATTTAACAGACCCGTATTTTTTTGTTTTATATCGTTTCATATAAAATTTCAAGCTAGATCGTCTGAAGCATGAAAATAAATCAATTTTTTTGTATGGAAAAAAAAAATAACTTCGTCCAATTGACTTGAAACTTGGTAACAGTACTCTTCAACACAATTTGTGACACCCGTGTTTCTGCGTTTTACAAAATTCATCCTCTAAGACGTTAAAAAGGGGTATCAAAATCTGAAAATTTTGGTAAAAAAAAAAATTTTTCGTCTTATTTACGTTCTATCAACGTTACTGACACCGTAAGAAAAATTTGGATACTGATTAAAAAGTCACCCTGTATATATCAAAAAAGTGAAATTTAAAAAATTTGTATTCCTTTTTTGTTGTATTTCCTCGGTTAGTACTTTAAAAACGTATAAATTTTAATTTTAAACGTATACTTTTAGGATTTATATTGAAAATACTAAAAAAGTGCGTAAATTTTGCGGTTTTTCAAGAGCTGCACAGGTCTTTCGAAGCTGCAAACTTGGATATACGATACTGGTAGTGGTCCTCACAACATATATTAAAATCAGAATTAGCCGCTAGTTTGTTTGTTTAGACATTTCTCGTGTTAAATATGACTGGCGTATAAGTATTTATAAAATAAACGAATGCAAGACGTCACCTGCAACTGTAAGCTATTGTAATGGAAGTTGCACCAACTCTTGCATACAAATGTACCTCTCGGGACTTTCAAGTATGTAAATTCTTACGTGATACTCCATTCTGCTTTTTAAAATTGCAAAGAGAATTTTTTACTGAGTTCCTGTGTACTTCCAGAAATTTTATGGTTTGACAATATTACCTACCAAAACAATAACACATCATGCATTTTCCTGTTGGTTTCCGCCACCGTGCTAATATGTGTGGACCTCTATATCCTCAGTCCTGGTTAGGGGCGCAGGCGGGAACAGCGGTGACTGCTGCGTTTAAAATCGACTCCAAGATGGGCGGTGATATTTCGTGACCACCATGTCACTGCGCACCAGGGTGTTCCGGGGACAGGCGATAGGTAGTGACCTGCTGCCCCAGGAGGAGCCCTTCTGACGAGATCTCGGTACGTTATTTGTAGACCCCGGAGCATTAAGCATTGAATGTGGTCGCCATGGAGTTTTTTAGTGGGTAGAAATACCACATAATCCATTCTTCCCCCGAACTAGGTACCTGGAGCGTGGCTTTTTTCTAAGAAAATTTTTTTAGGTTAGAATCTTTAACGATTACAGTTGATTAACCTTTGTTCGCAAAATTTGTTACCTATTTATGTAGATATAAACAAGTGGAGTAAAATAAATACTGTGTTCGTGTAAAATTTTCAACACTTTTTAAAATTCAACTAGCATAGTATTGGTCGGGACCGTAACTAAAGTAACTGAAAACATAATGAGTAAAAAGTACACACAGACTTACCTACAAGGTGCTACATAGTGATTCGACCTTTAAAACTATTTGTCCATTATTTTCATAACTGTAAAATTAGCATAGCATTTTGTCCTTGACTCATCTACTCGGAAAGTTAGCACTTTGTTAAGTCTTTGTTGTAGAGTTTTATTCAGTTACAGTCACTATTACATTGCATAAAAAGAAAAAATCCGTGGTGACTATTATTGAGGTTGTGTAGTCTCTTCTTCTAAACTATCATTTGAAGATAAAACTGAATAAAAATCTTAGAAGCTGAGACATAAGAATAAATAATAACTTATTATTTATTTAAGAATAAATAATAACTTATTATTTATAGTAAGTAATTATTTATTCTTATGGCTAAGATCAAAGTGGTGGTGCAGCTAGAAGTAACTAGAAACTAAATAATCGTTATTCCTCCTTTTTGCGGAGTAAATAATGTTTTAAACAAAAACAAAGTTTTTAAAAAACCTTGATTATTAATACTTAGTTATTTTTATGTTATTGTTTGACACTGTAGGTGGTACTACTAGAATAACGTAAAATGGCCAGCCTTTCATTTAGCGAAGCACTTCCTAAGCCCGTTTACTAGATGACAGCCATTTCACGGCATTTTGTACTTGAAACTGCAAAATTGCGGGGCGGGGAAATTAAAAACAAATGGCTGAGAGCTGGCAATAAGGCTGCGGGTTCAAGATAAAATCAACTAGATCACCATAAATTTTAAGCAAAATATATATATATATACTTACTCTAGAGGATCCTACTAAACGGACCCTTTGTGCCAAATATCAGCTTTCTAGGCCCAAAGGTTTGGGCTGGCCGCTGATGGTTCGGTGCGTCGGACCTTAAATTTGATATGGAGAGGTTTGAAGGGAATCCAGACTTACTATTTCTTACCTTTACCGTACTAAAACTGATACACGTTTTTTTAATAACATTGTGAAATGAACGAATTTAATTTCATACACAACATACTTCATTAGTATTAATCTGTAATGCACCTAAGAGATCACCATTTGAAAAACTCAAGGACATAATAAGATTCAATACACATCAAATAAATAGCAACGAAACAAAATATCAATCTCCCAACAGTTTATTCTACAAAACTTTTCTGAAACCACAATTTATTTATTTACCGTCTTGATTAAACAGACCTCTTACGCTGCATAAAATGAAAGGAACGAGAACATTTCATCTGGAAAAGAATAATTACAAGCGTTTGTCTCCTTAGCTTTTATTTTTGACCGACTTACTTTGATTGTATATTTTTTTGTTTGTTAAGCGATTTTCAATAATTTTTTCGAAAGAGTATACTCCTGAGGTAGTCCCATATGTTTTTTTTCTAAATTGATTCAACGCTTTTAATTTGACAAAGAAATATAATATGCTTACAAGTTAAAGTATAAGAACTTCACTTTCAAGTTATAGTATGAAATTTTATAAAATCGCAAACTGTAAGAACACAAACAATCACAAGAGATATTTTACATAACTTTGGTATCTAACGATCGATGTCAATTCCTTCCTCCATTCATCACCAAAAAAGCTTACAATTTGAAAAAAGCGGAATCTTGCTACTCAAATAACATCCTTTTAGGAAAATTGCGCGAGTTTTTGCGTTATTTAGTTATTCAGTGATGTCCCACTGACAAAAAACAAATCTAGTGAAAGTTAGAGATTAAAAATAAATTATTCCAAATACTTAAACACCTATATTTAGAATGAACCCTTAAACCTTTAAAATCTTCGATCGGGAATCGAAACCGCGACTTTAGAAATACGAAGATAGAGTCACCTATGAAACCAATCCTATTTATTGTTTGTATTGAACGAATTTAATTTTAAAAGTTTTGGTTTTGCTACAAAATTAATGTATTTTACATTTATTATGAAGACTAGAATGAGTTTATTCGAAGCGCACGTAGCCTAGTAGCTGGCACTGATCTGTACCGATCAGTGAAGTTAAGTAACGTATGCAGAGGTAGTGAACCTGATGGGTGACCAAAGTGGCAATGTATCACGAGCGTTTCTGTACTTCGGAGGGCACGTTAAGCCGGCGGTTCCGGCTGTTGTCGATTGACTACAGTCGTTAAACCAAGTCAGAGGTCATTTGGCGGTTTCAAAACTCTGACACCAGGTTTATTCAAGTTTGCCACGTACTTGACTATACCTACACGATAAGAATAAGTTTTATTTATTTTTTACTAGCTTTCCGCCCGCGGCTCCACCCGCGTGGAATACAGGTTACATCGTGCCCAACTGTGGGATAAAATGTAGCCTATGTTCTTTCCTAGGTGCTAGTCTATACCAAATTTCATCAAAATCGGTTTAGTAGTTTAGGCGTGAAAGACGGACAGACAGACAGGCAGTGATACTTTCGCATTTATAATATTAGTAAGGATTTTTTTATAATAACAAGGTTCCAACGAAATCCTAGGACAGTTAGCAAGAAAGAAAATCGACCTAGGTAAATTATAAAATAGATCTTGTAAAATAATCGACTTCAAATAAAATAAAATTTACTCGCGTATCTATTTATCTATGTACGGTCGGCCATGAAAGTGGTCTAAAGTGGTTTTCAGAGAACTTCCCGTGTAACCAAAATATTTCACAATGTAGAAAGAGATCGAATGATGACGTATTATGATGCAGTTATAAAGAGATGACGTATGGAGTCAGAACTGTCAGTTCATTGCAAGGGACAATCAACCTTGCTGTTTTATGTCACACTAGCATTCCACCCGGGACTTCGTTTCCGTGGGAATTCAGGAAAATTATGTAGCCTAGGTCCATCGGGGATAATGTAGCTTCCTAATGGTGAAATAATTTTTCAAACCGGTCCAGTAGTTTCGGAGCCTTTTCAATTCAAAACAAACAAACAACCAAACAAACAATTAAATCTTTCCTCTTCATTATATGTATAGATATAGATAGATAAAGATAGAAAAACGAATTTCAACCTTAGGGTGGTAGACTACCCTTTTTTTGGCCGAACACCATTTTAGATATATCAAATTTAAAAAAAAAAACTTGCACCGTCCCATCAAAATCGCATTACTTTAAAATAAATTGTAATAATAGTTTTGATGGACTTATTAATGTATAAATACAGGGTATTATTACTTTATTGCTTTTAATTTCGGTTTTAGTCTCGACACCTGACATGGATATAAAAGCTATAAATATGCCAACACACAAAAGACTAATGGTATTCAAAACAGCGACATATATCACAGAAATATCCGCAACAATTTAAATATAGAGCAACATTGATAGACGAGCTTCCAAACCAAATAAGTTGTTTATCCATCTTTGAGAATTTCTTGAACTTTACAATATTGGAGCAGTCTCATTTCCTTGATAGTCAACCTAATTAGGCTCTTCTAATAAAACAGAACTGGAACTCAATGTGACCTTAAATTAAGTGACTTTTCTATTCAAAAAATAAAATTAATTAGAAGACAAATCACGCGAGACGCATCTTATTAAAATAATAGTAGATCAATACCGAATTCAATCCGGTTAGTACTAAATAGTATATATTGGACCTAAAAATTTGTAAGTCACCATTCAGTCTGCAGTCGTAGCCCCAAAACAATACTTCAAGATGTTCAAGCTGGTGAGACAATATAAAATATTTTAAATAATTTATGTAAATTCTAAACTACATTTGAATATGTATGCCTTATGACTGTAAAAGTTCTTTACAGAAACGTACGTACTCCTAGTTTACTTCATTACCGTTTCAAATTGTGAACCGAAGATTTCGTCATTTTATTTTAACCGATATAATCAGAAGTATCATAGAATATCAATCTTTCTTGTTAAGCATAATATGTGTATGTATGTGTAAGGAATGTGATAAATTCATTATGTATTTTCAGTTGGTTGCCCTTGCTCTGGTTGGCTTCGCCGCCGCTAAGCCTAAGCCCCAGCAATGGCAACTGGCGTACGCGCCTGTCGACCCAGCAGCCTACCCAGCTTATGCCCAAGCCGTAGCGGCGCCCGTCCAGCCAGTGGTTACGCAAGTGGCAGTCCCTCAATACGCACAAGTTGCTCGTGTCGCTGCCCCAGTTGCAGCAGCTCCAGTTGCTCAAGTGGCAACCCCAGTTGCCCAAGTTGCAACTCCTGTTGCTCGCTTTGCTCACGGTTACAATTACAACGTAGCTCAAGTTGGCAGTGTTGCTCGAGTTGCCCCAGTCGCAAACGTAGCAGCTCCCATTTCGTCATACTCCACCTATTCTACGAACCCCGGGTATTCCGGTTATTCTGCGTACCCTGCTTACTCATACACTGGATTCCCCGGGTACTCTGCCTACCCTGGCTACAGTACTTACTCCGCCGCTGCTCCGGTCGCCTACACTTTTGGCTATGACTATAATGTGTACAAACGCAAGTGAATGACAAAGGACAGTTATTTAAATGTTTAGATTTGTACCTTACGGACTGTTCAATAATGAATGCGTGTTATTGTGACATATCTGCAATTTTATACAATTAAAATTAATAAAAATACTGCCACTTTAAATATGTTTTCTTATCATACTATATTATAAAACTAAGTTTCCCGCCACGTCTTTCTGTCTGAACGTGATATACTTAAAAACTACTGAATGGATTTTCATACGGTGGTCACCAAAGGACGGAATGATTCAAGAGGAAGGTTTATGTGCATAATTTATTCCCGAATTCTCTCGGGAACGAAGTCCGGGTGGGAGGCTAGTATTTTAATAAGTTATAAAATGACTTGAGTAACTTAAACAGAATATCTACACTAAACAACACAACTTATGAAAAGGATCAAGCACATTCGGGTTCAAGCAAAAAAAAACAACCTTGAAAATCACAAATATAGCTCTGTGTAATTGCACCTATGAAACGTACTTGTAATAGGCATGTAATAGGTGGTCTTGTTAGGTTATAATCTAAGTAGACTCACTATAACTCTACCTATTTGAAATGTTCACAAAAAACGTTTTTTTTTTTTAAAAACGTTAACCCTATTTCCAGTAAAAAGGCTCTTTTAAATTACAATAGCAGCCACCCCATTAAGTGGCGGTTTCATATAAAATCAATTATAGGACGACGCCTTTCGACTCTGTGGGATGATTAATGAATTTTTTATAGAAGGCCTGGCCTCCCGCCAAATCTACATTGACTTTTACCCATTTCAAGAGGCTCAATATAATTTCGATATTATGTGGATTTGACCCAGATTCTATTTGATCATTGACTATACAACCCTGTACATAATGAATATTTGTATTTACAAGTTACACATTTTTTTTATAATTCGAAAACGGCACTGCAAAATTGTATTACCATTGCCTCCTAAGTAATCGTAATACTAGAAGCTGAGAATAGCTTAGAATAGATATAGCTGAGAATCATGGACTTAGTACTTTCTCTTTTAAAGGACCGATTACTTAGAAAAATCGTATTAAGAAATATGAAACTTAACCCCATAGCAATAAGGTACACTTTCGACTGCTTCTCCGACAGCCTCTATTGAAACCGAAAGGGACACCGATGTGCGAGGCGGATTGTCTCTTTCTTTTTTCTTGCCAATTTAAAAAAACTTCATTAATCAAAAAAGTCCGGCTTTGACAATGAAGTTAATAACGAAGAAATACGTTGCATTTGAAATGAATTTCAGTTCAAATTGATGTAAATTAATTGTAATCATAATAACTTCGTCATCTTTTCCTAAATTACCAAAAGAAAACGAAATTTTTTTTCAAACTATTTATTACTACTGGCATCCCGTAAAGTGTCATCGTAATGTCATGGCGGCATGCTTTAAATCGTATAAAATAATTCGTAACGGCAAGGATTATACCAGTTTTTAGGGTTCCGTAGTAATCTACGAACCCTTATAGTTTCGCCATGTCCGTCTGTCCGTCTGTCCGCGGGTTTTCTAAGAAACCCTTGGTACTACAGAGCTGAAATTTGGTATGGTTATACATATTAATCACGCCGACAGAACTGTAGAGTAAAACCTTAGAAAAAAAAATTTTTTTCGGGTGTTTCCCATAGACGTGAAAGGGCGATGATTTTTTTTTCCCGCCAATATCATCGAGTGGGGTGTCTAAAAATAGCTTTTTAATAGACAGAAGGGGTTTACTAAGAACGTTTTTCAATTTAGCACTCCGTTTGCGAATCATAAATTTTTAAAGTGAAAATTTTTGTCAAACACAAGTGTCCCCCCCCCTCTACCAGCTAAACGGTTGTTTATAAAAATGTGGAAAAATTCACAGAGGTAGAATATACATCAAATTTAAAAGGAAAACTATAAAACATAAGTTGGCCCTTCAAGTTTGCGAGTAATGGTAAACCAAGTGCCAAACATTGTTGGGATTAATAAGAATATATTTACTAATATTAGATACTTGGTACTACAGAGCTGCAATTTGGCATGTTCATACATATTAATTGCGCCGACAAATAAAAAAAATAAAATTTTGTAAAAAAAAATTTTTCGGGTGTTTCCCATTCATGTGAAAGGGCGATGGATTTTTTTCCCGCCGATATCATCGAGTGGGATTGTGGGATGCCATAGGATAGTTTTTTAAAAGATAGAAGGGGTTTACTACGAACGTTTTTCGATTCAGCAGTCCGTTTGCGAAAAATTAATTTTTAAAATGAAAAAAAAGTTAAATATTTCACGAGCATTTAGCATTTACGACGAAGTTCAGCCTAATCCAAAATAACTGCCATACAAAGTTCCACGCTAAAAGTGAGGCAAGGTCGAAAGCCAAGCTGTAACATATTGACATTTCATATGTCGTTATAGGTTTTTGGGGGTGTTAATTACGAAAATGACATCAAAATTATACACAATCGCCACGCGACCTGCTCTTTAGCACCAGCTCGAAATTATTCCTAACAATACTTTTGTAAGTAGCTAAAAAAAATTTTAAAAAATAAAATTATTTTACAAGTCAAAAAAAAATACTTCCATTCTGTTGTATTTAGCCCTAAACCAAAGTTAGTGTCCCCCCCCCCCTCTACCAACTAAACGGTTATTTCTAAAAATGAGAAAAAATTCTCGTTGGTAGAATATGCAACGAAATTAAAAGAAAAACTATCACACATAAGTTGGCCTTTCAAGTTGGCGAGTGATAGTCGACCAAGTGCCAAACGTTTTTGGAATTAATAAGAATATGTTTACAAGGTTCAATACTAAAAGTGAGGCGAGGTTATTTTATCAGCAGGTCTATATTATTTCTAATAATATTGTCGCAAAAAAATAAAAAAATAAAAAAAACATTTTAGAATTTCATTATGTTGTGTTTAGACCAAAACTAAAGTTATTTCTGAAACTACAAACTCTTTAATACATTTGTTTTTTATACTATAGTATTTGGAGATTTTAACATCGACTATGACTAGTGATGGTAAATACTCAGTCTTTTAAGGCTTTTAATAAAGACTCACCTTATTTTTGACGCCTCGCGACTGATTCAGTCTTTTAGTTCCCAACCTTTAGTCATAAGACTAGCTCTTGTAGTTGAAGTCTTTTAACGTAAAAAAACTGAGCTGTTACTTAAACAGCTTAAAGGACTTAAAAGACTGGCGACTCACTATCTGGGAAGTCGACAGTCGTAAGGTATGTGTTGATAGAATGTAAATATCTCATTTTATCTCCTTGTCAAATGTTATCAAAATGTATTTAGTGGTTTAGGCGTGAATTATTCCTTTTGGTTGATAGGTTACAAAAGAAATATTTAATATCACACACAAACTGCAGTGCGATCCCTTTTACATAAAAGAACTTGAGTCGTTTAAGTCTTTTAGTATTTTGAAAACAACTCAAGTCGTTTCAGTTTTTAATCTTTTAATAAACTACTAAGTCTTATTAATAAAAACTCGAACTTTCAGTCTTAATTTTAGAGTCAAGTCCTGTAAGATGGAGGCAAGTCTTTTTAATAAGCCTTAAAAGACAGTCTCTTTCATCTCTAACTACGACCGTAACGATAGTACACCCGTTTTAAATGAATACGTAATGTAAACAATTTTTATACATCCTTTGCATCCACGCGAGGTGGTTATTAAACAGATGATTTTTTTTTTCATTTTCCTTGTGGCGCTGGAATCTACATTTCTCCTTTAGTTACCTTCTTTCTTTGTGACCTCGTTTTTATTAGACATTATTAGCGATTTAACCGTCCATATGCTTGTAGAATTAAGAAGCCAGCTGCATATTTGAACCATGCTGCTACGGAACCCTACAATGCGCGTGTCCCGACACGCTCTTGGCCGGTTTTTTAAATTAAAATACTGACAAAATGGTAGAAAGATGTTGTATGCACACTTGTTCAAGTGAATCGTATGGTGGATGTAACATATCTTTTCACAAGTAAGCTAAAATAATTTCTTATAAATCTATTACTATGTTGTCCATGATTTCTTGTGTTTGGCGGAGAAAGGTTCTCAACAATGCTCTGCTATTTTATTGCAGAGTGCATAAAGATTCAGAACAAAGACAAAAATGGCTCAACAGCGTTGAGATTAGACAAAAGATAACAAAAAACTCCGTTGTATCCGGCACTTTGTGCCAACTTGCTTTTATGCTGGGAATTCCCGCCAGTTACTCAAAATGAACGCAATTCCTACTATTCCTCCCACGGTAAAAACTATGTACAATTGCGAAATTGTATTTTTTTGAATTCGCACACCAATACACCATAAATACACGTTACATGTCAACAAAGATCTTTTGGCCCGCGGTTTCCATGGTGACGCCTTTATTTACAATACAAGTTCTTCTAGCTACAACTGTCACCTTTGTAGACCTATAAAATACTACTTAACAGTTATAGTTTTAAATGTAAAGTCCCCACCGAGTGGCACGAGCCTCCCTCAAACAGTGAAGGGGGATTCAGGCCATAGTCCACAACACTGGCCTAAAATGCGGATTGGTGGGTCTTTCGGAAATAACCTTTAGAGTTACGGGTTTCCTCACGATGTTTCCCTTCACCGCTGAGCAAGTGATAACTTAGTGATACAGGCCTCAACCTGGCATCGAACCCACGACCCTCCGCTCACAGGTCCCACTCACTATCCAGGGTTAGTTTATTCCGCCCTCATTCCAAACCGCCCCCGTCCAAGTACAGTTAGCATCATCATCCTTTTCAAACTTGGAGTATTTGAAATGAAACTTCTTTGGGCGCGTTGAGAGTGAAATTTCAAAGTTGCGTCATGGTATTCAAAGTTTACCTTTAGAGAAATTTAAGACAGTAATTTAACAATGTAAAAAAAATAATTAGGCCAGGTACAAGGTTGTACCTACCTTGTAGTTTGAAAGCCTAGCGACCTTGCATTAAATCTGGTAGTTCTGATTTTTTGCTGACTTGTTTAGGATGTTACAACCTAATGAATAACCGCATATTTGGAAAATATACCTAGCCACAACGAATCGAAAAAAAGGCAAGATTTTTTTTAAATGTACCTTTACCCAACACTGTGACGTCACTGGCGCGCGTTGACATCGGGTATATTTTCAAATTACTAAACGCGCGCGTAGGTATTTGAAAACATACCCGAACGCAACACGGCAACGCACTCACTCATTTAGATCAGAACGCCCGCTTAATTTTGACAACGAGTAACGAATTTTCATTAGGTACGTAAAAAGTTAAATAGAGTCATTAAACTTTAAGTTTCATTAAACTTAGTCTTTTAAACTTAAAGTCTCATTAAACTATAGTTCCATTAAACTAAAGTCTAATTAAACTTAAAGTCCCATTATTAAACTAAAATCCCATTATACTTAAAGTCTCATTAAACTAATCCCATTAAACTAGTCACATTAAACTTAAAATCCCATTAAACTTAAAGTCCCATTAAACTGAAAGGCCCATTAAACTGAAAATTTAAGCTTTTTCATAAACAACTTTTATCTTCCTACATTTATAATTTTCAGTAGGGATAAAGGAATTTAGAAGTATATTTTGATATATTTTGCAATAACACAACACGGAATTTCCAGTTTGAAAATATACCCCGGAAACGCGTTGACGCCGGTTAAATTTTTAAATCCCTAATATGGTAAAACATATTTTTAAAGTATACCTGAGCCCAACACTATAATAGACTCAGCGCCGAACGACACCATGTCAAAATTAAATTTAAAAAAATAAAGAAAAGTGTTTAGTAAGTGATAGGTACTGGTTCAGGATTTTCATTTAAAGCTAGGAGGTTCTTTTTCAACCTGTATACATATATGCTCACGTCAGTAATTCCTAAGGGGGTAGGCAGAGAATCAGTGGCTCATCTTTACCTATTTTCTTGATAAAGAAAATATTTATTACATAACTTCATCGTAACTCAACCTTGTGACATTTGAATGACCTATGGTAAGAAGTACTAGTCACAATTTCTAGTTTTGATCTTTGAGCGAAACAAAATCCAAGATCGATTTTTAATACAACATTGCAAAGTGTTTTAAATTCCAATCATGTCCAAATGATAGTATCAGGGAGATCTTTACTTTAAACTTCAGTTGATATTTTATAAAATACTCTATTTTTGAAGAAAACTACGAAAATGTGTAGCGTTCTTAAACAGCACCATCTATGGGATTTTTTTGGAAGCTTACCTCATTTTCCACTACCTCATTAAAAGTTACGTGTTAGACTCGAGTGCCACGATTTTTGACCTTGTGCTCTTTTGATTCTCTCGCTAACGCTCAGAATTCTAATTGTTGTAGCACTCGCTGCGCTTGTGATCCAATTTTAGAATCCTTCGCTTGGTCGGTCATCAAATTTGAGCACGCGGTTAAAAGCAACTTTGCACTCATGTATAACAAATATCTCTCTGACTCTCATCAGCCCATACAATGTCTCCACCGAGGGGCACGATGTGTTAAGTTTACCTTGCCCAATGTTAAACAGGTTAATAACAATGTACAGATTAAGAATGTAAAACTGGACGTTGTGGAATCTACTGTATTCTTAGGAATAACTCTTGATGCAAAGCTTCAATGGGGTCCTCATATTGATAAGTTAGCGAGCAGACTCAGTTCAGCAGCCTACGCAGTTAAACAAATCTGTCAATTATCGGACGTTGAAACCGCGAGATCCGTATATTCACTTCCACAGCCTAAAATGTCATATAGCATTTTACTGTGGAGTAATGCTGTAGATATCAATAAGATCTTTGTTCTGCAGAAAAGGGCTATTCGCGCGATTTATCAAATGAGACCTAGAATGTCTCTTAGACAAATATTCAAAGAAATAAATATTCTGACTTCTGCATCCCAATATATTATATGTGACAATCTTTTATATGTGAAGAAAAATGAACATTTGTTTAAGAAAAATAGCGATAGGCACAATATAAATACTAGGACCAAGCATAAACTGGAAGTACTAGACAGTCGTCTCCACAAGGTCACGAACGAAGGTATTCAAAATTTACCTTTGGATAAATTTAAGTCAGTAATTAAACAAAAACTTTACAAAAAGGGCTATTACAAAATTTCTGATGACCTAATTAACATGGAGCCATGGGAATGACTGCTCAGCTTTAGAGTTATTTCAGAATTAGTTAAAATTAGAAAATAGGAAAATTTGTATTGCGATTAAAAAGAACACCCTCAGAGTTTCTTGCCTGTTCTTCTCTGGGGAAGACTGCACCTTTGCGAATAGGCGTAGAGTCAGTAGGGTCAATAGAACGAATGCGTATGTATGGTATGTATTTAAATTCTTTAAAGTTTGTTTGTATGTATTTCATGTAACCTTGACTTGTTTTAAGTGGCATCCTGATTATCCTATAAAATAAAAAAAAATTCTATTCTATTCTATTCTGTGAAAGGGGGAATTTATTATTTAATAGTTTCTAATAAAAAATAACATAAGATCAAAATTAACTTATATATAAGGTCCTAATTTATTAGTCACTTTCCTTTTAACACGTTATTGTGTAGGTCAAAATATATCATTTGAGTCAAAAAACAAAAGCATAATATTAAATTTAAAAGGTCTTGAAAAATTTTTTAATGATATTTTTTCATTACTATGTTGAATAAACCCATCCATTCAAACGTAAATAATAATGGCAGTAGTAGAGCGGTCGAGCGGGGAGTGGACGGCTATAATTGAAAGAGAACCATTCCTTTATCTTTAAATGGAAAATTCATTTTTTATTTTTTTTACAAAATGTAATTTTCAGATAATTAATTTTTATGTTGTTTTTTGGAATACTATCAACCCAATAACGCCTTAGAAGGTAAGTGACTAATAAATTAGGACCTTATATACCTATGGAACTAAGCGGGCTCCTATGGAACTAAGTTCCGTTAGATAAAATAGGAAAAAACAAATTCTAAGCATAAAACAACAATTTTACAAAAATCCAATATGGATTGCTTGGGGAAAATGTTTTCATTGGAAAAGTTTTGAAATTAAGTTAAAAGCATGTTTTAATTATTTGATTATAAGATGAGACGAAAGGTGAGTTTTTGTTTTATTTTTTCGCAACCTAACTACACAACTTTGTGCCGTGTGGTGATCGGCTTAGAATAACACCACCCCATTTCTTTCCGTGGGTGTCGTAAGAGGCGACTTAGGAAACACAAATGAGACCTGCCTCCTATTAATCCATCTCAGGCAACAACACCTCATTTTTTATGAATCTGAGGTGTTGTCCTATGGTCTCATGCGGCGTAAAGGGCCGCCTGGTTCGCAACTACCCTCCTACCGAAGTCCGACGCCAAACAGCTTGCTGTGTTCCGTCGGTGCGTGGGAGTACCGGTGCCTTATAGGCGTTTTCTGGGTTAACTCGCTCCATCGTCGACCTCATCTATGACCTTGGTCAAGATTGAGGTCAAGAGTTAACCCATCTTATCATTAAAAAAAAAACATTCCCGATGTCCACTACTCTGTGTCCTCCTTGTATATTATCATACAATTTGGTGTTTCATAACAAAAATGTAGTAACGTAAATGTTGCTGATGGTTTGTTATATAAAAATAAAATTACAGGAAAACTTCTATCCTTAAATGGAAGCCTGTATTTGTATGTTACGTATACTTTGCACTCCCAAAAAAAAATTATAATACGAGTAATCGCATTGTCACCCTACTAGAACGAGACGTTCTGCCTCGTTGCTCTATCTCTTCTTCGGCCCGCGTTTGAGCTCGAAGATTTCTATCCTGATGTATTAGATCCATGCTGAGAATAGATAGATATAGATAAGCTGAGAATAGATATAGAATTATAAAAAGGCCCATTTGAGGTGACACACATCAACACGGTCTAGGGATATTGCACGATTTTTCATACAAAAGAGGTCTGTTTGAGAAGCTATATTAACTTACTCGAGATACAATGAGGGCTATAATTTTCAGACGAGCACAGGTGCTAAACTTGAATTTTAAATTCTAGTCAGTAAATGTTGTTTTACTTGAAATTTGTGAAAACGTGACAAAAATGAAAAATTCGACCATATTCATACAAAAAGCAGGCAAAAAGTGAATTTTCGTTTTCGTTTTCGTCACGTTTTCACAAATTTCAAGTAAAACAAAATTTATTGATTAGAATTTATTCAGGTTTAGCACTTGCTCGTTTGAAAATAATAGCCCTCCATGTATCTGGAGTATGCTATATAGCTTCTCAAACAGACCTCTATTATATGAAAAATCGTGCAATATCCTTAGACAGTGTTGATGTGTGTAGTTAGCAAAATATCAGGGGGTGTTCCACCCCATAGATAGATAGATAAATACTTTATTGCATACTTAAAAAGGTAAGACAAAACAAACAATACAAACTTACAACCAAAAGTGTGCAAATCGCTAAACAGCGATCTCTTCCAGGCAACCAAAGCGAAAGCAAAACACAAGAAAATCGGGAGTAGCGCAAACAACTAAACAATTTTCCCTGAGGAACCTTTAGGAAAATCTCAAAATAAACTTTCAACTCGCCATTTATGGACAGAAATTGAATTTGAAGAGGCGCATTTTAAAATAAATTACCTATGTTCCTTGGGGATAGTGGTTCAGTCCTTTGCTGACTAATTTAAACTCACCCTATTGGCATGAAAGGTAAATGATACAAGGAAAAGTCGAAAATAGAACACAGTCATCATAAAATCACAATGAGGAAGCATTGAGGTGTTGTCGTACGTTTTGGAGTTCCGTACGTAATATCCAAAATGTTTGTTAGGTTAAAGGTACTACAATGTCTGTGACACTTCCACTCCGAAAGTGGAAGTGAAAGAATAACTTGTAATGTACCAGCTGCCAACTCTACCAAGGCATGCTATAGAAACCAGTAAGAACACGCAAGGGGAGTGTGTTCAGGAGCTGCACGAACTTATTCCGACTACCTCTTTTTTCCATCGGACGTCCAGAAGCACTGCGAGGAACCACTCTTATCTTGTCAAGATTCCGAGAATACGTACTGATCACTATACTTCATCTTTTATATTGCGCACTACCAAGAAATTGAATTCTCTTCCTGCGGCGCATCTGTATTTTCGAACTCATACAACCCGAATATCTTTAAAGTTCGGCTTCTTTTATCTTTTGATCTTGTCACATCCTTTGCCCTGAGCTAGATTGTGATCAAGAGCAAACTCTTGGGTCTGCCACAATCTATATTTTATTTTAAACAAGCAGCGAGATTTATGTTTTAGCGACAAAATTCATTGTCAGGTAAAAAATATGGCAAAAACCCGTATTAAGTGCTATTTTCTTTGTATGTTTCATAAAGCTGAATATCTTCAAAAGTTTAAAAAAAAAAAAATCTCCGTCTTAATTATTTTTCCCATTTTTTTACCAACTTGAAGTTCTGAAAAGTTTTCGCTGAAGTATCAATTTTGCAGGGCATCCAAATTTTGATTTTGGACGTCGGTTGCTGGGCTACCCTGTATAGAAAATTACTCAAAATCCTAAAACGTAAGTGTACATATATCTCTCCCCTATAGAGTTTAGTTGCCCATCATACTACCGCTTATCATAATTTTCTACGATATCCTGTAGAATATAATGAATGGTTTTTAGTTTTTGTATTAGACTTAAGGCACATTAAAATGTGCCTTAAGTCCTTGTAATGTGATAATTAATATGAAACTAAAATAGGACTGCTTGATTTCAATTTTATGCAAATTAAGTACCATATGGCTTTTCGCATATTTATTTTGAGTTATAAATAATTTAAAAAGCGAGCACATAAAGTTGACAAAACTACTTCCTTAATTAATCATTATTTGTATTCAAAGTCGTAAATTTTTTAAGTGGACTAGTTTTAAGAACATTATCCTTGAGTTAAATGTTACTTTTCTAATTTGAAGATAGGTATAGCACAAAACGCATCTTGTTAATATTCGATTAGTACCATTTTAGGTCGGTCTGGTATTTGAAAAAGATATAAATTGTAGTTTGAAGATGAGTAAGTCATCATTCAGCTCTCAGCTCCAGCCTGAAAGACAATCTCCAAAATGTACAAACTTGTGAGTATCAAAATATCTTAGAATTTGTCTTAAAAAATTTATACATAATAATAATGTTTTTAACATTTTTATTATTACACACCGTCTATTTGTCTCCGGAGTCACATAGAGGTAACTACGTAAAAAATAAACGAAAAAAAATAGGGAAAATCATACTTGATTTGTGGAACCTGATGTGTTTTTGACCGTGTAAAGGGCTTTCTACATCAGATATCATTGTTAAACCCGGAAACCCTTCTACATCTCACTTGAAACAATGCAATTTTACCTAACTCCATAAATTTTCAAAACCTTTTATTTCAAGGGACTACCAAAAGGGTTTTTAAAGAAAATGTTTTACAGCCTTTTTTTATTTATATTTCGCAGTTGATCGCCCTTGCCCTGGTCGGCTGTGCTGCCGCCAAGCCCAAGCCCCAATGGCCTGTGTACTCTGCCTACTCCGCACCAGTGGCTGGTGTAGCGTCGGTAGCTCCGGTGGCTTCCTATGCTGCATACCCAGCTCAGTTCGCTCACGTTGCCCAGGTAGCTCAGGTTGCCCCAGTCGCCACCGTCGCCCGTGTAGCCCCCGTCGCCCGTGTCGCTACTCCAATCGCCCAAGTTGCTCAGGTGGCTCCTGTCGCGCAAGTAGCCCCATTTGCTCAAGTGGCTTCTTACGCTACTTACCCTGCCTACTCTACTTACGCCGCCGCTCCGGTTGCATACAACTACGGGCCCTACGGCTACGACTACGGTTTCTGGAAGCGCAAGTGAATGATTATATCCCATTTTGACATATCACAACGTTTTAAGACGTTTTGAAAAACAAACGACTATGTAAAACGCTATCCTTGTAATCACAGATTTCCTACTATTTTTCAATTAAATAAAGTTATTTGCATTTGTTATTTGCCTGTTTTCTTTATGTAACTGGATACCACTGATGGCTAAAATTGTTTTCTAAATATACATATTTAGAATAAACACCTTTGAATTCAAACAACAAACAAAACCATTAAAACCATAGAATTTTTTGATATATTAACAAAACAACTAGCTTTACGTCCGGTACTTGGTTTCCGTGGGAATAAGGTATATTATATAGCCTATTTTACTTAGAAATAATGTAGCATTATACTGGTGAAAGAATTGTTGAAAACGATCCAGTCGTTTTTGATTTTATTCGTTTCAAACATACAAAAATACAAATCTTTCCTCTATGTAATATTAGTAAAGAAAAGGTATAGTTAATATTGTCATACAGTCCTGTATATAGTTGTAGTTAAATACAGTGGATTTATAGCCTCCTCCTTTTGCTGTAGTCGGTTATTTTATCCTAATATATAAGTAGATGGAACATAAATAAAACAACCTATAAATCGAAAATTAAGGCTATTAAAGTACCGTCATCAATATTTGGCCTAATATAACATTGTAAGATTTGTAAGTACATATGTATGTATACAAACCAAGTAGCGAGCAAAAAGTACAAAAATATATTTACAGGGCTTTAGGTATCTCTCTTTCAACCTCTCGGGAAATTGAGTTCCCATACAAACTTCATCAGCATATAGCGCATTTTGTATGGGAGATCAATTTTTTTTCCGTATTTTGACCTATGTTACTTGGGGAAGTTGTTCAGTTTCATGGACTGATTAACCACCCGAGAGTTTGAAAGAGAGATACCTAAAGCCCTGTATAATGTCGTAGCATTTAAGTGAACATTTGTCTTGCTTTGAGATGGTATCAGATTGAACAAATACCTATATCTAAAGCTGTCTTTGCTTGGCTTAAGCACGTTCTCGCTCGTTTTAACCCTTAGAAACGATTTACAGCCTCCTCATATTTGAAAATAAGTGATAGTTTACTTGAATTGGCAAGTTTTTTTTTTAATAGACTTCAAAAAAAGGAGGAATAAAGTCTTAATTCGACTTTATTCGACTATATGTTTTTTATTGCACGCGATAACTCCAGAAACTGTTTTTTTGCCGATTGCTTGGCTTAAGCACGTTCTCGCTCGTTTTAACCCTTAGAAACGAATTATAGCCTCCTCATATTTGAAAAAAAATGATAGTTTACTTGAATTGGCAAGTTTTTTTTAACCGACTTCAAAAAAAGGAGGAGGTTCTTAATTCGACTTTATTCGACTGTATGTTTTTTATTGCACGCGATAACTCCGGAAACTGTTGGCCGATTTTCAAAATTCTTTAATAAAAGTTGCAAGCTTATGTAGACGCTTAAATATCGCTTAATAAAGTCCTCTAGATACAGGTGCCGCAAGGGATGGCAGGGAGGAATAAAGGTCCCTTTTTTTCATTTTTCTGCTTATAACTTAGATAGATAGATAGATATAACTTTATTTAACTGCTTCCAAACAATACAAACAAGTAGAACAACATAAAACTTATCTAAAGCAGTCAATTTAATTTTTCATAACTTTATATTGCACACAAGTTCTTAAAAAATGCGATGTGGTAGGCTCTGTGAAGGGCCGTCTGATTCGCGACCACCCTCCTACCGAAGTCCGACGCCAAACAGCTTGTTGTGTTCCGTTGGTGCGTAGGAGTACCAATGCCTTATAGGCATTTTCTGGGTTAACTCGCTCCATCGTCGACCTCATCTATGACCTCATCAAGATTGAGGTCAAGAGTTAACCCATCTTATAATATGCACGTTTTTCAAATTTAACTATATCCAAGGTTTGTGAAAGTGTCATATGTCTGTTACATAAAAACCGGCCAAGTGCGAGTCGGACTCGAGCACGAAGGGTTCCGTACCATCTATAAAACTGCAAAAAAATCACGTTTGTTGTATCAAGTATTTATTCTGTTTTTTAGTATTTTTTATTATAGCAGCAACAGAAATAAATCATGTGAGAAAATTTCAATTGTCTAACTATCACGGTTCATGAGATACAGCCTCGGACAGACTTATCTACAAAAACGAGCAAAAAAATCACGCTTTCTATATGGGAATGGGAGCCCCTTTAAATATTAATTTAATTCTGGTTATTAGTATTTTTGTTATAGGACTAATAACATCATCTGTGAAAATTTCAACGGTCTAACTATCACGGTTCATGAGATGCAGCCTCGGACAGACTTATCTATAAAAACGAGCAAAAAAATAAAGTTTTTTGTATAGGAGCCCCCATAAATATTTATTTTATTCTGGGTTTTAGTATTTTTTGTTATAGGGCCAATAGAAATACATCATCTGCGAAAAATTCAACTGTCTAACTATAACGGTTCATGATATACAGCCTGGTGATAGACTGACGGACGGACGGACAGCGGAGCCTTAGTAATAGGGTCCCGTTTTTACCCCTTGGGTACGGAACCCTAAAAACGAACGTTTCTCACGAAATCTCCAGATCTACTTGATTAATAAAGATTTAATTTGGCATAATAGTCTGTAGTTAGTAAATGGCAGTCAAGAACACAAAAAATCTACAAATCTATTGTTGAGTGAAGTCGGTGATTCAATACGTTTTAACGGGGACAATTATTCTGTTTTAAATCAATCATAATTAATTAATTACATCTTTATGATCATTCTTACAAATCGGTGATCAAATTTTATATAGGTCTATAGGTTTGAGCTGGATGTTGATAAATTAAAGGTAAAGACACTTTATACGGAGACACATTTTCCAACAGTATAATGAAGTCAATTTCAGAGGTACACTTCATGAAACCTCTTAAATTGTGATATAGCTATTTTCCCATTCAAATTTATGCAGAATCGTCACCTAAAAGTTTATTAATATTCAAAGCTAAGGAAATGAAACATTTAACGCCCTGTGTTGGCTTAGAAAAATTCAAATAAAACATTGTGGTATTTTTAGTTAAATTTTTTAAACTTCTAATTTATTTATTTTTTACCAGCCTATATACGTCCCCAACGAGAGACACGGGCCTCTCTTCGAAAACACGAAAGGGGTTTTAGGCCATAGTCCACCACGCTGGCCCAATGCGGGTTGGTGGACCGTCTTTCGAAAATGATTTTTTTTGAACGAGTGGGTTTCATCACGATGTTTTCCTTCACCATTGAGCAAGTGAAATCCAAAAAGAAAAATGTTGTGGTACAGGCCCGCACCAGGATTTGAACCCGCAACCTTCCGATCACAAGTCTGACTAATTACCAACTGGGCTATCACTACTTATTAGTAAAATTTAGCACTTCACAAAAACAACAAAATATCGGTATTAGTAATCCAATTTATGCGAACTTATGGATGCAGGTTTTTTTAGTGATTGTTTTTTAAAAGTTTATTTTGGAGTTAAGTTTTTGTTAGATTCCAGAATACTTTATACCATACTCAGGCCACACCTAAACTATATAAGCCCAGTCTTAATATAATACGTACTTAATATAATACTTACATATATTCAATCCTATGATGTCGTCATGATGTCACTGAACCATGTACAGTCAACGGCACATCAGGTTACCACAAACTGTTTCCCCAATGGATTGTTAAATTGAAAATTACTTAGAGATAAAATTGAAAATCGATTGAAGAAATTTGACAGTTTTGGATAGCATGACGTGCTGTTGTCCCTGTACAATGTCATTATTCTTGTTGCATGAAGTTGATTTCAACAAAATTGAGGTTCAAATTAAAATTAATCACTGTAACGCAGAAACAGGTGCGCTTACAGTAACAGTGATTTTAATTCCTCAATAAACCTGACAATCAACTAGCAGATGTGTCCACATAACAAAGGCTTGGATGACTGATTCCTGAATGACGTGGGTCACATGTGAATTATTGTCCCAAAGTTACATTCTCCGGTCCCTCATTAGTCGAGCTCAAACATCGATTGCTCAAATTCTGTGAAAATGAATGACAAAGCCTTTGACCTCGTTATTTTGACTGAAAACTCAAACTTACGTAGGTACATTGTATCAAGATACCCTTAAATATTTTTAAAGTCATTGTTTAAAAGTAAGTACTTTAATTTTGTATAAAAAAAATACCAAAATAGTTAAATTGTAAAAAAAATTAAATTTTGTTATTTATTCAAAATCTTAAAAAAGATATCTTATTTTAGCGAATTTTAATTAGGTAGTACTTTTCAGAACGTAATACTAAATAATTGTTAACAAAGCAAAATAAGTAATAATGTACAATTTTGTGAAGAGGAAAAATAAGCGTTCCATGATAGCCGATTTAAGAACCGCGACTGTTGCCAGTTCATCTTTACAGTGGAATTATTCAGCGAAAGAAAATTTACATAATTTCGTAATTAAAATTTCAAAATATCATCGCTGCCGCTTCTTTCTTTCTCAGTTTGTCTTTGCAAGCCTCATTAGCTTTGTAAACCGAGATAAATGTAAATATTTGTCTTACTTTTATTGAAACTTTTGTAACGGTTATACTTACTTTATAAAGCGGAAAAGTTGGAAAACTCTTGGGTCCTTTAATGAAACGATATCTTAATCTCACGTCGCATCTTGTTTAGCAAAGAGTGAAGAATTGCCATAAAGTTTAACCTTTATGGATACTTGCCAAAAGTTTACCAAAGGGAATTTTTTAAACTAGCTGCTTCATTTGTGTTGGAGTTTCATCTGTTCACTCTTAGTAATATATTAAAATTAAGTTGAAAAAGTAAATTAATGAAAATGAAAGTAAGTTAATTACAAGATTTTTTCTTATTTATAATTCTAGTTTTACTACAGTAAATCTCACAGTTAGTTCTTGTAATTTATTTTATTAAAATGATGTAACGTATAAACATTAAACATTCATGTAAAACTTATTGCTGATAATACTTATTGCATGTAAAACTTATTGCTCGTTTTATAATACATAAAAAAACACGAACAAATAAATAAAGATTGGAATTAAGAATCTCCACCTTTCTGGTTAAGATGGTCTTTGTTGTTGTTTTTGCAATTGACTAAAAATATATCATGCTCGTTCAATAAAAAAAGACTTGCGAAAACCGTTTAAATTGCAAATTTATTCATATTTAATTAATTCATTGTTTTTTTAATACCTGTCTAACTCTACTCAGCATTCACTCAGCCAATCTCAGCTTTAAGAACTGAGTTAAGGAGGTGTTTAGACTCAATCACGTGCTCAAGTTAGAGTACACCTCAGCCTTAACGACCCATTCGCGGGGTGTTAAGTAACCATGACGGAGAATGGCTTGAGCTCATTTAGGACACACTCAGTTCGGTAGCAAACTGTATCTTGGAGATAGGGTGAATTTAATTTTAGTTGCAACATGGTCTCTGTCTACCCCAACTCTTTCATAAAATAAAGAAATAGGTAGTCAATAGTATGCTATCAAGGTTTATGTATCATCTCAATGGAATAGTTCCTAATTAATGGTATAACTTTATTTGCTATTAATGTCTACTATATACGGTAGTATTATTACCTCAGTGAAAAGTATAACACACAATTAATAGTTATTTATTCAACAAGAGAGCAAAGTTCTCGTGTTAAACACAACTTTACACCAGTAGATTTTACTTTAATTATCGCAATGAAATAATCTTACTTGTTTATTTACGTCAAGTCTGTTTCTTTAATCACTAGTTTTTTTTATTTATTACCGACTTAACTCGCGAGGAAAAATGAGCAGAAACTTATGAAACCGTTTAGCAATTTGTTCAACTTTAATTACTACCTGACAATAGCGTTCTTTAACGAGTTGTGGATGTTCCCGCCGCTCACTTTGTATCCCTCGGGAATCCTTTGTGTTAACAATAAGAACGATTATTTTCCGACTTTGAAAATTGTTTTCTTTTGTCACAACTTTAAGAAATTGTAAAATTAAGGAAGAGGTCGTGTAAGCAACTTAGGCACTATTTTTATAGTGCCTAAGTTGCTTACACGACCTCTTCGTTAATTTGTTATTTGTGTAAAAATCATAAATATTTTCTTATAACATTTGCTAAATATTTGCTCTTTGAGAGTTCATGTACTTTGCTCTCATTTTTGATCAATTTGTCCAAAAAAACCAAGCAGCCTTAAGGACCAACTGTACTCGTATACATCTACTTTTGATAATCCTTCTTATTTTAATGCTAGTTTATCTGCTAAAGTAGCTTTATCTATTGTTTCGAGGATGGACATAAGGTATATTTTATCCCGAAAATTGGAGGGTTTCTTCGGGAGCGCTATGTAACCGAATTCCATATGGGAGACGCCGCGTGCGTAAAGCTAGACAAAATTTAACTGTAGCATTATAATTGCTTCTACGAAATCATGCTTTGCCTTTTCTTTACATCACATATTGACTAGTACTGGTCACGAGGATAGAAGTAAGGTTACCACAAAACATAATAAAACTTTACAAATACTCGTGGTATTTTTATCAAGATTTATAGCGATTGATTGAACCCTCTAATCAGCGTTGCCACCACATTTAGTCCTACTTTACTAAAAATATCTTACTTTTAATGAAGAAAGTTTCAGGATTTTATTATGAAACTAAAAACTCCTCAAGAATCTAGCAGTCATTTTTGTTGAATTCGACAAAAATAAGCATGGGTTTCTATTTATTTACTGATACGATAATCGCGTGTTTTACATATCTTATGTGCTCCGAAAAAAAAAATAACCCCCAAACAATGAAACAAATAATGAACAGGACATGTGTCTGAACTCATTATCGGATGTCGAAGCGGAATTATTCCCCCCGTGGCGTGGGTGGGTGCGATATTTTATGCCACGTGTAACTGTAACGGGCCGGGCCACTACAAGCCATCAGATAAATTACGATTGGACAAAAATAGAAACTTGAGTCTTGTATAACCGACAAAAACATAAATTAACAAAACTGGTGTATTTTTTTTCATATTGAATGGGTTCGCTCTTCACCACAATCTAGCTCAGAGGCGAAGATGTGGTCGAGGATGTAGCAAACTTACCCAGAAGATGCCTATTCACTCAAATTATAAAGTGACTCAGGTTTTATGAGCCCGGAAACACAGACGCTGGCAGAGAATTCTCATTTGCGCGTCAGACAGTGTAACTAGATTTGGGATAATCTTAAATGTTAGTAAAGCATATCTAGATACTTAGGTCTCTAGCATATCTAGATACGAAAGTGTCGCAAGCCAAGTTCAAAAAAAATGGCTAGCAGCAGCGCAATATTGAAATATTACACCACCCTTAAGTGCAAATGAATCTACTTTGTTTAAATCAGCTTTAACGCTTTATTCGGCGCTTTCGTTGTACTATTCTAGGATTTGATGATCAAGTACCTAGGTAATTACGACTACCATCTGTCTACCGTGACCCTGTAACACCTGATCATTTTTGAGGCTATATTTTTCTTTAAATTTCTAAGAAATCATTTGAGTGCTTTATCTTTCGAAATAATTTGATTATCGAAAAAATACACTGGAGAGAATACAGTGAAACAGTTTTCCTGGAAATCAGTTCCGGCTATATCGATTTTCCGAATTATTACCCAAAGGTACACCTTTTTTAAATGCTCGCTTTTATTCCCGTTAGATATACTATACTATAAAATTAGGGGCATATACACACACAATTTTAATAATCGAAAAAATAACACATTATCATCAATTCATTAAATATTCAGATTATTGTTGTAGTAAAAACATGGTGAAAAAAAGGGAAACAAATACACTTTCAAAATTATAATGGATTTTTTTACCATAGCGTAACGAATTACTACTAAAATTAATAAACGAATATACAATCTACTACATAGATACAGGTACAAATTTTAATGTGAATTTATAGTGGTTTCATTTAAAATTTCCTTATTCGTTAGGTAGTCATTTTGACGCTCAACTCAAAATATAGTGTTTATGCATGCAAAGTCCTAAGCCTGTCCAAGTAGATTTAAACTAAGCCAGAAATAGTCGCATTCCTGATGTAAGCCTATTGGAATTGATAAATGTTGTATTTCACCTGCGTCCGCCAACTGGACCACTGCACGCACAGTAAACAATTTATATCTAATAGAGGTAGCACGGAACCAATATGAGAATTGATTCTTCAATCATGATCATTGGAATAAAAATATGTTAACCTCCAACACCAAAAACAAAAGTGTGCATTATCTATACATATTTGTTTGGAAGTATACTGCCGAAAGGTGAGACGACTTGAACAAATTAAAGAAAGACTGGGAGCTGAAGGTGGCTGAAGGTACTACAAAAGGAGTTTTGGAAAAAATAAGAGAGGCCTTTACTATGTGAAGGGATAAGATTAATCTTTATTAGAAAACATTATTACCGTAAATAGTTCGTCTAAAAGACAAAGCAATTTTAGAGATGTTTTTTTTTTGTGAAACTATTGTAATCTTCTTATTCTTATCGTGTAGGTATAGTCAAGTGTGTGGCAAACTTGGCTGACCCTGGTGTCAGAGTTAGGCACTATTGTAATGATTTCCTAAAATTGAATCTCCTATCTTGACGCATAAATGCTTAAAATCTACCACTAGCGATCGACTACATCATGGTGGCGTATTGCTTTTGTAAATTGGCTTATGGTAAACCAAACCGATTTGTCTTCGTTATGCAGGATACCGCTGGCTGTCCGCAATCATCAGGACAAAGTGGTACTGACAATCTCGTGTAAAAAGTGGTACTGACATTATAAGAACAATCTTAATGGTTTGATAAATTAAATATGAATGAATTCTATTTTTCTCTTAACATTAACTCCCACAAATTAAAAAAAATATTTATAGACATTTAATTATTTAAATAAAAGCTTAGTAAAACTCTAGACCTATGTTATAATATACTTAGTCAGGGAAGTTATCTAAAATAAACAGTTCAATAAAAATTTAATTCTTTTTATACACATTTTTAAGAGAACCCGCTCAATAGCTACACGACAGTATATTTATGTTATAATAACGGTTCAAGGAGCTGAACTAAACTGA
Source organism: Aproaerema taeniolella (assembly GCA_949987775.1). Lineage (NCBI taxonomy): Eukaryota > Metazoa > Arthropoda > Insecta > Lepidoptera > Gelechiidae > Aproaerema > Aproaerema taeniolella. Next base: position 10,183,201 of record OX465257.1, read on the forward strand.
GAAAACACCCAAGATTGTATCTTCAATTGAGCCTTCACCATTATCCACAGCAGTCAAATCTGAATTGTCCGTAAAATATGGAGAATAAATGTTTTTGCGGAGCTAATTCCCAGCGGGGATCTCTCAATCCCTAGGGTTGGCTGCATAATTGGATTAGGCAGAGCTTGACAGTTGCGGCGCCCGCGGGCCCCGGGCTAGCTTGCTTACATTTCCATACAATTCGACCACGATGCCTCGCTACCCAACTCGTGCCCATTCGGCCATGAAATTTTAGCCAATAATAAAGATGCAGATTGCAGATGAACGCATCTGTCTATATGTCAGTCTATTTTCGTTCCACGTTAACGCAGTTATAACAGCACAGAGGAATCAAGCTGTTTAGAGTTCGTTAGTTACTCAATTTCAGTGCTATGATTTCTATGAATACAGATTATTAGTCTTGTTATTAACAATAACTCGAATAACAGAAAAGCTCGAAAATAAATCGTAAGGAGACTTGTTCTAAGGACAACAAGTAACCATTCTCTAAGTATTTATGATTTATTTTCTCTGAGATATTTCCAGTCACTGTTATAAAGGAAACCTTGGAAGGAAATTACAGAAAATGTTTTTGAAACCAAATATAAAGGAACGTCTTAGCATTTTTCCGTTTACAAAAGGTTTCTCTTGGCTGTTCCATTTAAAATGAGTTTGTCGCTAAGAATCTTGCCTACAAGCTGAAAATAATATTGTAAATAGTACCCTCCGGCTTGGATAAATTTTCACTTTTATGGATAAAATTAGGTTATTCCAAATTGTTAAGATAAAGAAGTTATTAGCAAAAACAACTTGGAGAGCAATTTAAAAATCGGATAACTTTTTCACGCTCAAAGGCGGATTTATGATGATTTATGAAATTTGGAATTCATAGGTAGATGAACCTTGGGCACCTACATATTGAGCCATCGATCAAGTGAAGAAGGGTACCGCAATATTTACAGGGTTCGATGATTTATTGTTTTAGGAATAATGTATGGAATGGGATGGTATCTAAACAAACTTTGAATAACAGTTATGGCAGTTGGAATTTCATAATTGCTGCCAAACTGTGTGGAAATTACAACAAAATTTCCCCCAGTTTATAAGGATCATTACATCAAAAGTCTTTTACAATTCAGTTGCTTGGAAATGGCCCCGTAACATGGCCACGGAGTGTACGTTTACGTAAGGTTAACGTATATCCCAAAACCACATGTCCTGCAAGTAATTTTGAAATGAAAAGAAGATTTTGAAAAGAAAAAAAATATTTGAACTAATGAGCAAATAACCCATTTTTCAAATACCAAAATTCTACTTCAGTGGCTATTCTGTGATCCAGTAAACTAATTTTTTTAATCAAATGATGCTTAAAAAGTATGCAAAAAGTGAATAAATTACCATGGATCTAATACATCAGGATAGAAATCTTCGAGCTCAAACGCGGGCCGAAGAAGAGATAGAGCAACGAGGCAGAACGTCTCGTTCTAGTAGGGTGACAATGCGATTACTCGTATTATATTTTTTTTTGGTAGTGCAAAGTATACGTAACAGACAAATACAGGCTTCCATTTAAGGATAGAAGTTTTCCTGTAATTTTATTTTTATATAACAAACCATCAGCAACATTTACGTTACTACATTTTTGTTATGAAACACCAAATTGTATGATAATATACAAGGAGGACACAGAGTAGTGGACATCTGGAATATTTTTTTTTTAATTATAAGATGGGTTAACTCTTGACCTCAATCTTGACCAAGGTCATAGATGAGGTCGACGATGGAGCGAGTTAACCCAGAAAACGCCTATAAGGCACCGGTACTCCCACGCACCGACGGAACACAGCAAGCTGTTTAGAATAGAATAGAATAGAAAATGTTTTGTTTTGGCGTCGGACTTCGGAGCCTACCACACCGCATGAGACCATAGGACAACACCTCAGATTCATAAAAAATGAGGTGTTGTTGCCTGAGATGGATTAATAGGAGGCAGGTCTCATTTGTGTTTCCTAAGTCGCCTCTTACGACACCCACGGAAAGAAATAGGGTGGTGTTATTCTAAGCCGATCACCACACGGCACAAAGTTGTGTAGTTAGGTTGCGAAAAAATAAAACAAAAACTCACCTTTCGTCTCATCTCATAATCAAATCATTAAAACATGCTTTTAACTTAATTTCAAAACTTTTCCCATGAAAACATTTTCCCAAAGCAATCCATATTGGATTTTTGTAAAATTGGAGTTTTATGCTTAGAATATATATTTTTTTTTTATCTAACGGACCTTAGTTCCATAGGAGCCCGTTTAGTTCCATAGGTATATATAAGTTAATTTTGATCTTATGTTATTTTTTATTAGAAACTATTAAATAATAAATTCCCCCTTTCACAGAATAGAATAGAATAGAATAGAAAAAATCTTTATTTTATAGGATAATCAGGATGCCACTTAAAACAAGTCAAGATTACATGAAATACATACAAACAAACATTAAAGGATTTCAATACATACCATACATACGCATTCGTTCTATTGACCCTACTGACTCTACGCCTATTCGCAAAGGTGCAGTCTTCCCCAGAGAAGAACAGGCAAGAAACTCTGAGGGTGTTCTTTTTAATCGCATTACAAATTATCCTATTTTCTAATTTTAACTAATTCTGAAATAACTCTAAAGCTGAGCAGTCATTCCCATGGCTCCATGTCAGTTAGGTCATCAGAAATTTTGTAATAGCCCTTTTTGTAAAGTTTTTGTTTAATTACTGACTTAAATTTATCCAAAGGTAAATTTTGAATACCTTCGTTCGTGACCTTGTGGAGACGACTGTCTAGTACTTCCAGTTTATGCTTGGTCCTAGTATTTATATTGTGCCTATCGCTATTTTTCTTAAACAAATGTTCATTTTTCTTCACATACAGGGTTATTTTTTAATCAGTACACAAATTTTTTGTACGTTAACTTAATGAAAATGTAACATACCAGTATTTATTTGTTTTATATCGTTTCATATAAAAATTTCGAGCTAGATCGTCTGAAGCATGAAAATAAATCATTTTTTTTTGTATGGAAAAAAAATAACTTTGTCCAATTGACTTGAAACTTGGTAATAGTACTTTTCAACACAATTTGTGACACCCGTGTTTCTGCGTTTTACAAAATACATCCTCTAAGACGTTAAAAAGGGGTATCAAAATCTGTAAATTTTGGAAAAAAAAAATTTTTCCGTCTTATTTATGTTCTATCAACGTTACTGACACCGTAAGAAAAATGTGTGTACTGATTAAAAAGTAACCCTGTATAAAAGATTGTCACATATAATATATTAAAAATAAAAATAAATAAACGCTACACACTCAAAGGCCCACACTAAGGTTTTCCCTTGTGTCGTGGGTCCCTCGGAACACATATAAAGACAAACACAAACACCCATGACCCGAGAACAAACATCTGCTTTTTACACAAATGTTTGCCCCGACTGGGGATTGAACCCAGGACCCACCGATCAAGAGGCAGCGTCACTACCACTCGACCAAACCGGACGTCGACATCGAGCCCCTCGGTGGACACATTGTATGGGCTGATGAGAGTCAGAGAGATATTTGTTATACATGAGTGCAAAGTTGCTTTTAACCGCGTGCTCAAATTTGATGACCGACCAAGCGAAGGATTCTAAAATTGGATCACAAGCGCAGCGAGTGCTACAACAATTAGAGTTCTGAGCGTTAGCGAGAGAATCAAAAGAGCACAAGGTCAAAAATCGTGGCACTCGAGTCTAACACGTAACTTTTAATGAGGTAGTGGAAAATGAGGTAAGCTTCCAAAAAAATCCCATAGATGGTGCTGTTTAAGAACGCTACACATTTTCGTAGTTTTCTTCAAAAATAGAGTATTTTATAAAATATCAACTGAAGTTTAAATTAAAAATCTCCCTGATACTATCATTTGGACATGATTGGAATTTAAAACACTTTGCAATGTTGTATTAAAAATCGATCTTGGATTTTGTTTCGCTCAAAAATCAAAACTAGAAATCGTCACTAGTACTTTTTACCATAGGTCATTCAAATGTCACAAGGTTGAGTTACGATGAAGTTATGTAATAAATATTTTCTTTATCAAGAAAATAGGTAAAGATGAGCCACTGATTCTCTGCCTACCCCCTTAGGAATTACTGACGTGAGCATATATGTATACAGGTTGAAAAAGAACCTCCTAGCTTTAAATGAAAATCCTGAACCAGTACCTATCACTTACTTACTGAACACTTTTTTTTATTTTTTTTATTTAATTTTGACATGGTGTCGTTCGGCGCTGAGTCTATTATAGTGTTGGGCTCAGGTATACTTTAAAAATATGTTTTACCATATTAGGGATTTAAAAATATACCCGACGTCTACGCGTTTCCGGGGTATATTTTCAAACTGGAAATTCCGTGTTGTGTTATTGCAAAATATATCAAAATATACTTCTAAATTCCTTTATCCCTACTGAAAATTATAAATGTAGGTAGATAAAAGTTGTTTATGAAAAAGCTTAAATTTTCAGTTTAATGGGCCTTTAAGTTTAATGAGACTTTAGTTTAATGGGACTTTAAGTTTAATGGGATTTTAAGTTTAATGTGACTAGTTTAATGGGATTAGTTTAATGAGACTTTAAGTATAATGGGATTTTAGTTTAATAATGGGACTTTAAGTTTAAAACACTAAATTTAATGAAACTTAAAGTTTAATGACTCTATTTAACTTTTTACGTACCTAATGAAAATTCGTTACTCGTTGTCAAAATTAAGCGGGCGTTCTGATCTAAATGAGTGAGTGCGTTGCCGTGTTGCGTTCGGGTATGTTTTCAAATACCTACGCGCGCGTTTAGTAATTTGAAAATATACCCGATGTCAACGCGCGCCAGTGACGTCACAGTGTTGGGTAAAGGTACATTTAAAAAAATCTTGCCTTTTTTCGATTCGTTGTGGCTAGGTATATTTTCCAAATATGCGGTTATTCATTAGGTTGTAACATCCTAAACAAGTCAGCAAAAAATCAGAACTACCAGATTTAATGCAAGGTCGCTAGGCTTTCAAACTACAAGGTAGGTACAACCTTGTACCTGGCCTAATTTTTTTTTTTATATTCTTAAATTACTGTCTTAAATTTCTCTAAAGGTAAACTTTGAATACCATGACGCAACTTTGAAATTTCACTCTCAACGCGCCCAAAGAAGTTTCATTTCAAATACTCCAAGTTTGAAAAGGATGATGATGCTAACTGTACTTGGACGGGGGCGGTTTGGAATGAGGGCGGAATAAAGTAACCCTGGATAGTGAGTGGGACCTGTGAGCGGAGGGTCGTGGGTTCGATGCCAGGTTGAGGCCTGTATCACTATACATTCGTCTTTTAATTCGTATTTAATAGTTATCACTTGCTCAGCGGTGAAGGGAAACATCGTGAGGAAACCCGTAACTCTAAAGGTTATTTCCGAAAGACCCACCAACCCGCATTTTAGGCCAGTGTTGTGGACTATGGCCTGAATCCCCCTTCACTGTTCGAGGGAGGCTCGTGCCACTCGGTGGGGACTTTACATTTAAAACTATAACTGTTAAGTAGTATTTTATAGGTCTACAAAGGTGACAGTTGTACCTAGAAGAACTTGTATTGTAAATAAAGGCGTCACCATGGAAACCGCGGGCCAAAAGATCTTTGTATACATGTAACGTGTATTTATGGTGTATTGGTGTGCGAATTCAAAAAATACAATTTCGCAATAGTACATAGTTTTTACCGTGGGAGGAATAGTAGGAATTGCGTTCATTTTGAGTAACTGGCGGGAATTCCCAGCATAAAAGCAAGTTGGCACAAAGTGCCGGCTGCATACAACGGATTTTTTTGTTATCTTTTGTCTAATCTCAACGCTGTTGAGCCATTTTTGCCTTTGTTCTGAATCTTTATGCACTCTGCAATAAAATAGCACAGCATTGTTGAGAACCTTTCTCCGCCAAACACAAGAAATCATGGACAACATAGTAATAGATTTATAAGAAATTATTTTAGCTTACTTGTGAAAAGATATGTTACAGCCACCATACGATTCACTTGAACAAGTGTGAACACAACATCTTTCTACCATTTTGTCAGTATTTTAATTTTAAAAACTGGTATAATCCTTGCCGTTACGAACTATTTTTATACGATTTAAAGCATGCCGCCATGACATTACGATGACACTTTACGGGATGCCAGTAGTAATAAATGGTTTGAAAAAATTTTTCGTTTTCTTTTGGTAATTTAGGAAAAGATGACGATGTTATTATGATTACAATTAATTTACATCAATTTGAACTGAAATTCATTTCAAATGCAACGTATTTCTTCGTTATTAACTTTATTGTCAAAGCCGGACTTTTTTCATTAATGAAGTTTTTTTAAATTGGCAAGAAAAAAGAAAGAGACAATCCGCCTCGCACATCGGTATCCCTTTCGGTTTCAATAGAGGCTGTCGGAGAAGCAGTTGAAAGTGTACCTTATTGCTATGGGGTTAAGTTTCATATTTCTTAATACGATTTTTCTAAGTAATTGGTCCTTTAAAAGAGAAAGTACTAAGTCCATGTAAATTACTGATAAAAATGTATGACGCAATAAAGAGTAGCTTATTTGATAATTCAGTGATACTTTGGACAAGTGAGAGTATTTACCTTTTTCATAAAGCTTCATACTTCCAGTAAAGAATGACAGCAAAGAGTTTTTTATGCGTTACAAAATAATTGTTTCTGACGAAAATCTTGATTTTCAGTGAAATAATAGTAGATTAAGCAACAAGGGGATAAAACAGTGTATTATGTCACGGGCAGCATATTGAATTCTGAGCGAAATGAAGGAATGTAGTTCATTCCCGAACGTAGTGAGGGAATTAAGATGTTAATTCCTGAGCGGAGCGAGGGAATTATGTTAAGAATCCTGAATGAAGCGAAGGATTCAAGTCTGCCCAAGACTAAGACACTTTTATCCCCGAGAAGCTTACTCTACTTTATACACCTACTGTAAGGTTAAATAATAACTTTCCACGTTAAAAACGTATGAGTCACCGACTTCAATCCCAACAACAGTTCGCACAAAGTAGATATCTAGTTTTTTGCGGACTACAATGCCTATTAGCAAATAACTACAAACAGAAATGTCATTCATTTATTTAGATGATGTTCTAGTTCGTAGTATATTTTGTTTTTGTTGTTTTTTTTTAAAGCGCTAAATCATTTTCGATAAAATTTATATGGGACCTCTTCAGGAGTATACTCTTTCGAACAAATAAAGAATTTTGAAAATCGGACAACAGTTGCCGGAGTAATCGCGTAACAAATATACAAAAAAAATACAGTCGAATTGAGAACCTCCTCCTTTTTTGAAGTCGGTTGAAAAAGAAATCATAAATTCATCTCATCAATAATGTTTTGAGCCTCCGTTTCTATGTCAGAGACTTTTTTTTAAGATTTATTAAAAAAGCTTACCAAACAATTTAGTAATTCGCGGTAAAAATCACAGATCCAAAATCACCGACGACGTTTTCTTATAATATTTAGTTCCGTAGGCAAAGGAAAATCAATAGCTAAGACATACAGCCAAGTTTTTATACTAAATATTTTTCATAAAAGTAAAATATCTTTGATGTGTCAAATTTTATAGTTAAAATCTCCTTGGACCAAGGAAGTTAAGCCTTCAATACATAGACATAGAAAAAATAATGCTTCAATAGCTTTGTTTTTTTTTCGAAATTATTTTTGATAGAAGTTTTTGTTGAAATTTCGGCGTTCCATATTTAAATGTCATTAATGCCCAAGGGAAGTTCCATACAATTTTATTTCCCTTAAGCTTTAATGGCTTACTTTTAAATATAGAATACTTGACGTATAATACGTGCTCCAGATGCAGGTGGTGTATAAAATATAAAAGTAAATTAGTTATTTTACTTTTTCAACAAAACGAATCTCAATTTTAACAAATAATTGAACTATTTAAAAACTTCTGTAGGCGTAACTGGCATTTTAATTGCTTAGCTTTTGCCTCATAATTGTGGAAAAAGATTTTGCTCGCTATTGTTTTGCCCGCCATTTGAAATTATTTGTTCAATTTTTATTGAACAAATAATTTTGTGTTATATTTTTGTGTTATAAAATTGTAATTCCTTAATGTTTTGTGTTTAATCATGTTATATTAGTGCACATTGTTAATTGTAAACAGGTTTTCAGTGAATTTTGATTGGAAATACTATCTTTTAAGAATTTTGGAATGTAAGTTTTTGACGACATTTTTTTTTACTTTTGTTTCCTCGCCTACTTACCTTAAGTAATGTGTAACTGGAGCCCTATAATTTGAACCGTTGAAATGCTATTTTCTATCTTACGCAAAAGGAATAAGAACGGCACAAAGTGTTCAAACTTGATGTGCGCTTCGAAAAATTGCGAATACATAAATTGATTTTATTACATTATTTTCAACAACTTCGCCAAGCTATAAAATTTTCGTTGTAAATTATGTATTGTTAAAGTTTTGTTTTTATTTGATGAGTACAGGTACATTTCTTGTTCATACTAAGGTACCTACATAATTCAGTAATAAAATAACACATACTCGTAACACCCCGTTTGAGTAAACATATCTACCAGTTTGTTCCTGTCCCCATAGCTGACCAAAACAAATAAAAAACTGAGAATTTATTTTGGTGGAGAATTTATTTTTATAAATAGCGCCTCTTTTTAACGTGAGATAAAAGACTTTCGCTAGATATGAAGCAAAACCATACAGAAGAAAAGGAAAAAATAAACTGCAGTGAAAGGTACCAACAACTTGTTTTCCATTTTAAAATACTTTGGGAACGCTTCATTCACGGAGAGATCTGAAAACTTTAATAGAAATCGTTTTCTATTTTGTTCAGTCCGCTGTCCATTGCCGTTACTGTCAGTTGCACAGCATAGCACAACGCTACGCTGCACTGTTCTCTCAGGTTGTTCTCTACAAAATCGAAATTCTTCGGAACAACGAGTTTCCTTTCCCAAAAAGATTAGTCAAGTTTCAACTCAACTTAGGCACTGACATATCCAATAGAAACATTAACTACGCTTACCTCATATATTTCGTAAATGTAAAGGGTATTACTTCCGACACTTAACGTTGTATGTGCTTTTTTTGTAGATGAGGTAATCACTACCAATTCCAAACTAACTAAAAGCGAATTAAAAGTAATTTATAAATGAAAGACTCATACTTTAAACATGGCCTGTATTATTATCTAACTTGCCGACATTAGGATTAATCACTTTCTCAAATTGTAGTAATATAATCAGATACGTGGCTAATAAACCTATAAATGAAAATGGGAGGGAGATGGAGATATCCAACATTCGTAAGAGAGAGAAGGACAAATTACGAGATTTAGTTAAAGCCAACAAGGCCCGGGCTACACTTCTGTCGGACTTTTCTGAAATAAAAAATAGTACATTGTTACTTTAGGGGTGAAAGCAACTTATTTAAGTCCCGAGACGGGGTTTGGCGACCGAGCGTAGCGAGGGAGCTAATAGTTCGAGGGACTAAATAAGTCTTTCACCCGAGGTAAACACTGTGCTTTTCATTACGAATACAAAGAAAGTAAAAATGAATAAGCTGAACTCATTGCTGCTATGCGAAAGTTACAAAACAAATGAAGATCGGAATGCCACTTCCCCAACTTTTATGTTTTTTTTCTGTGGCCAGCTATTCAGCCATTAGTTTTCATTTTCATCATGGAATTTTTTTTTAAATATTTTGCCAAAATATTAAAAAACATGTTATTTTAAAGAAATAGCTAAAAGTAAATTATTATAAAGTCATTAAAAAAGTATTCTTTAATGAATACTTAACTTATGTTATTTCAATTTTACATCGCGCTGTAGTAGATTGGCTGCATAGGAAGTTGGAACATATTTTTCCATACTTAAATTTGACAGCTGTCAGTTGAAAGCGATTCTCCCTAGGCTTGAAAAGTATTACTTTCAAGCCGCTCCGCAGGCAACTTCAAACCTACTTTCTGAGTATGAGTAATGAAAAATACATTTTACGTCATTTTAAAATACAAGTGAGCCAAATAAAGTCTAGGTCCTAATAAGGCCTATTTTTTAAATTTCCCGCTTCATGATTTTAAATGGCTGCCAATGTTTGTAGAAGTGTGCGTGTAGATTAACTAAGGCACACAAGCACAGCAAGTGACCTGTGTCGCGAGCGCATTAGAAAACAACCACGACGTGGAGCGCACGCTCTTATTTTAAATTCTGTCAAAATAAACTGTAAATATTTTTATTTTTATTCGTACACGGTGTGCTGTATTTTGTCTATAGGATAATTATACGTTTAGTCATCTCCTCAAGTCCTTACGTAAGTGAAAAAGATGTAAGGTGTATTCAATATAATTGTTGTTAATTAAGAAGTCGAATGCTTAATTGTTTTTATAGGCTTTACCAATAAGGCCAAAGTGACATGCAATTTTGTTTCATTTATTACAAAGTTTAATTAATAAATATAAGTATTTCAAATTACCCGTGCATTTTTATTATAAACCTGCTAGTTAAGTAATAAAAAAATTACGACAGGCCTTATTTGGTGAACTTACCTAATATTCCTTAATTTTCACGAAAACATTCACATTCTAAAATTTAAGTAAATAATTTAAAGTCATGAGATTTCCATACCTAGTTTGCTCTCAAACAGCTTAGAGGCGAGCAGTTCCCTCAGCCGCCGAACCTCATGCCTCAAAGTATCACAGCACATGCTGGGAGCCAGCAAGGGTATGGTTTCCGAAGCCATCATTATCACATCCATTAGAATATGGGGAACTGACTTCTGTAAGGTAGGATATAAAGTATTCAAAAAATTAATTGAAAGTGAGGACTCTGTTTTCTAAATAATAGCTTTTTCTGACTAATTTGATATTTACCATAAATAATAAGGCTCTGTAACAAAATGTAAAACATACGTTACCTTTATTGTGTATCTTCTTTAGACTATTTTTTATTTCATACAGAAACCGAATTCATGTAAATACTTAATGCCTATACTTAATTTATTTAAAAAAAAACAACTTACGTCACCATATCCATATATGACTTCCAAAGCGACGTGGTAAGAAACAATCAAAGTGTAAACGAACGATGTAGTTATTATAAACAACAGCTGAAACATAAACCATTTGCTTAAAATTTACATGTAAATTAATGCAAAATTCCTGTATTAAACCAACAACGGTGAGCAAACAATAACAGTGTGTGTATTGTTGCGATCAATATTAATAAGTTACCTGCCATTTGATGCCTTCGGTCAACAAATCGTAAGCGTTTATTAAGATGTAATAGTAGTCCATCAATTTTGTCATCCCGATCGGAAACTTTTTACAGTCGTTTTTATACTTTGGTTCTGTTTTCTCGTCAAGTTTGGCAACACAATACAAAGAGGATTGTATATAACGATTCATCGAATGAATTCTTTGGTTTAAAAGGTTGAACAAAAGTGCATAGTAGTGAGTTTCTATAATATGAACCACGTGCAGAGGTAGGATATGTAAAAGTGGCATTTTACTGAAAACTGGTACGATTAAAACAGAACAAGTTCCGATCATACTCAATAGAATAATGACAGATTCCCGAGTGATTTTAGGTTTGCATCCGACTTCTACGTCGAACTTATTCAGCTCTTCATAGAAACGTCGAATTTTCCTCCTTGAAACACAAGCAAAGAGGCAACAAAGGAGATATTGTATTAATTTTACGCACTCCACGAAAATGTGTTCGTTCATGAAGTTCAAATTGGCTGTTAAATAAGTCATGAAAGAAATGAAGAATAGTACGTACAGGGTGGATACTACAGATATAATTCTTCTACTGCTTATGAGAGGGAATCTGTTTAAGCCGATTATAGATTGGAGAGTTATAAAGGTTCTGGACAAGGTATCCAAGGTGAAGTTTTCATCTTTTTGTATGTAGTTATTCACTTGTACTGCGTGCGCCATGGCGTCAGTCGCTTCTGTAACTGTTGTCGATATTGGCTATAAACTTTGTCTAATTAAATAATGGTGACGAATGTAATTACTTGAGTGCAGTAAGTGGACTGAGCACTCAGCGACAAGCGCCAACGTGCCGAGGTCAATCCGTATATTAATTAGATGATGTTGTTTGTTTTAACTGTGTAAGCTCGAGGACCCTGACAAGTGACAACGAAAGTAAACATTTAGAAGAAATATAGACCATACCATACGTTTTCTTTACAAGGATGAAATGCTATTTCACAAACATACTTAAAGTAACACATTATTTCACGCTTTCTCAGGCAAAACTTTAAGACATCGTGAACCTTAACCGAAGACCATTGAAAGACATGATTTGGCTTTACAATTTTATTGATGCAGTAGGCGCTAAATTATTTTATTTGTGACTTCAAATTTCAATGCTTCTCGTTAACTTTCTCAAATTGTAACCAAATCACGAGGTACGTCACCAGTAGGCCCAGAATTGAAAATGGAAGCGATACAGAAATATCGACTACGCGCAGAATAGAAAATGACAGATTGTGAGCTTTCGTTACATTCAGGAGACTTCTAGCACTGCTACGACAGCTTTTATCTGAAATTTACAATGAAATTATCGAACCAAATCATTTATTTATTATCAGACTATAGTGGTAATTAGTGATGGTGTCCCACCACTGGGCGACCTTCTACGCAACCTTATGTTTTTTTAACCGACTTTAAAAAAAAGGAGGAGGTTCTCGATTCGGATGATTTTTTAATTTATTTTGACATCATTTGTTTTGTTTTTCAAGTGGCATGGAATCACGTCTTTTGACGAGAGAACTATAACAAGTAAACGAGTTAAACAAATAAAACCGGCCAAGTGCGAGTCGGACTCTAGAAAAAACCATTATCTCTATAAAAGCGGAAAAAAAATCACGTTTGTTGTATGGGAGCCCCCTTAAATATTTAATTTATCCTACTTTTTAGTATTTTTTGTTATAGCAGAAACCAAAATACATCATTTGTGAAAATGTCAACTAACTAACTATCACGGTTCATGAGATACAGCCTCGGAAAGACTTACTTATCTATAAAAACAAGCAAAAAAATCACGTTTTTTGTATGGGAGCTCCCTTAAATATTTATTTTATTCTGGTTTTTAGTATTTGTTGTTATAGCAAAAACAGAAATACATCATTTGTGAAAATTTCAACTGTCTAACTATCACGGTTCATGAGATACAGATTCGGACAGACTTTCTATAAAAACGAACATAAAAATCACTTTTTTTGTATGGGAGCCTCCTTAAATATTTATTATATTCTAGTTTTTAGTATTTGTTGTTATACGGCCAATAGAAACACATCATCTGCGAAAATTTAAACTGTCTAACTATCACGGTTCATGAGACAGACGGTCGGACGGACGGACGGACAGCGGAGCCTTAATAATAGGGTCCTGTTTTTTCACTTTGGGAACGGAACCCAAAAAATCATAGATCCAGATCATTTGAACTTTATAATAGTGCGAATCGACATCAAAACGTGTGATAATGACCTTTACCCTGAAATATTAGGCTAATAAAAAAACTGTAAACACAGGTGCATCAGTATCTGAATGCGTGTTATCTATTTATACATAGGCTCTCTGAAAAAAACAAGCTCATACATAGATTTTCTTTGTTTTAGTAGTTTTGTACATTATACATTATACGTAGGTTTTTATTATGACAGATAGCAAATTAATGCATTCAGTAAGTATTTACCTTTCCCAGTAAGGTAGAAAGTTACTAAGATATAGATTTTGTTTCTCATAATTAGATTTTATCCAAGGATATTTGCGAATTTTATTACAACTTTATCACTTGAAATACAGTAACTATATCCCTGCAGGGATAAGTAAGCCTCTGCTAATAGTTATGTTTTTTGACTGTCTATAAGAATTTGCTAAAATAAGCTCTCACACACATGCTATTACGTCAACAAATTTACTTAAATTGTTCCTACTGTATCAGTTAAATAAAGTTATTCTAACATCCCTCCTCATCCAACGGTCTAAAACCCTAAACTTACTCGCGTATGGTTACTAAGCATATTTATTATGATACTTACTAAGTTGTCCACGGAAAAGAGAGCGGGCAATGAGCTCCCTAAAGAGGATAACCTCTCGAGGGATTGGGTCTGCGTTCACGCAGGGCGACGCCATGGAACCAACATCCACTAGCACTATTGCCAGGAATAATGTTATTGAAACGTTTAACTATGAAAAGAAAGCTAGGTAAGTATTTAAAGAAAGCATAAAGATTCTTACAAAAGGCTACAATAGCTAGCAAAATATTTTTTTTCTTAAATCTCTATAAGTATGTAAGGAAAAATGAAAAAATGTGTAAGGCGCAATGTAGAAACTAGACAGTTGTCTCCATAAAGTTACATACAAGATTCCTGTGTGCTTTTAGAACATAACCTTTAGAAAAATTTAAGACAATAATTTAACAAAAACTTTGGTAGAAGAGCCATCATTATAGATTTTCTGATTATCTATAAAACAAGCAACTTGTATAACTGAGTTGAAAGAGCAACCCTCTGAGTTTCTTGCCATTTTTTCTCTAACTAAAAAATTATAAGGTAGGTTATTCACTACTTTGACTTATTTTGCCGGCCGGTTTGGTCGAGTGGTAGTGTCGCTGCCGCTTGATCGGCAGGTCCTGGGTTCGATTCCCAGTCGGGGCAAATATTTGTATAAAAAGCAAATGTTTGTTCTCGGGTCATGGGTGTTCGTGTCTGTCTTTATGTGTGTTCCAAGGGACCCACGACACAAGTGAAAACCTTAGTGTGGGCCTTTGAGTGTGTAACGTTAATTTATTATTATTTATTTTAAGTAACATCCTGAATGTTCTATAAAATTAAGCTATTTTTGACTTTGACTTTGACCAACATGCAACTGATTCAAATAAATAAAATTAATCCACTTTTCAATATAAATGTGACTTACCCCACTGTTGAACAAAATGATGACTATATTGTAAAATGCAACAAGAATATAGAGAAACGTTGTTGTTGTTATTATCACCATCTAAAATAAAATAAAAATTATTTATACAGTTGCTCAAAATAGCGTACTTTTAGATGGTAAAACATATCTTGAAAATTTTATTTTCAACCCTTGGGCCTTTTTCTTGCAGTTTAGAGTTTATAAGCCATAAACAGTTTTTGAGGAAAGAGGTTTAGGTATTAAAAATACATTCATAGCGATTTCATGCGTAGAAAAATAATTAACCTTCTGTTTTTGTTATATTTTAATAATTTTTACTTACATCGTTTTTTATTGTATTTTTAATACACTCATCAACACTTTCTAGGGATATTGCATGATTTTCCATACAAAAGAGATGTGTTTGAGAAACTATAAAAGCATACTCGGGACACATGGAGGG
The DNA here is from genome assembly GCA_949987775.1 of Aproaerema taeniolella. Classification (NCBI taxonomy): domain Eukaryota; kingdom Metazoa; phylum Arthropoda; class Insecta; order Lepidoptera; family Gelechiidae; genus Aproaerema; species Aproaerema taeniolella. The sequence goes on from OX465257.1 coordinate 10,198,670, forward strand.
ATATAATTTTCAGATGAGCAAGTGTTAAACCTGAATTTTCAATTTCTGTCAATGAATTTTGTTTAAATTGAAATTTGTTAAAGCGTGACGGAAATGAAAACAAAAATGCATTTTTTTCTGCTTTTTGTATGAAAATGTTGGAATTTGCGTAATTTTTTTTCGTCACGCTATCACAAATTTCAAAAATAATTAAATTCATTGAAAATTCAAGTTTAGCACTTGCTCATCTTAAAATTATATCCCTCCAGGTATCTCGAATATGCTTTTATAGCTTCTCAAACACACATCTTTTGTATGAAAAATCATGCAATATCCCTAGACAGTGTTGATATGTGTAGTAAATATATATATATATATATATATATATATATATATATATATATTCATTTTGTTACATATCAACTCAAAAGAAGAAGAACTATTGTTTCTTGAATTAGCATATATTAGGGGCCGTCTTCCTTTTTCTCTTCTCACTTGTTTACCTGTCGATGATTCCTTAAATCATGAAAGAATTTGAAAGAATTTTTTTTCTTATTCACTCACCTGCCATTTTATCGCGTCTAATAAGTAATCATGTGCATTTATAAGTATACAGTACAAATCCAGTAATTTTCCCATATCTATTGCTGGATGATAATACTTCTTGAAGCACACAAATTCATTGATTTCCGGAATAGTCTTCGTTGCGAGCAAATACTGTTTTAAATATAAATTTAAAAATCGTATCCGATGTCGAAAAATGCGGAATAGATGTCCATAGTAATGCATCTCTATCACGAAAACTAAATGCAATGGGATGAATAAATAATACCCAATTACAATCGAATATACGGCCAAGCATAGATTAAAAAATCCCGTCATGACTGCTGTTGCTAGTGAAAGTTGAATAGTTTTTGGCCTGTAACCAACAGCATTATCAAACTTGTTTAATAGCACGTAATAATTACGTAACCGTTCCAAAAGTATCGCTGAACTTAGATTACTGACGATCAACTGTACGGATTTTATTCGAACCAGAGTAGTACTGCTGTCGGGCTTAGAGAACTGTACCATGGTGAATATCATCATGAAGTTTACAATAATTGTGTATATAAAAGCGACAACATTATAAGGGGATGTTACATCTAGTAACGTGAGTCGGTTGGCCCCAACTAGCCAACCAGTCAAAATAAAAAATTTGGATATTTTATCGATGAAAGGATCCACATTTCTTTCCATGAAGTTATTAGCCCGCACTTTCTGTGAGAACATGATGTCTTCGTTTAACATTGTGGCGAATGATTATAGAAAATTACTTATCAAATGGCTCAGTTAAATAGGTATAAAAACTATATGTATAAGTGCTGTGTCAATTTAGAAGCAATAATTTGTTTTTAGTGATAGATAACATCTTTAACATTATGTAAATTATATTAGTATTTCATTATACGAACTAAACGTTTATGACTAACACAATTTTAAATTATAATGAAATAGTTTGACTAGCCTAGAAGGTACCTTTTTTTTGTCGACCCTTGCACGTGGAAAACTGTAAATTTAAAACACCGTGGTAGTAATAAGTTCCTGCAAAATCAACATATCTAATTTACATTGCTTAACCAAATACCATCCGTGTCAATATAAGGAATGTAGAGAACTGAGTTCGGCCGTATGAGATACCCGAGACTTAATTGCTCGTATCAGAGTTTAAACGGGGAACTTAGTTTACTTTCTAAACGTTGGTAGTTTGTCTTGGAAACTTAACAGGAATTAGTAAAGCAGCCCATGCATACATAACACTGCTACTGCATGACCTGCTACTACTTGAAACCTTAAAAGGCGAAAAATAAATTGAAATTGAGTGATCTATAGAAGTGAAATGAAAGTTTTAAAAAACAAGGTTTGTTTGAATTTTTATCCGTTTTATCAAATCACAAAAACATTCGGCAAAGTCTGTTCCCCGATTTAACTTGTCACAAGTCGTGAGCTTTTCCTTACTTTTTTTCATGCGGTATATATGGGTTCCTCCATATACCGTGCTTTGTTTTGTGAATTTTCCCACAAACCCTTTGTTTGCACATCTCACAGTCCGAGTTCATTGTCACTTTTATATAATGGAATGGAAACATGCATTTTTCTCGACAAATTGCTATTATGCCGCCATGCATATATCATAATCAAATATCATGTTCCATATTTGCCAGCGTTATTAATTAAATAGCAACTTCGTTTTTTATTTTTTTTTGTTTTCGACGACCTGTTTAGATGAGTGGTACATAGGACCTTTGTAGATCTTTGAAATTGTGCCAAGAAACCATTCTCTTCTTTACTGAATAAATTTCAGGTAATTAAATAAATAAACGCTACACACTCAAAGGCCCACACTAAGGTTTTCCCTTGTGTCGTGGGTCCCTCGGAACAAACATAAAGACAGACACAAACACCCGCGACCTGAGAACTAACATCTGCTTTTTACATAAATATTTTCCCCGACTGGGAATCGAACCAAGGACCCGTCGTTCAAGAGGCAGCGCCGCTGCCACTCGACCAAACAGGCCGTCATTGATAACACGGACCTAAAACCTCTTTCTAAAGGACTTCAAGGCCTCATTGGTTACGTTAATTATGCATGGGCAGCAGCAGGTGTTCTCTTTTTATTACATTAGATTTTGACTTGAAACATTACCACCTACAAACCACTAGGAAATCAAATCTTAGAGAAATATCAAATCTTAGCTAGGTGATAAACACATTTGAGACGAAAATAAAATGTTTCTACCAAAATAACATTTAATTTTCCTCGCAATAAATACTTTAAAATTTCCACCTTGCTTACAAATCTAACGAGATATTTATTACTCGGTGTTAGAGCCGCAGTTGGACCTAACGTGGCGGTAAGATCTAAATTAAACACGATACGAGAGAGATACCATGTGCTCCAGCCTGGTTATATTGCAGTATGCATGCGGCTGAACCGCGTAATAACTTGCACCACCTTCGTGAAAACTAGGACCACATTTACGGACTCGCAGAAAATTATACTTATACCTACTCCTTTTCGTATCAAGGCCACGTTCTCTATTTTGAAGATAACTTTTATTTCTTTGGATGTTTTATGAAATAATTTTTAAACATATTATACTTAACTAGAGCACTTTTGCGTATTTTGTACACAAAATACTCTAAGATCCGCCTACCTACAACATGATTTACAAACGATAAGACGAAAGAGTACGTCTAGGTGTAGCAGCAATTTTAGGCTGCCTTAGGGTTCAGGAAATTGTACTAGAGATTAAAAATTTTCTAAATTATGAGAGGTTCTTTATCTTTTGATTTGTAAAGGCCCTCGGGCCTTTCACAAATTAAAAAGATCGGGCCTTTTCAAACGACAACCAACGGCGACAACAGTGAAACAAATGAAGTGTTTTTGAAAAGCTACCGAGGATTAAATTTTAATAATTGTTCATGTTAAAGTAACAATACTTAACGTCATGTACATAAAATGTGTCGAATTGAGAACCTCCTCCTTTTTTGAAGTCGGTTGATAAGTTATAATGACAATCATAACGACGACGTTTGAACTTTGAGTATGTAGTATTTTTGACTCAGATTAATGAAATCCATTCTGTCATTAATCTAAGATTTTTGAACATTCCATTGCGACTTCTTTCTGTAACGTCTCTCACACCAATAAAAATACAGAAGTTTTTATTATAAAACGAATACGATCTCATAAATTAGGTTTATACTAACGATCTTATTTTTATACTGCGTATAATATGCGCAAACCATAGACATAGAAAAAATAAGTAACGCAAATTACTTTGGTTTTAGCCGTTAGTATAACCTTGTTTGTACTACGCAAAGTGTGCATAAGTTGTAAACATATTATGTAACATACGTTATAATGTCTCTACATTATGCGAGTGCGAAAAGAATCTCTAAAAGCAGTGTTGACTGAAAATATAAAGAATGTCTCTCAGCTCTCACATGTTATTATTAAAATGGCTACTATTTCACTTTTATGGAGAGGGGAAGGAACACAAAAGGTTACTTTTTGGATAAATGGGGACGGTCGCCCGTTTTGCACCTCTTTCGAGCGTATCCTGAATGTCACGTGATCGTATGGCTAGTAACAGATTTTACTTACTTCTTTAGAGTTATTTTTAGAAAAAGTATTCATTTCGGAAAATCGTGAATGCACAAAGTTTTTCTAAAAAACTCTTCGTGTTTAAATTACAGTGTTACCCGTATAGCTTTGTATCGTTATCATGGCATTGTTATTGTATCTGTTTTAAATTGATTATAATTATAATACAGCAGCTATCGCTATTATGACTTCATGGTGAAGCAAAGGTTTAGGAATCTATCCTTGAAAAGATAACTTTTATATGATAATGATAACGTGTTATCTTTACTGCTAATAAAATTTTGGACAAATATAATGACATTCATAACTACGAAAAATCAGTTTCATCTATTCAATCCGTCTGCATACACTTGCTTTGTTCCCGTATCTGTTACATTTTATAATTTTAAATCTATGTTTAGCAAATACTGCTTCATGCTCGTCCTAGTCTCGTTATTTAAAGGTACTGATTATATTTCCAATCAATTACTTCAATATTGTGATTAAGCGTATAATATGACAGATTGGGAGTATAGATAGGTGTTCCATTATTTCACCAGATGATCATTCTCTTGGCAAAATGATTGATGTCATGTCCAATGATGGAAAACGCCCAGCAAATGTGTAATTTAACAACGACATTGTGTTCTATAATAACGTTGTTGCGGAAAAGGCCCTAACATATTTCATGTCAGTGGTTTCCTTGGAAAAAATGATAAATAACAGGACTATTCGTTTAATGTACGTGTATTTTTTTATGAAATAGGTGTCATGTAATAAACTTGAGGGGAATACTAATCAGGAGGTTATGGTTTATCTCAAAAAGTTTACAATTGTAGTAAGCTGCCATTTGTTTATATTACGTTTTCTTGTATTTTGTTGGCCTTGATAGTGTATCGTTTATGATGCTCGCAGTTTTTTTCACCAGTTTCAAATAGTCTTCAGTAAATGTATAGATAATATATTTCAGAACCTTCTGTTCAAACATAATTTGTCCCTCCACACTATTCAGAAATTTTACATTAAACTGATTTTTTTTGTTTATACTTTCTAAATTAAATTAATTATAATATCCTAAATCAATCACAGCGTAATAAGTACGAATATAATCAAATTGACTATACTATTCTTAGTTACAGCAAATTTTAGAATCGTTTTATTTTTGACAAGGTATTAAACAATATTACTATTTACTTGAATGAGTTGGGCCCTCATCAAAGACAGGTATTCGAAGCTATCCTCTGACGTCATTAATCACTCGCCTGTCCAGTCAGCGGAAGTAATATCGGCGTGGTCGTAATCAGGAGTAGTTTAGTGGTTAGGTGAGAGTTATAGCACTTGTAGCGAATTGTAACACTTCTGTTAGAGAGAAAACCGACATCACAACCTAAGTGGTACAGCAGCTCGAGCAAGACGGCGACAAACTCGCACGGCGTGCCACTTGGCTGACGCTGAAACTTAACTTTGATTGCGCGAGGACCCCGCGCAAAGGCTTGCTCGCCCTTTGGCGATGTCAATGTTGACATTTTGACATAGGACCGCGGCGCATTACGCGCGCTATCGCCATCGCATCGTACTCGAGCTGCTGAACTACCCATACCGTACGTTACATAGCACTAACCACTGTTTATGCAACGTTTATAAGTTTGACGTGTGTATTTGTGTGCCTGTCTGTGGCATCGTGGCTCCTAAACGAATGGACCGATTTCGATACGGTTTTTTTGTTTGAAAGATAAGATTAAGCGCTAGTAAGAAGAATAGTTGGCATCTCTGGATATCACTGATTTTTTAGTTGTATTTTATTTGGGTAAGTAGTGCATGCTAGCTGTGTACCATACGCCTAAACCAAACCTTAATACAGCCCTGTCCAACACAATACGTATCTATGTCGAAAAAAGCCTATTCATGAACACTTATTATTATTATTATTACTCAGCGGAAAGTCCTTTTAGAAAATAAATGACAGAGAAATACCATTATGAGTCTTCCTGTAATCTGTATAAGAGGTTTTGTAAGAGAAGATTGGTAATAAAAATTTGATAATAACATTTTATGCAATAACTTTTTTGGTAATCTAACAAATTACGCAATATTGTATTACCTACGTTGTATACTTTTTCATTAACTGAATAGTGAATAAACTCAAAGTAATTACGGCCGGCCGGGCAGAAGATAGCGCGATGATCTCGACGCGTTCGATATCTCCTGGGAGGTGGCGGGTAAAAACAGAACTATTTGGCTGCATAAAGGGGAGGTCTTTGCCCAACAATGGGACACAACAGCGAGCGGCTACCTAAGAAAAAAAATCCAATAAATTAAATTAACAATTAACAGCTTACATATTTAAAAGTGCCTGTTTTATGACGTGAAAGGCAAACAAATATATTTTCACAATAAGGGAAAGATTATGAAAACTACAAAGAAAACTATTTTAAACCCCCGATACAAAAAGAGGGATGTCATAAGGTTGACGTGTGTATCCTCGTATTTGTGTCTGTTCCTGTATATCTGTGTCTCTGTGTGTCTGTGGCATCGTAACTCCTAAACGAGTGGACCGATTCTGATGTTGTTTTTTTGGTTTGGAAGCAGACGTGATCGAGATGGTTAATAGCTAGCTATATTTTATCAAAATTGGGTCAGCCGTTCAAAAATTATAAGCTATGTCGGGGTTGATATCTATTTTTAATTTAACTGTTATTTTCTGTAGACATACTACACCCATACGTTTAGTTTTCAATTTCAAGATTTCAAAACTTTCATATCTTTAACGGAATGTGAAAGATATTTCAAGGGGAATCCAATCGGCTATAAATCGCTTTATGGACCGCCAAAGATATATTCTATTTTCTTTTAAATTCCTCTCTGATGGGTGTTTGCCAAATCCAGAATAATATAGTCTCAGAACGAACCAGCTTCTTAAAATACCGTCTTGAGACTGAGTCTTAAATTCTTGATTAGAATACTTCATTTATTTAGGTTTCATCCTTACTTGATCAAATTAAAGAGGGCAAAAGCTATTTAGATAGTATTAATAGGAGCTTTTGAGGACGCCCCCGCACTCTTCTATTTCAAAGCCCTTAGTCTCGGTAGGTATATCTATGCAGTCTAAAAAAGTTTATGAAGTTACATGAACCCGCATTGGACCAGCAGCATGGTGGACTATGTCCTAAAACCCCTTTGTCTTGTGAAGGGAGGCCCGTGCCCCTCGTATATGGGTTGATAAAATAAAATAAACAACATTTATAGTTTCATCCGCTACCAATCACTAATAAACCTTTTTCGGAAAATATCGAAAAATCAGAAAATGTTCGAGCCTTTACATACAACATCTTTAAGTTTCGTAAATTCGGCTTTTTCTTAACAGGTTTGAAATATTCTTACTAATATGAAAAAAGTGATAAAATGCGTAACTTCTAAGCTACAAAAATTCGCGGAACATACCGGATGCCCTCGGTAAGGGGTATCCAAATATTTCTTTCGGACGTAACTTCTCTGACTACCCTGTATAATATCGATTGAAATATATGACGTCTAAACTAATGACGAATGGTTCTTAGGAATTACTTTTGTTCACTGAGTTAGGCATGCAATTGGATATTGCTATTGTGTATTTTTACGAAATAAAACAGTTTCATTTTTTAATTTATCTATTTTAAATAAACACAAAGCACGGTTTACTAGTGCTAAATAAAACTAAGATTACTCGTCAAGCGTATTTGCAAAGTCTATGCTAAACATTGGTCTTAGAGAGCTCTAAAACTTACTATTATTTTAAGCAAATAATGCAGAAAAATAACTCTGGAAAATTAACCCTTTTTCTTAATGGTACTCTTCAGGCATATTTTTAAAGCCTGATATTAAAAACTAGCTTTAAAGAGCTCTAAAACTTACATAAAGTACCGCGTAGGAGTAATAAGTTTGGCAATTTTTTCAACCTTTTTCTTAATACATGGATACTTCTCAGGCATATTTTCAAATTCTATGTCAAACATTGGATGTACAGAACTTTTATATTCCATAATATTTTTAAGTATCCTTTTAGCTTTCCTAAAAGCTTCATCCGGATCGTCCGTACTGATCTGTAAGTTTAATTATTTAGTTAATGTAAACTGAAATCTTGACTTCGAAATAACATATCCCAATTTAGCCAACTGGTCACGTTACAAAAGTTCTGTTTCAAGAGTTTGGGATGAAAACTGATCCCCTATAAATTACAGAATGGTTTAAGAGCTACCAAAATCATCATCAATTATATGGCAATTCAACATCACATTATAGAAATAACCTGCGAAAAATAGTTTCATGTCCCGTTTCTCGCTTACCGTATCCCAAAATAATCCTGGAAATTGGTTATGTATGTCCTCATAGTCAGCTCTGATATTTGACATCATTGTTTCACCGGGTAGCTAGAATAAAAGTAATACCATCATCATAAAACCCATTAGATCTCATTACTGGGATGGTAGAGAAGGCCTTTCAAATGACTTGGGAGGATTTGCTATAATCGTCATACTTGGAACGCAGGTTGGCGATCGTAGTTTGGTACAAACGGCAGGCTATACATGTTGACCTTGATATCGTCCTTGATAACACTTTCGTAGTGCACATGGGTAACCTAACGTGCTGCTGTCTGTTCTAACACTCTTAGCTTTGCTAGCACACTCACATTACAAAATGTTGTCACATCTTACATCTGTAAGGGGTGACTTTAAATTAGTTAAGTAAAGTTAAGCAAGTACGGACGGCCGCAACTCAGGTTACCACACGCCAGCACTCTGTGCTGTTGTGATAAGAGTGGTTTTGCAATGAAAATGAAATTACCTGATGCGCTGGCCTCGTACATCAGCTTACTAAACTGAACAACTTTCCCCAAAAAACATAAGTTGAAATATGAAAAAAAAAATTGCCTCTCCAACTTGTGCAATTAGCTGATTGCCTTACTATGGGATGTGGAAAAATGTATTGGAGAATTTTATATGGGTTCCTTGGGGAAAGTTTTCTAGTCATGGGAAGAGTCATCACCCCCAAGGTTTCGTTTAAAGTCACCCCATATTGAATTATGTGTGTAGTGGCGCTGCTGCTTCGTCAAGTTTTCCAAGCAAAGTTGCTGTCTACAAGGTCACAAAAAACAGCTTGCAGTTTACTTTAATCTCTACTTTAATCTGATATACAGGATTTAAGGTATCTCTCTTTCAACCTCTCGGGTGGTTAATCAGTCCATGAAACTGAACAACTTTCCCAAGGAACATAAGTCAAAATACGAAAAAAAAATTGAGTTCCCATACAAACTTTATCAGCATACAGCTCATTTTGTATGGGAGATCAAATTTTTTTTTTGTATTTTGATCTATGTTCCTTGGGAAAGTTGTTCAGTTTCATGGACTGATTAACCACCCGAGAAGTTGAAAGAGAGACACCTAAAGCCCTGTATACGCGATTTACGGTACTTACTCCCTAAAGAGAACGAGAATAAACAACATGACTTAAGCACACCTTACCATACGATAATATGTTAACTGCCTCATCATGAAGTCGGGATCATCATTTTTAACATCGGCGTTGGCCTCGCTGGTGGGACTGCTATGCGTCGCATTTGCGGTAGCTGTTTAATAATAGGTACGTTCATTATTTAAAAGTTGGTAAAACTGAAATCACATTTGATAGACATTTACGGTGAGGTGGGAAATAATAATATTTATTTATTTGATAAACCTACAGAGACTCATCGTTTGTTAGAGCTAAGCTTATTCTGTTAGTTTTTTACGAAAATTACAATGATAATAATAATACACTTCGGTGAGGTGGCGCTTGAGTCTCGAAATTATTTTAATATTGCCGAAATATAGGTAGCCGTGGGGAAAGTTAAGGCGCGGACCCACCGCGGCGCACGGAGAGTAGGCTATGATGCACGTGGGTGAAGCTTCGCTTTGCAAGAAAATGTATGCGATTGTGTCCACTGCGACCCACGACCACGCTACGCATGAAATGACGTCACCGATACACGCGTGGCTTGCTGGAATATGTTGCCCACGTAGCTCAACGCCATGCACGCTGTGCATGCGGCCCACGGCTGGCACGCGGCGAATTTTAGCTGCGGTGAATATCTACTCAGTGAGTTTGACATTAAGGCTCAAATTAGATTTTAATCTAATCCACGTAGCTAAAAACGTGGGTTTCAATTCGTGTATGGCGTGTACTGCATCGGAAACGTAGACCCACGTTGACAAACAAATTAATCCACGCAGCAAAAATGCGCCGCGTGGCCGTGCACATCCTTCGCCGCGGTGGGTCTGCGCCCTTATTCAGTTTCACGGAAAAAATCACCCCCTACACTTTCGCCGATTAATTTAAAGTCACCCTACAATGGGGTTTTTAGAGTCAACCGATACTGTTACTTTAAAAATATCCTTACTGTCAAAACAGACTGGGTGATTAGCGAAACTCTAGAGGGTGGTTCTCTCGAACAAGTTTCCTTAAAGAGCCCATGTGAAATAAAAAAAAAATGACTTATCATACTAATCAATTAACTTATCGCACAAGTTGTATGTAGGCGAATTTTTTTTTATATGTTAACCTATGTTCCTTGGGGAAAGCCGTGGGCTGATTTACATCTCTAATTTTTGCTAACTTATTTAAATTCACCCAATATTGCTACACAAAAATAATTCCATTACTGTCAATGTCTGGATCACTCCCCTGCAGCAGACCAGTTCCGACAAGATATGAGAACAAAAGCTCGGAATCTTCGGACCCCTTATCAAAATGCTGAGGAAACTTAGTGCTGACTGAACGAGCGAGGATGTCTAGTGCCGGCGGTAAAAGTTTCTTATGAGGAGCATCTGAGGATAAGAAATAATTATATCGCACGACTAATACTGAGGCCAGCGGATCTGTATGCCTGCTCTGGTAAAAATGATTTAATACGGCGTTTTTCAGATTTACTCCGCCTCAAAAAAAAACAAGATCCGGGGTTGACTGGCATCGTCTCTAGGACATCTTCAGTAGCGGGCAAACCCTTTTTATTTTGCTTTTGTCCAATGAAATTTACAATAGGACCAAAATATGGTCTTATTCGATTTTTTGTTTTTGCATGTTGTACCTATAGTCATTATACTTACTATAGCTATAGTGTATTCTTTACACCAATATTGTCATGAAAACGTGAACTCTTACGACCTTCATGGCTGGCAGTTAACGGGGTGTAAGTAAAAAATGAATTGGACACAAAATAAGAATTGGTTGAAATGTCGGTATTCCATGTATGTAAGTTGCAGAAAATGCATAACTTCATTGGCTCTTACGTAATAATGATCGTGGAATTGAAATTATTTATTTTAATTTAGAGTTCAAAAAATATCGACTAAAGTTTGATTAATAATGGCACAAAATGGTACAATATAATTTAATATTAACACGGGTCTAAATTCGGGTGGTCTACCAATAACCACGGCGCGTGCAACTGAGCCGAAACGTCGGGATCAAACGTTAAAACATCATACATACGCGACTTTTGACCCGTGTTTTTATTAAATTATGCATTCAAATCGCGAAAGCTTAAAGTATTATATGTATATGGTACAATATGATGTGAAAATGGTCCGGAAACTGTAGGTACTACACGTTTAAATTTTCGAAGACTAAAATCCAGTCCATATACGTCCCCACAGAGGGCCACGGTCCTCCGTTGGAAAAACGAAGATGGGGCTAAATGGAGGTAACGTTCTGTTAAGCTCTATAGGTGCTTACCGAAGGGATCTTCTTCCAAATCTATCAACATGCCCGTAATTCTCCGTGTGTCGAGAACTGGTGAGCTCATCTGGTCTTTAGACGTAAATGACACTGATTTACAAGACCTCACGCTAATTGTTGGTCGAACTTGATCTAAATATTGATAAAATTCATTAATAGAATATATTTATCTTAAAGAAATGGCAAATCAATACGTCAAAATGTAATAAAAATATCAATAAAAGTACTTCCACGCTGGACTGGGGTGAAAAAAAACTTATTTTATTTATTTATTATAAGATGGGTTAACTCTTGACCTCAATCTTGACCATAAAGGTCAAAGATGAGGTCGACGATGGAGCGAGTTAACCCAGAAAATTCCTGTAAAGGTACTGGTACTCCCACGCACCGACGGAACACAGCTAGCTGTTTGGCGTTGGACTTCGGTAGGAGGGTGGTCGCGAACCAGACGGCCCTTTACAGAGCCTATGAGACCATAGGATGACACCTCAGATTCAGAAAAAAAATGAAGTGTCGTTGCCTGGGATGGATTACTAGGAGTCAGGTCTCATTTGTGTTTCCTTAGTCGCCTCTTACGACACCCACGGAAGAAGATGGGGTGGTGTTATTCTTAACCGATCACCACACGGCCAATCACCCACTTAGAATGTACCAGCTGCCAAATCTGGAAAGGTAAACTGTGAAAGTCAGTAATAGGGACGCAAGGATTTTGCTGTATCGTGGCTGACATGCTGACAACCTCTCACTACTTTACAACATGTTTCGTTAATAACCCTCAGAATTTATGTCAAACGTGTCATCTAGTGCTTCTGAACCACCGATGCTCTGCCTACCCCATCTGGGATTACAGGCGTGAGCGTAGGTATATATGCATGTAATAAAAGTAAATAACAATTAAAATATTCCACTTGCATTGGGACAAAAAGAACCCAGACACCCTCGTAGATCTAACTAGAATAAAGATCTGCTTTTGACACAAATGTTTTCCCCCGACCGTACATCGAGCCAAGGTATCGTCAATTTAGACACAGCGCTACCACTACTTATTTATTTTTTATTTATTTAAATTATTAGAATAAAAATTACACTGTTTCTTAAAAAAAAGCCCCACAAAACTGCTTGAGCAGTTTATCTGCGAGGGCAAGAGTCTCTAATTACATAGTAAGTAGGTATAAACTTAATTTAAAAGGTGTTGAAAATCTATTCAGTTTCAAGTGAATGGAGTAGATGCTTTAAAAAAAAAATATCTGCCTATCTTGGTCTCTGATCTTATGAACTCAGGCAAACTGTTGACTAGACAGATTTATACTTGACTTCTTAATACGTTATGATACCGTTTATATTGTGTAAATTACATATTTTGCATGAATCTTTAAAAATAGTGTCAAATTGTCTACTTGATCAATTTAGTTACCTTTAAAAACTGACCTTTTTTTTTGATTAAAATAGATATCTTGATTTTTTACAGGATTTTGTTTGGTCGAGTAGTAGTGGCGCTGCCCTGGCTTCGATTCTCAGTCGGGGCTAATATTTTATAAAAAGCAGATGTTTGTGTCGTGTCTGTCTATCCTTGGGTAAGAGGGACTCACGACCAGAAGGGAAAACTTTAGTGTGGGCCTTTTATTGTGTAGCGTCTATTAAGTGTCTATAATAGCATCTCGTTTTTAGCAATTTCATCAAAAAAAGCACGTCTAATTAAATTACAACATAAATCGTGTGTAAATTTTAACATTCGTCGAGTACCAAATGCAATTTCTATATTAACTTTTTGTGAAATTATAAGATACCGTGACCGCCCATCCATGTTTCTGATTGGTAATGGGTGAAGTCGACGCTTTTTTGATGCATGTCTGGATCTGAAAGTTTATCAGCAGATATTTCTTGGGACGCGATGCACGACTGCGTAGATGGTAGGCCTGATAGCACCGATCCAAAGGCCGATCTGTAATGAAATTTTGAGATTTTTATCATCATCGTAGGCAATCAATATACATCTAATATTATTCTCTTGTGTTTGGCGTGTGAGAGAGCAAAGATCCATTCATCTGCTTTAAATACCAACCGTATTATTTAAACCATATTTAAATACCTGCGACGCACCTTGCTGATCGACACGAGTACCCCGTACTGTGAAGTATTCTGTGATATTAGGCACTGGTAATCAAAACGACGATGTTGCTAAAACCATCTAGAGTCTTTCCTAGATTTAAAAAAATCCTGTCACATTTCTCTATCTCTACATACCTTTTGCTGGACTCACACGAGGCGTTTTGACTATCATGTTCGACGTTACTGGTGATTTCTGTAGTATGTGACTCTTTATCTTTAAACAGTGAACACAGGCTCATGTCTTCTCCTAAGGGTTCCTTCAAAAGTTTATCCATCATCATACCTTCTAAAGAACTATAATTCTGTGAACACTCAAAATCTTGTTAGTACAAAAACAAAGCCTTAAAATTTAAGAATACGTAAAGAGAAAAATGCCTAAACCAGGGGTGGCCAACTTGATTATACCCAAGATCTCCTGTTTACTAACGAAACCCGGTGCGATCTACCAATTACATATTTCTTGAAATCTTAAATGAAACAGCATAGTTCAGTACACAATCATGTTGTATTTTTTTAAATTATATTAAGAGAAAAAACTTAAATGTGAAATGTTTTTTTATTTTTTTGCCTTGCCACGATCGACTGGACTAACAGTCGCGATCGACCGGTTGGCCACCCCTGGCCTAAACAGTCCTAAAAACAATTTTAAAACAAAGCTTCCGTTGTGAGTCTAGAAGTAAAGTAAATACTTCTTGGCCCCACTGAATTTAAAATGCCAGTTGTTAGCTCGTTGCCCTCTCTTCTCTCCTTCGAAAGGCCCCTTGACGTGTTTTTTTTTTACTGAAAAACTATGTTAAATAGCAGCAAATGATCAAAGTAGAAGTTAAGCTTAAATTGATGCTAAATTAAGGTGGATAGAAAGAGGAAAATGGCAACGGACTAAGTTTCACGTCACAGGGTGCAAGGATAGCTTACTCTGGGTACAGCTCTGCCTCCCGTTCGCGGTAAGTTGGAACATGTTTACCAAAGCTAAATTGCTCACGTTTATATTGTATTCAACAATTCTATTGGGCTGAATACAAAGTAAACATGAGCGGATTAGCTTTAGTGAACACGTTCTAACTTACCGCGATCGAGGGACTGGGCTTCAATGATGTCTACATCTGATGAGCTCTTGCAATGGGCATAGGTGACGCCCATAAATTGCAGATGATTGTTGGTTCTATGAAAGCTCCCTCCTATTACTAACTCACTGAAATGATTCATAAATTTATGATGATGATTATGAAGCTATTTAATACCATCGGCTGAACAGAATCAGTGTACAAACACATCGACACGAAAAGAAAAAGTAATGCAAAAAGATTTACCGAGACCATCAATGCTAACTTGTTGATTCTTGAGGCACTATGTGCAGCTAGACGAGTTTCACTATCCATAAACAAGGAGCATTTGGAGTCGAACGTAAACTCGCTTCTCTCTTTTTCATCTGGAAGTGCCTTGGTAAAAAATTTAATCGATTCAATTTCTCTTCATAAAAATGACTACACTACACTAATATTATAAAGTGGAAAGATTTGTATTTTTGAATTTTTGTATGTAACGAATAAACTTAAAAACTAAAGGCCCGATTTCAAAAGTTCTTTCAACATTAAGATGCTACATTATCCCTGAGTAACATAGGCTACATAACTTTCCCGAATTTCCACGGGAACGAAGTCCCAAGCAAAATACAAGTGCTTGATAAAAATAAATTAAAGCTGTATGCCTCAAGCGCCTCAAGCGCGCGCAACAACTTTATACCCTAGGCTTGATTTATTCTTTATTATTTGATGGAACCATAATTCAGTCTTCCTTTACAATGATTTATTGGCATCTTATCTCTATTTACCTACGTTTGTACAATTGGACTTTTTCGTCTGTTTAAAAATATTTAAGTATCAGAGTATACTTTGCGAAAAATTTCAATTTACTATCTTTACTCTTAGATAGGTATGCTATTTTTCGTCGAAACTATTCCGTCAAAAAAATTGCTACTCCCGCATACCGGTAGTTGCGTTATTTGAATTACAGAGTGCGTGATAGGCGTCTTATACCATAAAACACATCCAACTGTGTAGTAAGACAGTAAATAATTATTACCATAAGAAGTTCATTGAGTAAACCTGCTATGATGATCCTTCCAGATATCATTACTTTTAACGTTGTTTTCTCAATGGGTAGTTCAGAAATTAGTTTCTCCGTGTACCATTTGAATCGTAATCTGCAGTTCAAAGTTGACATAATTAAACATGGAAAATCGTTTATCAAACTGTTTAGATGGTTTCAATTTTTACTGCTAGATGGCGCTGTATAACATATAAATACTTAAATCTGATGATAATGGATTTTATTTTATTCATTTATTAAGACACCCAAATTAAATATTAATATTAGGTGAAAACTAGACCTAAAACTCAGTTCCATGGCAAGCAGGCAGCAATTTAAGTATGACAGCAATTTAAAAAATGTGTAAACCTTTTGAATATCCGAATAAAACGTTAAAATAATTTACATGATCATTAAACAGCTGTATGCATCGATGTTTATAGTAATAAATTGTAAAGAAAAAATTAGGTAGACGTAGCTTTAAACTATTACCAATGAAAGACATGATTTTTACACTAGTTCCACTTAGGTATTTGTTTAATATTTGTATGCGACCATTCGATTACATCATATTCAGGTGGTGATCGTGCCGTGTGGTGATCGGTTGAGAATTTTATGCCGTGTGGTGATCGGTTGAGAATAACACCACCCCATCTCTTTCCGTGGGTGTCGTAAGAGGTGACTAAGGAAACACAAATGAGACCTGCCTCCTAGTAATCCATCCCAGGCAACGACACTTCATTTTTTTCTGAATCTGAGGTATCGTCCTATGGTCTCATGCGGTGTGGTAGGCTCTGTAAAGGGCCGTCTGGTTTGCGACCACCCTCCTACCGAAGTCCGACGCCAAACAGCTTGCTGTGTTCCGTCGGTGCGTGGGAGTACAAGTGCCTTTATAGGCATTTTCTGGGTTAACTCGCTCCATCGTCGACCTCATCTTTGACCTTATGGTCAAGATTGAGGTCAAGAGTTAACCCATCTTATTATAATAAAAAAAAGGTGTAAGTAGGTATCTTAATTTATTTAATTAGGCAGTTTAAATTAAGGCACGCCTGAAGATAATGTAATCGAAACCGGCCGCATAAAAATATTAAACAAATAAGTGTAACTAGTGTAAAAATCATGTATTTCATTGGTAATAATATGGAGTTCCATCAAGAAGTAACAACACAAAGTATAAACTAGCTTTTAAACTATCTTTCCTTTTTGTAGATATGTCGTAAAACGAACTTACTCTTTGCGTTCTTGTTGTATTTTGTAAAGTTTAAATTTATCCAATAGGGTTGTCAGAATCAAATACGGGCGGCGTCCTCGCAAGCCCACGATCAAAGCAGGAGTCAAAGTCATGTATGTTACCTTCAACTTTCCGTCTGTTATATGGGCTTGCTCGCGACCTAAATTGTAAACAATGGTTATTTATAAAACTAAACTTATATGCGCGTAACGAAATAGAAATTGCCGAACTTACTTAACCCATAACTCTCCCCTTCCACCTCAAAGTATGTCAGGAAATCACCAGCCAGCAGCATCTCGTCAAACTTGTCCCGAGTCACCTCTATGTAGTGGCCCACCGAATGATAAGTAGCAGTAGTGTGGAGCCTAGCAAACTCCACATTTTTAGAGCATTCACGGGCCAGACGACGTACTAACGTACCTGCAAGTGAAGAGCATGTTAGATTATACAGCAGTTAGTACATGTAATAGAAAGAGCAAAAATATATTTTTTTAAACCTATCTTCTGATATGTGGTACGCAAAATCGTAATACATCTAAAGTTGACAAGGTCCTCACATCTAGCTAGGAAAAATGTGTGCAAAAAGAAAAAGAATTGAAACCATTAAAAAATCCCCCAGAGAATTCGGTTTACACTGATCTTCATTGCACTGATCTTGAGCAATTTGGCTTATACTTAATAATTTATGAAAGACTCAACCAAGAAAGTAACTAGTATCTCCTAAAGAGTAGGAGTAAAAAAATCTATCAAATCTAAGAAGTAGCATTTCATGATTTGCAAGCCACAATAACTTTGTATAGTCGTGCACATGCTATTTTAAAATATCTTCTTCGTAAAACCACGTAATAATGCAGTTTTTTTTTTAATCACAATACGTACAGTTCTCAATCACTAATTTAAGTCAAATCTCGTACTTCATGCTAGAGTTGTAATAATTTGAATTCACTTGTATACGAAAAATCGGTTAAAATATACATACGTCGAAACAATAATATTTAAAAATGTATTTCTTTATTTTGAAACTATGTAGCATTCCGCTCGGGACTTCGTTCCCGTGGGAATTCGGGAAAATTATGTACCCTATGTCCATCGGGGATAATGTAGCTTTCTAATGGTGAAAGAATTTTTAAAATCGGTCCAGTAGTTTCGGAGCCTATTCAATGCAAACAAACAAACAAACAATCAAATCTTTCCTCTTTATAATATTAGTATAGATAATTTTCCACGTTATAAAAACGTATGAGTCTGGTTTCTGGTTTGTAGTGTCTTTTTGCTTTTGTTTATTTTTTTAAAAGCGCGAATCATTTTCGATAAAATTTATATGGGACAACCTCTTTCGAACAAAAAAATAATTTTGAAAATACAGTCGAATTGAGAACCTCCTCCTTTTTTTGAAGTCGGTTAAAAATCGACTAGCATGAAGCTCCTAGTCGAGACGAATCAAATGAGCACAAACACGGCGGAATTGCTTTATTTTATTACAGAGTTCCCATGGCTATTTACCGTCTCCATCATCAGACCCTGAATATCACATAGGATCGGAGTCCTTATGAATTAGACTCAAACACATTCAGATTCGATGGTATTACATAATTTTGTTACAGAGATCCCATACTCCTAAACCATTCATCATCAGCTCAGCAACATCAGATGGTGACCATTAGATGCAAAAATCTACATAGATTAAGATAATTTCTGATAAACAGTGTATATGCCTACAAAATTTGAGGGTTTCCCTCGATTTCCCCAGGATCCCATCATCAGATCCTGACCTGGTGACAATGGGACCACCTCTGACGTATGACCTACCAAATAAAAAAAGAATTATTCAAATCGGTTTATAATTGCCGGAGTAATCGCGTAACAAATATACAAAAAAAAATACAGTCGAATTGAGAACCTCCTCCTTTTTTTGAAGTCGGTTAATAAGTATGTATAGGCAGTATTATCCAAAACACTAAATGCCAATCACTCTGTCTCGCAAACATGGACCGATGATACGGAACCGTCCTGCTATAAGGTGCCCATAGGAAAAGGTAGGCGCCATATAATATGTCATGCTGGATCAGCCGCAACAGGCTTTTTACCAAACTGCTTACTCGCATTTCATTTGAAAAGCACAAAAGACTACCACGAAGAAATGAATGCTGAAAAGTTAAAAGAGTGGTTCTTGAATAAAATAAAATATTTTATTTTTTTAGTAGTTTGCATGAATAAATATTTTGTATTCAATTAAGTATTTGATTTATTTTAATCCGAAACTTAAGGCATCCAAAGGTAGTATCTAACTTGTATCTTAGGCACCTTTGGTAACGAATAAGTTTATAAAATAATAATGATTTATTGATTATTAAGTAACACCGTAATCTATAATCAACTATAATGAATCGATATCGATATTTCTTAAGAATCGAATATTGTCATATCCGTTTATTTTTACCTCATCTCTATTTCAATCCGTCAAATGATACTTTTTAGATTTGTTTAACTTCAGTCCTTAACACACCTTTTCCTGTAGCTTCGTAGCCAACAAAGATGACGATGGGTACTTCCGTAGTGTCAGCCGGAGGGACAAAGGGCGAGACTTTGGCTCGAGCCAACTGCTCAATGTACAGTAGACGCAGGAGGCGAGTGCAAGCAAATCCCTTTAATTCTGGAAACATCCTCATCTTCAAACGTCGCTAAACCAACGAGAAATTGTTTGTTCACTTATCTGTTTCTGTTTGTATGTATTGTGTTTATCAATAAAGAGTTTATCTATCTTATCTATCTATCTATCTATCTACAGCACTAACGAGCTAACATTTCACAACTTATGGCATAGCCCTTGTAAATTCATCGTCTGACTTGCTCTAAAATTGTATTAATCTGACTTACAAGTACTTACACTTTCAAGTCGATAGAAAAATATCCAAATTGTAAAACATTGTACAAGTGAAAAGGATGATACATTCTATTTAGTCTATCAAAGAGTACCTTCTTAAATTAAAAAGTTTAAACAAGATTTTAACTTACTAAATGAATTTAGTTAAGGTAGTTAACTATGCAAGCAGCCTAACGCTCCCAACAGGGTAATAATTACGTAGCAACTGACACTAGAGCTACTTGTACGTTCTGGCTTACGTATAGTTACGTGCATTGTTGCTGCTGTAGTGCACTAAGTCTAGAAAGCGTTTACTCGCTATAGTCAGCAAAATTTCAATGTTTTTTTAAGAAAATCTTATTTAATTTTAAATTTCAAACTTCGCTACGACAGTCATTTTTTTGACTTTTGCACTTATCGTTAGTAATAAATTGTCATTTTTTTCCGTCTCAGTGCGTTTTTTGCTCTAGTATTGTTACATTTACCACTTTTAAAAAAGAAGTATTCCTATGATTAGCTTAACGTTGCCCAAAGCATCCCACAGAATTTCGTTATATTTTGATTTCGCATTCCCAAAAAACCAAAAATATTCGTGTGAAATAAGTTTCCCAAATTTTTACAGAGAACGGCAATTCATATTTAAAGCCTAAATGTTACAATGATACAAATTTTTCATGAACCTGCCAAGTAGGGTCTAGCTCCTCAGCATCTAAACTGAGTAGGACAGGGAAGGTGCTGATGACGACCTCCCTATACCCTGGTGTGCTGCATATGGGGTTGTTGCGGAGGTCCAGGATGCTCAGCCTTCTCAACTGCTTCATGTAGACCGCCAGCTCTAGAAGCACGCTGAAGTAGTTGTTTCTGATGTGAAGGTCTTGAATTCTGGAATAAATCATTTTCTGTGAGATTTTTCAATGGGTAGAAAATTCTGAACATAACGAATAAATAAGGCATGTAAAGTTATTTTGCATTTGGATTTATACATATAAGAGAACTTAATAAAGAGCCCAAGATAGTATGCAGATAGTAGCTTTCAGGCAGCCGCGTAGATTTTAGGTTTTAATGAAATCGTCGGGTCCCAACTAACCCATTGCAATAATACGAAATGAAGAAGGATAAACAAATAAGCATTTCGAAAATTGTTAAAGGAGAAATACTAAACTTGTACGACAGCGATTACGTACAGCTGTAGAGCAGGAAGCTTATCGTATTCTTAGAAAATGGAGAGAGCAGTGCTGACGGCGTGGGTGGAAATCGATTCTTTAATCTGAGTCTGAAAACGATTTATACGCAAACGATGTTCGCGGTATTGAAGTAATGGATTTTTAAAAATAAATTATCATGTTATAGAACACTTTTTATTTTATTTTTTTATTATAAGATGGGTTAACTCTTGACCTCAATCTTGACCATAAGTTCAAAGATGAGGTCGACGATGGAGCGAGTTAACCCAGAAAATGCCTATAAAGGCACTGGTACTCCCACGCACCGACGGAACACAGCAAGCTGTTTGGCGTCGGACTTCGGTAGGAGGGTGGTCGCGAACCAGACGGCCCTTTACAGAGCCTACCACACCGCATGAGACCATAGGACGACACCTCAGATTCAGAAAAAAATGAAGTGTCGTTGCCTGGGATGGATTACTAGGAGGCAGGTCTCATTTGTGTTTCCTTAGTCGCCTCTTACGACACCCAGGGAAAGAGATGGGGTGGTGTTATTCTCAACCGATCACCACACGGTTAGACTTTAAACTTTCACGATTTGAATACATAATTAAATTGTAAAATGTGTCTGAATTTGCGTTTATAAATAATTATTTACCTATAATCATATATTTACCTATGATTAATTATTTACCTATAATCATATATAAACTCGAATTTAGACCCGTTTTAGAATTTAATTAATAATCATGTTTTTCGTATAAAATCTTACAATTATGTTTTATCTAATACAATCCCACTTAAAACTGTTACATAGGAAGAGATCATAACATATGACTCTACTTATTTACTTTGAGTTCAGTACAGTCAAAAACACGACCATTTCATTCATATTGCAACTAAATGAGGTTGCATTTGATTTCTTATGTCTCATTACAATTTTATAATACATATATACACCGTGGGCCCGAATAACTTCACCTGTTACAGCCCGAAAACATCTTCAAGGAAGTGAGGTTGTTCTCATTGAGGTTGAGGTACTCCAGATGGAGCAGCGTCCAGAGGCCAGCGTTGGGCCCGTACTCGAAGCTAGATATGTTGTTGTAGGACAAGTCCAGCCATACTAGACGCAGGTTGTTCAGATTCTCAAGACGCTGGATGTGGTTGAACGACAAATCCAAGTGACGGAGATAGCTGAGGATGAAATTAAAAACGATAATAGTGGTAGACTGGTTTTTTCAAAGCAGCAGAAAGATAGACTTTTTTAACCCACGATAAAAAGAGAGCGATGTTATAAGTTTGACGTGAGTATTTGTATGTCTGTTTATCTTTCTGTCTGTGTATATGGCTCCTAAACGAATGGTTTTTTGTTTAAAAGCTGATGTAATCGAGATTGTTTTAGCCATTTAAAAATTATAAGCGATAAATGTCGTGGGTGGTAAAAAAAAATTAGTTTTAAATTTATTTTTATAATTTTTAAAAATAGACTTACGAAAGAACTCAACTTACTTATCACGAGCGAACAAAAACTTTATTCCTACCTAATTGCGAGAATCAACTCTACTTAGAAAGCTTTCCTGAAATGAAGCTTTCAACTGAAGTGTAGTGCGTTGTTCAGTGTACAATTTTCTTATTTAACTGCAAATAGGAGTGTATTATAAGGAGGTTGAAGGAGCGCCAAATCGAGTCTTTCATTCGGAAACGACGAGCATTTCATCTGCGTAGCGCTGGTTGTAGAGCTCCGAGTGCTCCGAGCGAAATAAGCTTGTCGTCGAAATATGTGCTGGCTTTGAAAAGTTTCCGGACAAATCTAATAATAATGAAAATAAAAATATACAACTGTATATACAAAGTTACAACTTTAGAAAAGTAAAGCTTACTATTTTGAATGCTCTGGGGTAAGAAATAACTCTTATTAACTACCCCCGAAGGACTTTTACTAACACAGTCACAAATAATGCTCTTCTGGGTATTTTAAGGTTCGAAGGAGCCTAATTTAGGTTTAAAGGAATCGAACAGTGTATTGAAACCAAACTCAACATTCTCAATTGCACACACTCAGCCATTGCGTAATCTAGTAATTTATTTAGAAAATATAATGTCACCCGAATGCAAAATATCTGAAACTTGTTGTTTTTTATTTTATATCATCTAAGAGTATTTATGAAAGCAATAAGATACTTACTACAAGTTTTCCAAGCCGCTAATACACTTAATATGATTATGAGACAAGTCAAGTAAAGTAATAGACCAGAACTTAGACAAGTCATTAATTCTCGCCACCGAGTTGTATTTGTAATGTACTTCCGTCAAAAACCATTGTGCTTTAAAAAAACAATAATCATTACGATAGTGCATAAAAAATACGCAGGAGATGAAATTAGCATCAAAAAAAAAAGTCCTCGGAATGCATATTGGAGACTCTTTTCACAAATAAAAACTAGGTTTTTCCGATGTTGCTGCCATTGTGATCATTCTACAACACGCATACCGAAGTAGCAAGCGAACGCCTCAATCAGGTGTTTTAATGTCTTAACTAATATTTTAAACGGAAGTATATGAGTTTCAGCTGTCTTGGCCAAAACGATTGTGTCTCTCAAGATAGGTTTAGTAAAAATGAGCACAGAGTTTTTGAAAAAGTTTTAAGGAAGAGTTAAGACTGCTTTTAAGCAGACCTTAGGCCTATTTAAGAATACGGGTCAGAGAACTCATGAACACGAATTTGATTTTAGAACAAGCCAACTTAACGCAAAACAGTTTGTAATAATTAACTAAAGTAACTAAAAACTAAGTAATAGTATAGGACAAAAGAAGCACCCGTCGCGTACTTGTTTACGCCGCGGGCGATACAAATCTCGTACACCATGTGTTCAAAAAGCACGCGAAGGTTTTGAAACCCTTTTTGAATTTATGAAATTCAAATTTAGATGAAGTAAAGTGAAGTGTTTGATTTCATCACTATTCTTGTTTATTACTCGGGTACCTAGCTCATTTAAATACATATTTTAAAAATTACTCACGAACATCGTACTCTAAAACAGTACTAAGCCTATTGAATGACACAGAGAGGTACTGCAAATACAGGAGATTTGAAAGCACAGACAACTCCGTCAGTAAATTCACCGACAAATCCAAATACACCAAGAACTTGTAATGTTGTAGCACTTCTATATTAGCGAGAAACTGCGAGCAAGAAATAAAATTTAAGAATTAAAATTCTTTATCATGACATTTGTCTAGAGTGCACGAAATGTAATTAAAGCTCATAATTTTTGGGTTAAGTAATTTTATAACGAAATTTTTTGACCTTCCCGTGGTTAGACATATACAGGGTGTCCCAGGAAACCTGTACCAGCGAAGGTCTGTGGTTTGAGGACACCAATACCAATCAATTGGACCCCCATGTATGTTCCGCGATTTTTTGTAGTTTAGAAGTTATAACACATTTAATGATTTTTTCGAAATTTATCACTCAGCATCGATTTATATTTTTTTTCTCTCTATGTTTCAGATTATTTTTAAAAACTCTTTATGGTAGATATAAGGGAAATATCAGCTACCATTTTAAAAAATTGGATGTCCCTCATCATTATGGAACATGATTTAAATTTAACTTAAAAGTTAAAATTGGCACTTCAGCGAAATCGTTTCAAAACTTCAAGTTGGTAAAAAAATCATTGAGATGGACCTACAAACAGCTTTTTAAAACTTCGGAAGATATTCAGCTTTAGGAAACATACAAAAAGAAATAGCAGTTAATAGGGCATTTTTATGAGTAATTCGCGTTTAACGTTAAACAGGAACCATCGTAGGCGGTTCCTAGTTCGAAAAATTAATTAAATGTGTTATAACTTCTAAACTATAATAATCGCGGAACATACATGGGGGTCCAATCGATAGGTATTGGTGTCCCCAAACCACAGACCTTCGCTGGTTCAGGTTTCCTGGGACACCCCTGTATACAAAAATAAGTTCCAGAAGAGAAGAAAGACTTCTTTCTAATTTTAGCATTTAAATCCAGTGTCTATACGACAACTTCACCTTGCATTTCTAAATCAAGGCACAGATTAAATGGGAATAAGAGTGAAAGGAAAAAAGGAGCTGTGATAATAAATAAACTAGGAAAATAACCTTAGAAGATAAATCCAACTTGATATAGACGAGGTCTCCAAGTAAAGGCGTACGCTTAAGATATGTGAGACAACATGAGATCACATCGTGTGTCAGCACCCCACCTACTAACTCCGGCACATCGCTTAATGACTTTACTTTAACTATAGGAGAGTATACGTCACTGTAAAGCTCTGGGAATACGCAGAAACAGCCCCATAGCTGGTCTTCGTTCATTAGTGCCGTCACATTTACTGCAAACTGAAAAATTAGAATGCGTAATTTTAAAACTGTAAAATTTTTACTTATCATCGAGGTAAAATTCTTTAAATGTGATATTTAATTTTTAAAAATTGCAACTAGTACCGAAAACTATGTTAAGATGTAAAAATCAACATATATTTATATTTTTTTCTTTGTCATAGAAATCCAGGTTCTTAAATTATCCTACACAATTTATCATGATTAATTAAGATAACTTTTGTCTTAATATTATACAAGCCTCAAGAAAGTACGTATCTAATAAAACACACCCGCGAGGCTTGTTGGTGAAAACATTTTATATTGAAGTTCTTATTCAGAAATGTTTAATGAAAAGTTGGAACATCGCGAGTTGCCCACTTTACTTTGGCAAACTCGAGAAGAATTTAATGTCATTTATTGTCTCGCAGAAAGTTTTCAAGTTAATTATATCCATCCAAAAACCTGCACACGTACGAGTTTTCAAAGTTAAAGAGCCCAAGTTAAATGACCTCAAGTTAAATTATGTGAAAGATGCCGTGTGGTGATCGGTTGAGAATAACACCAACCCATCTCTTTCCGTGGGTGTCGTAAGAGGCGACTAAGGAATCACAAATGAGACCTGCCTCCTAGTAATTCATCCCAGGCAACGACACTTCATTTTTTTCTGGATCTGAGGTGTCGTCCTAGGTCTCATGCGGTGTGGTAAGCTCTTTAAAGGGCCGTCTGGTTCGCGACCACCCTCCTACCGAAGTCCGACGCCAAACAGCTTGCTGTGTTCCGTCGGTGCGTGGGAGTGCCAGTGCCTTTATAGGCATTTTCTGGGTTAACTCGCTCCATCGTCGACCTCATCTTTGATATGGTCAAGATTGAGGTCAAAAGTTAACCCATCTCATAATAAAAAATAATAAAAAGTGCTCGAAAACATGAAAGTATTTGTTGAGTTTGTGTGTATCCATGAGTTATCTAAAATAAACAGTATATTTACAGCTATTTTGAAAGCCAGGAGCTCCTGTAATATTCAATTTTAAACTATGCAGGTCCCATGATTACAAAGCAGCAATGCTGTAGGAAAATTCATTTAGCTTAAACAACCAGTCATCATATTAGTGGCAATAATAAAGGCAAACATTTATAAGTTCATACTGCTTTCTGTTTTGTATTGAACAGGACCAATTCATCTTTTTTTACAGAATTGATGACGTTATTGAACGAGATGTTCTCCTCAACCGATTCCCGTAAAATCTTTATATGCAGGTTCGATCAATTATATGGTTTTTTTTGTCAATTCAGATTTTGAACATTTTTGGTTCCATGGGGTTGAAAACGTAAAAAATTTCAAATTTCAGCCATTTTGAAAAATGTAGACTCGCGAAGTCTACCGTTTACAGAGCCACAAGTCTATGTAATTAATGAGTCTTACTTGCTCTTTAATTGTATCTTCTTCTTTTTTCCTCTTTACTTCTATTACTTCTTCACTTCCATTTTGCTTTTCAGGGATGACTATAAAAACAATTAAAATATGAAATCAATCCGTTGAACGTTACTATCGTTATTCGATCTAATTAATCAATAGGTAGTAGGTATCCAAAGTGGTCATTTTATTTTTCATAATATTGTCTACTTCCTAACGCTTAGTCCCATTTTTCATCTGGGGTACGTTTGACCATGATCCAAGATGGTAGGACGTGTCATTACAATGGAGTGACTGCCATCTGACCTCCGTAACCCTGTTAACATGGGAATCTGACCGGATTGGACCATGGTTACACATTTAGTTTCCTGAATGCGCAGGTTTCCTTACGATGTTTTCCCTCACCGTAAGAGCATGTGCAACTAATGTGTATAACTTAGAAAACGAGCTATTAGTACATTTCGGCACTGGGATTTGAATTGGGTACCTCTCTCTCACGAGTCCGACCCGCTAGCCGTTAGACCACCGACGCTCTATTGGGACTATTTATTATAAAATATAATATTAGTAACCTTCGGCATCAACAACACAACAATGCAATGTAGACATTAAGATGTGCGACTACCACTGATTCTCCAATAAATAAATATGTTTTATTGTCATCATCGTGCATAGAAATGCAACTATTAACTTCTAATTTGTGGATCAATTAGTTTATTTGTCGTTCGCGCGGAAAAATATACTCGGATACGAGTACTATCCAATCCCTTTTACCTCTGCTCTGTTACAACTCAAAGGAAGGACAAACAAACATTACAACAGACATCATGGTCAAACAAGATGAGCCTTGCGTTTACTCGTCGAAACGTGATGTTACCCAATAATCCAACCAACCTTTCTAAAGTATTGGATTATCAAATGCAAAAAATATTTTGTTAAATCCGACCCGATTCTATCTGATCTGATCGATCAGATTATCAGAGATTAGCGGTCCAATTCAATCCAATTTCCTAATTTCGTTTCCTATAAAGCGTCATGAAAGACTCGCTGAAAAAAAAGAAAATGTAGAGCAGCTACATCTCTACATTTTCACTCTCTTTTGCAGTTATATTATAAGAATATAGACATAAATGTAAGGCAACATCTTCATTTCATCATTGTATATTGTACAAAAATTTACAATGCTTCAATAAATTCGTATATTCCATATTATTTTGTTTTGATTGAAACACTATGCACATGCTCTTTTGTAACGTAGCCGCCAGGAATAGGAATATCTTACACTATCATTCCGCTGGGGTCTTCGTTCCCGTGGGAATTCGGGAAAATTATGTAGCCTACCTATGTTACTCAGGAATAATGTAGCATTCTAATGGTGAAAATTTTTTTTAAATCGGTCCAGTAGTTTCGGAGGGTTGCATTCAATGCAAACAAACAATTAAATCTTTCGTCTTTGTAATATTAAAAAATATCTTACGTAAGCTGTTAGGCTCGCTACCGGGGACGAAATTAACCATAGTATCGCTCGATAGTTTAGAACATAATTTGTGAGTGGGAGCCACCAGTAAATCCGTGTCCAGGAGACTCATTTTTCTTCACAATAAAATTAAAAACAGAGATGAAAATTATGTCAAGAGCTAGCCGACTGCCAAATCACCGTTATTCAAACGATGCACTTTCTCAGTTAAATAGCAAAGACACAGTAACCCCAAAAGGTTTCCTCAAATTTTCTTCGTTATAAAAAATTATCGCAGGTTTCGCAGATTATAACCACCATTTACAAACTTCACCTTAGTTTTTTTTTTTATCACTAAGTTTTTGATAGTTACCAAAGTTTCTTGACCTAACTTTGACAGTAAATGACAGTGATGAGCCTAAAACAATGGACAAATCAGAAAAAATAATAAATGGAAACAAAAAGGCTACATTTATGTAGATCAGTGAATCAAAAACTCAACTTCTTACATTTCACCAATAGAAACGAAACTTGATCATGTTATGACCGAGCTTACCTACTCTATCATACAATATAGAGACCTATAGATGCAATAAAATATTGAGTTATTAAACCATGGAAAAACTTTGTTAGACCAGACCTATAAATAGACAATTTTACAGTGTAATCATCATGTGTAACTGCTAGTCTATAAAGACCCTCTACTTTCCAAAAGGGTACATCTCGGCAAATAATGTCTATCTCGCTATTGTCATTTGAAAATCAACTTAATAGAATTTATAAATATGAAAGCCAAACCGGAATAAAAAAATTTATGTGTGACCGAGTAGCCAGTAGCAAAAAATCTCGTGTGTTGGCTACATCTTAAACCCCTTAGACTTAGTAATATTAGGTTCATGTGCCCTACAAACTCATGCAAGAAGTCTCTGCGAGAATGTTTGCCGAGACTTCTCGCGAATATTCTCGCTATGTCCACATTTCTAATTTCGCCTCCATCCAGCATGGACGACTTTAGCATACTACAATTTTGTAAATTTTAAATAAATAAAAAATAATGTCCAGACGATGGTGATTGACGCAAATTCGTCGGAATAGAACAAAGTTTGTAATTTAAAAAGAAACTAATTTACTATATTAACAAGAGTATGTTAGCGTTCTCTTTTCACACCCGAGAAACCATTTAAGTTTGAAGCGGGCAAAAATACCGAGAGCGATCGAAGAATTAGCGAGCGCGAGAAGGAGATGACGAGAAACCACTCACATTCACACTTCTCGGGTTTTCTCAGGGCTTCTCGACATGAGTCTGGATAGAGGGCCCTACCACTAAGGCGAGAAGTAACAACCTTTTGTTTAGCAGTCCTTTGACTAAGAACGTGGGTACATTTATCAAGTCACGCAATTGCTTTCCTGTCTTATCATGTTATCTATTTATAGATGTTAACGGAAATGTGTGAAATCCGTCATTGTATACAATTCCTTGGAAATGTATAAAATTTCTAAAATTGCTCGGAAATGTGTGAAATGAATTATATTTGATACATTTCCTAGGAAATCTATACATTTCCTAAATAACAATCGGAAATGTATAAAATGTTTGATTTTTTCTGTTCATAAGTCATTCGACTTCTTTGTTCGATTATGATAGACGGAACTGCGACAAGTAGGTTTGTTTAGCCTAACCCAACCAGCGGCCGGCGAAGTGCCACAAACGACTATGTTTGCGGTAAGCGGTTGTCGCAGTGGTCAACAGACAATGAAATTTTTTATGAAATGTGAAATTCTCGAACATTTCATGAAGTGAGAAAATCTACAATGTGGCCAAGACAAATTCACGTCGCTTATTCAGGTTAGGTTAGGTTAGGTTCTTTTATTAATTTTATCCACTGAAAACATTATTTTTATACATTTCCTAGAGCAATTTTGGAACTTTAGACAATTCCTAGGAAATTTATACATTTGCAGTACCTCTCTGTATGTGTGTATCAAAAAATCTTTTAAACAATATTTTATACATTTCCTAGACAGCCTCGGAATTGTATACATTTCCTAGGAATTGTATACAATTCCTAAATTTCATACATTTCCGGTAACATATACATATACATATTATAAAATGAATATCTATTTCCCTTGGTCATCGCATCACGCATGAACGGATGTAACAATTTCGCTAATTCTTTTTTTGTTGTGTTTATTATTTCAGGAAAAGGTTCTTATGGAAGAAAAAAAAAGAGAGTTAGCGGAACATAAAAAAAAATTAAGACAACGGCTGTTGGGTCAGCTAGTTATTTTATATTTGTTATCGTGTTTTTAAGAGATCGTTCAAGTGCAACATAGACCTATTTACGTAAGTAAATAAAAATCGATGAGTCTGAGTTATTCAGAAGCAACTGTAAAAATTTGATAGGTAATATTTTTTTTCGTATTTAAAATGAAATACGGCTATACTAGCCGTTTTACTTTCCAATTAAGATTTTTAACCATTATCTCTTATCCGTTTTACTAAGAGAGGAAAAGAAGGCACAGAGCTTTTAAAATAAATAGAAAACTAAAATGAGACAGTCTTGCAGCAATAAGTTTCTCAACTCCTGCAAGCAGCGAATACGAATGTTTTCATGAAATATTCGATTGAGTCAAATCCTCTTCGATCGGATGCAGCTTTGCACCGTAACTCTCGCAGCAGTTGTTAATGCGACTGCAGACGGGGCGGAGGTAGAACTCAGTTGCACATAATGCATTTCCCCAAAGGAAACACCTGAGAACTGCCCGGGAAAGATTTCCGCCTGCAAAGCCGCCACCGCCGGGACTCGGGAATCGAAGCTATTTGTAACTTCCCGACTAAACACCTTTTCTCCTAGATTTTCTATTCACTACCATACTCTACTTGACTGCCTCTTTGACATTCCGGTAGCTCCTGTTTACTTAATACCGGAAACTGAACGTGTATCTATAAGCTTTCCAGTGCAGAACTTTTATAGAGAACTTAATTTCCTGCCTTCAGTTGATCACGTTTCAATTTCTACGTTATTTAAAAATACCAATCATGACAACATTGGTTTAAAAAAAACAGGATATGAAAAACAATACTTCATGAATCATCACAAAATCAAAAATTCATTTTCTATTTCCATGTTTTATAGATTAACATCAAATTTTATAACACAATGGACGTGTCTACAGTATAAATATAGATGAACGAACTTTGTCATAAAAATATGATCATAAAAATGTAATGTGAGTATCTACATCATCGCTGAGTGCCGTAAACTGTCAGCCTCGCGGATTTATTGTCCCAGGTGGGCAAGAATTTCTTTGTAGAGAATTTTTTCTCAGCTTAACTAAATGGAGTATAGAACGTACATCATTAAAGTTAAAACGGAGATTCAATTGTGAAAGTTTTTATTTTCTTTGTAAGGAAATGTTGGCTTTATGTGGGTACGTCAAAGAACAACAAAGTGTCGTAATTCAAAAAGAGATACTAGGCGAGCTGAAAGCCCGAGGTGTCGCGGCCGCCGCTCGTTTGCGGAGAAAAGTGTCGCGTTTCACGAGACAACCGACTACGTCTGGAAGAAAAATTTTCAATTTACTCGGCTTATACTTATTTTTCGCCGGTTGTATGAGAAATGAAACCGGGAACTTGTAAAGCTAAACGAAGCGACACTTTGAGAGTGTCTTGAGATTCGGGAAGTTCGTTTACTGTCACTTCGTACTGTTCAAGGGTCTTTGTGTAGACGTATTTTTGTAGCAAATGTATACTGTTACGGCTAATACCTGAAGTACGGTTACACCTAGTTTCAGCCGACTAAAAACTTAAGATTAGCCGGCTAAACTTAACATAACCTTACCAAACCTAAGTTTTGCCGACTACTCTTAAGTTTGTATTCACACCTACCTTGAGCCGTAACATGTTCACCAAAGCATGAAGTACATTAAGGTATAATATTTATTTATTTTTTAAAACTTTTTGTTTACCTGACCTAAAAGAGGAAGTGTAATTTGACGTGTGTGTTTGTATGTGGCATAGAAGCTTCTAAACGAATGGAGGATCGGTTATGATGGATGTTTTTTTTTTGTTTGAAAGCAGACGTGATCGAGATGGCTCTTCGCTAAATATTATCAAAATTGGTTCAGTCATATAAAGGTTTTTTACAAGCAATAAATGTGGTTTTTTTTTTTTTTATGATTTTTTTTTTTATTTTAGAGCTATTCTGTAAGTAACAATAGTAACAGTAAAATGTACTCAGGATGCAAATTAAGCGTTCACATACTAAGAATAAGTACCACTCTAATTTGGTCATAAATTGTTAAATGAAGTTCTCTCGCTTGAAAACGAACGTGTTGTAGTTCAGTTAGGGGTCATTTTAATTACAGAGAGTGCAGTTAAATCTTAAAGTGGTGGGCGGAGTGCGAGCAGTAATGTTTGGTTCCGGTCGGCCGCGAGTGCCGCGGCAAACCACACCTGGATGTGGGGTCTCTAACAAGTTCATGCATTATTGTGAGAAATGGAATTGTTAAAATACTCGACGGAAACGGTTGCAAAGAGATATTCTTTAAATATTATTCGATCTGAATAAAAACTGACTAAATAAAGATTTTCTATCTCGAAATTTGTAAGTCACATTGAAACTGTTGGTTATACAATATCAGACGATTAGCAGCTAACCCGAGATTTGACAATGTCATTCTTATAGTTATTTTTTAAGTAATCGTGAATTAACTAACAGAGTATGGTGAAATGGGGCCTAAGACCCAATTTCACCATACTCTGTTAGTTATTTAACAGACAATTAGCAACTAACCCGAGATTTGACAATGTCATTTTCATACTTTTTCTTTGACATTTTGTCTGATTAACTTCTTAATCGTGGATTAACTAACTAACAGAGTATGGTGAAATTATTTACGCTGATTTTACTTTTTCTTAGATTCCAAAAAAAATAAAAGTAAAAATGTGAATTTCACTTCTAGTATGTTGAAAAAACCTAAACTCTGAAAATCCTTTATATTATATTTGATTTACATATTAAATATGAGATGACTTTAAAACAAGTTTTTCTAAATAACTCGTACGTAATTCTCAAAAAAAAAAATACTTCGCCGTCAGCTGATCTCTCTACTTATATGGAAAACTTAAATATTTTATTCATATTTTGACCTTTATATTTTGGAGAAAAGTGTTCAGTTGAGTGGTCAGATTAACGTCCTTATTTTTTTAGATATCCAATATTTTCGTCAATAGTGGGTTCGCTATTTATTTGTGTGTAAACTTTATGTAAAAATTATATCCAACAATATTCAAACGACTAAATGCTTCATACCACAATCGTATTTCGTTCTGAAACGGTGAACACAACTTGTGCTAGTTTGTCCGCTACTGTTAAACGTACTGTACTAAGTCAATACTAGCATAATGCAATATTTATATGCAATATGCAAACTGTTGAATCAGACTTGTGAGTCGGGAGTTTGTTTGTTTACTTGAATGAAGATTTGGACTTAGTTGACATGATTTACATATGTGGTAGAATATGCTAAGGTTAAAACTTCAGGAAATGTAGATCAAACATTGTATGAACATAACAAACGAGTTTGTGAATCTCAACATATATTTGAATGTAATTATTATCTTTTTTTTAAATGTAGAGTAACTCACTCTTTGGACTTGTGTAAAACTATACCTGTGTGGAAAATCACTCCTTATCACGTAAAAGAAATACAGAAAAACGACGTTTCACATTTTTAAAAACATGGTGACATTTTTAGACCCCGGGCATTTTTTAGTCAGTCATTTCCTCTCGGGCGATAACTTGTCAAATGCTTCAGATATATATATTATGAAGCTCTATGAATGTCTGCCGCGGCTCGGTTTTTTTTTTATTATGAGATAGGTTAACTCTTGACCCCAATCTTGACCAATTCAATTCAATTCAATCATTTATTGCAATTCATATGTACAGAGTGTAAAAGGTCTTAATCTAAAATATCACCAAGGTCGTAGATGAGGTCAACGATGGAGCGAGTTAACCCAGAAAATGCCAATTAAGGCACTTGTACTCCCACGCACCGACGGAACACAGCAAGCTGTTTGGCGTCGGACTTCGGTAGGATTGTGGTCGCGAACCAGATGGCCCTTTACAGGGCCTACCACACTGCATGAGACCATAGGACGCCACCTCAGATTCAAAACAAACTGAGGTGTCATTGCCTAAGATGGATTACTAGGAGGCAGGTCTCATTTTTGTTTCCTTAGTCGCCTCTTACGACACATACGGAAAGAGATGGGGTGGTGTTATTCTCAACCGATCACCACACTGAGGTCAACCGATCACCACACGGTGCTCGGTGGGTAGGTTAAGCAACAATTGCCTCCCAATCACGTTGAAAAAATATATTTTATCTGTTCAGGTGGTGATATTAAGAACTACATATTTAATTTTCATATACTTGCTGACGCAGCGCCACCACCAACCGAACCGAATGTGAATTTGCAAACTACCTAGCAACTGGAAATTCAGTTGGCGGTGGCGCCACCAGTCAAAGCAGCCGTCATTAGATGTATGAAATTTGGATAGTTCTCAATTTCGCCACCTAACGGATAAAATGGCGACAGTCATACGAACATGTATTTTTTTATTATTTTTCAGTCAATTCCTTTCAACTGAAAATTTATCAGATGACAGTTTATATGATATTGTGAGTAAATAAACTCGTCTGCTGGGTGTATCTCGGTGGGAAGATCGTCTGCTGAAGCTCTGAAGGGTGTAACGCAGGAGCATCTATCGCCTGTTTGTTTCTGACGAGATTTCTCCCGGCATATTGCTAGCTGTTTTTTTATTGCTTACAGGATCATATTCACCATCAGCTTACACATTTTTATCCGGGAGGAAGTAACATATCTAAAGTTATTCGACATAGCTTCATGCTCTAACTAACTGAAAGATGTAATCCTTTTGTAATGTAAATAGAGTTTTATGATAAATCTATCTGAAGCATTTTACAAGTTATTGCCCGAGAGAAAATTGGTCATGTGAAATTGTTCCCAGCTCGGGTACCATTTAATCACCAGCCTGATTTTTTTTTTATGTGAACGTTATACAAATTTAACAGACCCGTACTTTCGTGTTTTTTGTCCTTTAATTCAAACATTTCAAGCTAGAGATCATCCAAAGCATGTAAATATGTTTAAGGATTGGAAAAAACTAACATCGTCAAATTAACTTGAAACTTGGTAATAGTGAGACCCAGCCCGTATTTCTGCATTTCTATGAATTTTTTTTTTGTTCTATCAATGATAATAATAGCAATTAAAAAAATCACCCTATAATGATAATTGCATTTACGAAATATTCAAAAATATATATCTACTGCATCTCTAGGACACAGTTGCAGGGATAGATACTCCCTT
Organism: Aproaerema taeniolella; assembly: GCA_949987775.1. Taxonomy (NCBI): domain Eukaryota; kingdom Metazoa; phylum Arthropoda; class Insecta; order Lepidoptera; family Gelechiidae; genus Aproaerema; species Aproaerema taeniolella. The sequence goes on from OX465257.1 coordinate 10,234,606, forward strand.
GAATGGCGGCATGTGAGGGTTTAATCTCCGAATTACACACACGTCCACTTTAGCAAACGACAGAGTTAGCCAAAGGTCTGTAAGACGCAGTAATGGGGTAATTTTTTTAGAGAACATAACATTCAGATAATAAGTTCTACTCTACATATTAAGTAATAAGTTCTAAAAACAGTATTTATTGTAAAAACAGGTTTTCATTTGTAATATTTTGTCTGCGAATATTATCAAAAATATATTCGCCATAACCGTATATTTGCTTATCGAATATTCCAGGAATCCGCATAATATAGTCGTAATGCCCCAAACCGAGGCAATTCTTCCCAGATGTTGTGCGTAAAATGTCGACGTGGAACGATTTTTGTTTTAAATCCGAAATTCTACTAGAAAATCAATTTTATTATCGAATCAGTCTCAGGGTCCCATAGTCAATCTTGAAACCGATAAAAATTATAGTAGGATGAAACCCATTGGAAAGGAAGAGAATATTATAATATCCAACCTAAGCTAATAACGGTTTTGGCTACGGCGTAGCCATTTACTACGAAATAGTTACTTTTTAAAAGGTTTTATTTAGCTTGACCTGTTTGTTTATTTATTTATTTGTTTAGGTCAAATCTAGTAATGGAAGGTTTTCTTTTTGGGTATTAAAAAATAAAAGTAGTTCCCCAGAGCTCTCTAGATGGCGCTGAACTGACTCCGTTACTAGGTGCCAAAGCCAAAAGGCTTGGAGAAAAACATTGCATCAAATATTCTGTTCGTTTGCTTTTGCTTTTGATCATCCTAGTTTTCTCGCGCTTTGTTATAATTCAGTTTGGTTTGTTCGTTGGTTTCGTAAAATCACCTAACTACGCGTGGTAGATGTGATATTGATGTGATATGACAATAACGTTTCGTTTTATGATCACAAAATTACGTTCAAGTGAATTAATCAAAAATAATGTAACGTTCCGTTCCTTGCAGTAACGTACCTAGTTTAGCGCCATCTATCCGGCGACTAGGGAAAAATTAAAAAAAAAATAAAAAAAAATCCCTCATTGCAATTTCCTGTTGACGGATTGATCTGAAATTTGGTACACACTTTTGGTTTTGATGACAACACAATTAAATACATTCATTATCATTGTAAATTCAAGATGGCCGCCGCTACAAAATGGCGGATTACATATTTTATCACTATTTCCTCAATATGGGTATCAAATCAAAGGATTTGATTAGTGGAATAGAGATTTTTATGAAAATTTAATAAAAATCCAATTCGGCCGTCAACAAAATGATAATTTCAGTTTTCTTTTCACAATCCCTCCAATATGGGCATCAAGGAAAAGGTCTTGACTAGTAGAATAGATTATACTATGAAAAAAAAGAAAATCTAACGCCGCTAACAAAATGGCAGTTGAATAACCAAATAAAAGTTTCACAAGTTCAAAAGCATGTTGTTCAATAGCCAATACTCGAGATTTTGAATAGGCTACTCTATATGATTGTGGTTCAAAATTGATTATTCAATCAGTTCCTACGAAATAAAGGAAGCACAATAATGAGGGAGGTGTTACACAAGTATTTATATCCGCCCAAAACTTCGATTGCCTTAAAAATGTGGTACCTAGGACACATTGTTAGTGTATCGGCAAATTATAGTTGAGGTTACATACTGTTGTAATGCTAAAATATGTATACTTAACAAAATTCAAAAACTCTTATCTGAGATTTACTTTTGGGACCGACCGACTCATAGAATAAGAATCTCATAATCTATATAATGTATATTAAAATGAACCCCTATTTCTTCTGGTCATGCTTTGACCAATTTGGATGATACTTTTTTATTGTGTTTTTTACTGTCACGACATGGTCACGACCAGGTTTATATTTTTTTTTTAATGGAAATCCACAGGGACAATTCCCACGGGAACGAAGTCGCGGGCAGATAGCTAGTCTATAATAATAATAAAAATGAATCTCTATTTCCCTTATTCATTGCATCACGAGTGAACGTATGGACCAATTTCGCAAATATTTTTTCTGCAGCTCGAGTATGATAGTGATAGTGCCATGGACTTAGTACTTTCTCATAGCGCGCGTAATGCGCCATGGTTTAGTATTTAACTTATTTTTTCTATGTCTATGGCCGCAGTCCTATGTTAAAATGTCAACGTTGATAACGCCAGAGAGCGAGCAAGCCTTTGCGCGGCCGGGGCCCTCGCGCAATCAAAATGAAATTTCAGCGTCAGCCGAGCGGCATAACGCGAGTTTGTCGCCATCATGCTCGAGCTGGGAAAAATTTCTTATGAAAGAAAAAAATAAGAAAGTGAGCGGAACATAAAAAAAATTAAGAAAACAGGACATGTTGACACGCTAGTGTTTAAATTCTCTTTGGGCACGCTGATATTACCAACACAATATACCAGTGGTCATAGACATAGAAATAAGGTGTCAGTCATGGACATGGTGTCAGTGGTTCATTTCATTCCAATGTCACTGTCGGCCAAACGAATTTGAAATAAATCTACTAATAATTTGTGAAACGAATATTATTGTTACCCGTTTTTCCAACTGTTCTGAACAATTTTAAATCAATCATAAATACTTTGTTATATCCTATTTTTGTAGTGTAATTGTATCTAGTTTATATTACTTTTCTTCACATTTATCCTGTCAGGGATATTTTTACTGGATCTGTTATTGTTCCTAACATAGTTCCAAACATGCAAAAAACTGGACTTCCAGAGAAACAGCATTCAGAGAGGACCCACTCGACAATGTCTACGTCTTTTAGAGCGCTATCTCAGACCGATCCTCAGTCTATATTACGCGCCGTTCAGACTCAGACAAATCAGTATGGGAAACCTACACAGAGGTGAGCTCACCTCAAATCCTTTGAACACATAAACACATCCTGAACGATAGTGGCCAAGATACTATTAGTCTTTAAGCGAAGTCCTAGCGATTTATTGAACGATGAGTTAGTATTGAATTAAAGTTGTCTGAAAGTTTAGTGGGAAGCAGACACAGGAGTTTGTTTGGAATTCTATTTATTGTGTTGTTTTTTAACTTATACACCAAATCACAGTTTTTTTTATCAAAACTACAACATTCGGTGAAAAACGCCACGCAAACTGGCAGCAAAAAACAAATTATTGAAATGGGCCAGGCGCTTACCACTATTACGCTTCGCTATAAAAATTAAATATTAATCTCAGTCTGATTGCAAACTCACGATTTTTGGAAACTGATCTATTGATGGCAAAAATTTCCAAGCATGATTTTTTCCAGAAAACCCTGATTTGTTATTTTTTACATGATGGGTAAATAGTATTTTAGCCAAAGCGTTTGAAGCTTTTTCAAATTTATTTATTTCTAAATAAGATTACAATTTATATCTTATGACACGATAACGACGATAAGTAGAAGAAAATAGCAATTTCGTGAAATGCGAAAGCATTAAATCTCTAAATACAAGAAGAAAATTTGGCAGAGTGTGGAAACTTGGTTTATTTGGCTGACAAAAAGTAGGTTTATCATTTCAAAAATAAGTTTAAAAAAATTACATCCTTTCATTTAATTTATCATGCAAACAATTACAGTAACTTACTTATTAAAATCTACTAAGTAATTTTATAGATTAGGTATAAGTAAGCAAGTATCTCTCACTCTGACTCCTAGCACGCGGCGTATTTTAAACGCACCGACACTTTTTCTGCGACTATGTAAACAGTAACACTAACACGTCAGGTTACCCATTTGCACTACAAAATCTATATATATAAAAATGAATCCCTATTTCCCTTGGTCACGGCATCACGCCTGAACGGCTAGACCGATTTCGCTAATTCTTTTTTTGTTCTGTTCGTTATTATCAGGAGAAGATTCTTATGAAAAAAAAATGAAGAAAGTTGAAAAAAAAAAGAAAACAGAACATCGTCTGTCGGGTCAGCTAGTCTACTATATAAAAATAAGTCGGGTTTTCCTTCCTGACGCTATAACTCCACAACGCACTAACCGATTTCCACGTTTTTGCATTCGTTGGAAAGGTCTCAGGCTCCGTGAGGTTTATAGGATACTTTTAATTTTTTTTTAAATTAGGACGCGGGCGGAAAGCTAGTCTATTATAAGCGAGATAAGATCAACACATATATAGCCCGTTGTGACATTGACGTCAAGATCAACCTGTTGTGCAGCCGTTTGTACATTATTTCTGTATAATAGGTTGATCAGTCTTCTGAATGCGGATGTGCTGCTTCCAAGCGCAGCCAAGACCTGGGATAATGCCTCGAGGCTCAACTACTTCCGTGGCAGTGAGGCTGACAGCATATGTAAGAAGTATACACAAGTACAATATAGATATCCTCAGTTCCGACCGTTGTCCATTGACACCACAGTTTTCCAAACTCTGACACAATGTTTAATCAAGTTATCCACTTACCTACACTTTAAAAGAAAGAGTCATACCCTCAGCTCTTTGCACGTTTCGTGATAGACTGAGGCAAAAAAAAAGTTTGAAAAAAATTTGAAGAAGGTTCCGAAAACCCACGAAATGGGTACATAAATCTTCAGGTACGCAATACGCTGCGTCCCTGAAGCTTTTCAGCCTTATTGTTTTGTCATGTGTTCGTACAAAAAACACAGGATAAACAAATATTTGTGGTTTTTTAATAAGTTTTCTAATACTAACTTACTGAGTCTTCTAATAAGGCTGATATAGTCACCTAGGGTGATAGAAAAAGTACGTCACTAGAACCTGGGGCTACATTTAATTTAAAAAATTAAAACAGCTGCTTTTGTACGATTTTTTTTGGAATGTTTGTCAGCGCAAATTATTTACGTATTTCAGTTTGATTCTATATTCAACAAGCGTCATAAAATAAAATCAAAACTTGAATCGTAAATATTACATTATTATACAATATTAGACACTATTTTGGTAATTATATTTGCGTCTAATTATTTTGCCCATATACATAATGACTAAATTAAGACAGATTTTCATTTCTTTTTTTTAGTCTACCGTTCAGAGGCGACGGGCAGTAACATGGCAATTGATGATAAACCAAATGATAAACAAAAAAAAGGAGAAGACGTACTTGTAGAACACGTAAGAATATTTTATGAATACAGTAGGTAAAACACTGAAATTTAAACACTTCCTTTACATTTTTAGATAAATATCACACAAAAGTTGTGAACCTATTTTTTTTTTTCGACCATACAAATGCTGGGTTAGAAAATCATTTTCTTTAAAATCGTCTTTATAAAGCTAAAGGACAAGCTTAGCGTATTTTAGTCTCTGGCTATAGGAAATCAACTGTACGAGTATCTACACGTGTTCCTGAAAACTACACGCGAGCTGCGGGCAGAAGGTTTTTTTTTTTAAATCATACAGATTCCTCGGTGAAAGTTATTCAGTTTCATGGGGAGAATAGTTTAAAAGTCACCCGTTAAGTGCCACGTGAACATGAGTACCCGCAAAATGAAAAATGAAATTTTTATTATCCACTCAAACCTCTTTTTTGGTAAACTTGCTGCCATGTCGACGGCATGTGGCAAGCTATAAATTTTATATTAAACCTGTAAGTACATGAATTGAAAACTGGGACAATTGGGAAAAGAACATAAAAAATCTGTAATATCAACTTGGGTAATTACTATCTGAATTTGCGAATTGAAACTTATTTTACCGCCCCGAAAAAAACTACGTATCTTTGCGTACTTTTGCCGTGTATCAGGACGAAGTTTATTATTTAACCAGGCACAAAAAAATGTGAATAGATTAATTAACAAAATCCTTTTACGAGATCCATTTACCATTTACGAAAATTATTTAGAAAGAAAGAAAGAAAGAAAATAATTTATTCATTGCCAACAATACATTATAGTACAATTTTGGTTTTAGGTTAGGTTTAGGGTGTTCACTTACAAAGTAACAGCCTCTACGAGTACGGAATCCGAATATATTTTAGTGCCGGGAAAAAAGTACAACGGTCTTAAAAAAAATTAAATATGCAAATCAAATCGCGGGAAGCCGCTGGAAGCCGGTGGAAGATCGATGTGGAGATTCTCGGGGGAGGCCTATGTCCAGCAGTGGACGTCTTGCGGCTGACATGATGATGCAAATCAGTGGGAGCTATCCTCCAAAATAATGTTATGGAATTCAGATTTAATTATGCTTTTTCCCGAGGTTTCGCTTTCGGTCGCACAAATAACTCTTTTAGTTATCCATTTAATTCTTTACGCTTTAGGGGATGATTTTCAGAAATCGCGAAACACGTGTCCATTTATTTCCTTCAAGGTATATCTTGACGAAGTTTCGAGTGAAAATGTCCAAAAAAATTGTTTTCTCCATACAAACTTTGGACCCCCATTTCACCACCTTTGGGATTGAATTTCGAAAAATACTTTCTTAGTGCTTGCCTACGTCATAAAAGATACCTTTTTGCCAAATTTCAGCTTTCTAAGTCTAAGGGTTTGGGCTGGGCGTTGATGAGTCAGTGAATCAGGACCTCCAATTTTATATACAGGGCTTTAGGTAAATCACTTTTAACCTATCGGCTGGTAAATCAGTTCATGAAACTGAACAACTTTACCCAAGGAACAAAGGTCGGAATACGAAAAATTTTTTTTTAGTTCCCATACAAACTGCGTCGACTGATAGCACATTGTTCAGTTTCATGGACTGATTTACCACCCGAGAGGTTGAAAGTTATTTACCTAAAGCCCTGGATAAGATTTATATATAAGAAGAAGAAGATAAGATGAAAAGGCTGAATCTCTTTAAAAACATTGCATTCTTTAAAAACTTTTCCACATGATTTTTCTCCGGTTGTTGTTCTTTTAACTTATTTCTTTTTATGAACTTTTATGAACGTTTCTGCAACTAGGTGTAGGGTAAGTATGTGTAGTATAATGACACTTCTTGTCTCTTTATAGTTCCCGATAAATGTGACGTCTTTGATGAACGAAGACCAGCTATGGGGTTGCTTTTACCCATTTCCAGAGTTATACAATGATGTATATTCTCCAGTAGTACAAGTGAAGTCGCTTAATGATGTACCGGAGCTAATAGGTGGCGTGCTTACCCAAGACGTGGTCTCGTGCTGTCTCACATACCTTAAGCGCTCACCCATACTCAGAGACCTCGTCTATATCAAGTTGGATTTGTCTGCAAAGGTTGTCACTGTTGCGTTTATTATTCTGTGTTTGATGTGCTAAATATTAAAATTATCACTTGATTAGAAAGGAAGAAAAGAAAGAAAGAAAGACAAATTTATTATAACGGACATCACAACACTATATGTGATTAAACAGTAAAATACGATCACGATACACCACATAAAGACAATAACAATTACAATAGCAAACTAGCTTTAGATCGCTATGTGTTGTAGGGTCCGAGACAAAGGGTCCTCAACTCAGCTATATGTTGCGACTCGGGAATCAGGATATGAGACCGCGAGCCACAACGCTGGTTTTCAGAGAGTCCCATAACCAAGCGACGAACGAACGTCCGTGGACGAGACAGAACTTTTTAGGAATAAATAAATATTGGTAGTGAAAAATGGAAAATCATATGTTACAAATAAATATAATACATAATTAAACAGATGTGTCAATGTGGTGAAATAGTGGGTTGAGGTGTGTGTAAAATGTGTGTGCACGATGCCAACAGGAGATCGCCTTAGAAGTGTGATTGATTAATATAAATTTCTCAGTGATAACTTTGGTCCGGTCTCCACAAACCAATGTCAGTGCTAAAACAGAAACCGCAAGACACTTTTAACTTTATTACCATGACTTAGTTATTTATTATTATTTATTTAACAGTTTATTGTACACAGGAAAAATCACAAATATTACAGACAAAAAGAAAAACGAACACAAAAGGCACAGCTTATTTCTTTAAGAAATTTCTTCCAGCAGACCTGGGACAGTGAGAGGCGTAAAATAAATAAAGACAGACGTGCACAATTAACCACTGAAATCTAAACACTAATATAAACTACATAAAAATACAACTACACATACCTACATATAATATATAAATAATTTATATAAATACACAGACATATATATATAGACTTATAGTCTACTTACCACAAGAAAGTCATCAAAGAGAAATTTCTTAATTTTCTTTTTATTTATTACAGCATCTCGTCAATATAGAAGTGCTACAGCATTACAAGTATTTGGTGTATTTGGATTTGTCTGTGAATTTCCTGACGGAGTTGAAAGTGCTTTCATTTCTTCAGTATTTACAATATCTTTCAGTATCTTTTAATAGGCTCAGTACTGTTTTAGAATATGATGTTCGTGAGTATTTTTTTTCAATTCTAGACCTCTACACTAGAAAACAACTTTATTTTTCCAAACTATTACGATATGTTTTGAAAGACGAATAGCGCCATATTTAAGTTAGTTTATTACGGATTTTTTGCAGCGCTCTAGATTTAAGTATTTACAATTATGTTATTTATCGTTAGATTTTTACAGCTCAGTGGTTTTTGTCTGAAGTACACTACAAGTATAATTCGGTGAAGAGAATAAATGATTTGACCATGTTTTGGTCTATCACCTTACTTGACTTATCCCATAATAACATTAAGTCTATCAGCGGTTTGGAAAATTTGTTGTAAGTGTATTTTGTTACCGAATGCACAGAATAAATAATAGTACTAACGTACAGAAGTCTCAGTCCCTAACAAAAATCAACTTTAGGCATAAAAATTGCCTACTATTGCAAGCGGCACAGGCTTGCAAGAGAAATCCGAATCTAAACATTTTTATTTCAAACTAAGCGATTAATTTTACCCACTGGAAGGCACAGCTGTAGAGTCGGTCTTTTTATTTTGGTTTTAGCTCTGTCGCTATTTTAACTCTCATCAATTTCTCAGTTATCTCCGTCACCTGGACTTATCGTTCAACCATATTCAGCGTCTGGAGAATCTGAACAACCTGCGTCTAGTATGGCTGGACGTGTCCTACAACAACATATCTAGCTTCGAGTACGGGACCAACGCTGGCCTCTGGACGCTGCTCCATCTGGAGTATCTCAACCTCAATGAGAACAACCTCACTTCCTTGAAGATATTTTCAGGCTGTAACAGGTGAAGACGCCTGCAATTTATAATGCCCTATACTTTTGAGATGATCCCTTAAACCCCTAAACAACTTTTCAAATTTATTCTTTATTGTTACACTAGCTTTATGCCCGGGACTTCGTTCACGTGGGAATTTCAAAAAATTATGTAGTCTATGTGTTAATCCAGGGTATCAGCTACCTCCATACCAAATTTGATCAAAATCAGTCCAGCCGATCTTGAGTTATAAGTGGTGTAACTAACACGACTTTGTTTTACATATTTAGATTTTAGACTTTTCAGATATATATAGACTTTACGAGTATTTCGAAGCGAAACTCTTGTAATTTCAGTACCTCCTATTGCGCTTGTACACTTTAAATTTTAAGATATTTTTGAGATTTGTTATCCACCTGCCCCGATTTGACATACTTAGCTGTGAAGCGGTTTAATCAAATCGGGAACAATAAATTAAAAGATTCAAAATTTTATCTTAAGTTCTTCCACTTTGTTCCAGACTTCGAGATTTACACATCAGGAACAACCGCTTTAGCGTTCTTCTCGAGCTGGCGGTCTACATGAAGCAGTTGAGGAGATTGATTATACTGGACCTCCGCGCCAATCCCATATGCAACACACCAGGGTACAGAGAGGTCATCATCAGCACCTTCCCACGCCTGCTTAGCTTGGATGCTGAAGAATTGGATCCAGTTACTCAGGTATTCAATTCATGAAGAAATATATTTTTTACTAGCTGTCCGCCCGCGACTTTGTTCCCGTGGGAATCGTCCCGGTAGATTTTCTTTTTTTTTTAATATAAACCTGATTGTGACAATAAGGAACACAACAAAAAAAGAATCATCCAAATCGGTCAAGCCGTTCTAAAGTTATAGCGTGACCAGAAGAAATAGGGGTGAATTTTTAGGCTTTTAATACGGAAATTGCTAAATTTTTATGCAATTGCTAAATTATATACATCTAATGATAAAATAAATAAACGAATATAAATATCTGACCCTAACTAAAAAGTGTAAAAAAAAAATGACCCGACTGCTTAGCAAAAACTGAAAAGAAAAAACAAGTAACTTCAGTAGTCGAGAATTTTTAGGAGCCAGATTTTTTATCCCGGATGTTAAAATCTTAATGTTATTCAATAATATTCGAGACTTTTGTTATTGAAACAAAAGTCTCGACTACTGAAGTTACTTGTTTTTTTCTTTTCAGTTTTTATGACGCAGTCGGGTTTTTTTATTTTTTAAATTATTATATGTATATGTCGCCGGAAAATAATAAGAATCGTAAGTTGATCAATTTTCGAGGTAGTTTATCAACTATCGGAAAACCATACACAGCAGTTGAAATGTATTATTTAACTCAATAAATGTTAACCAATTGATCAACTAACGCTGCCTGCCAAAAACTAACGATTTTGCCACACGTCAAATCTTACACGAATGTACCAATCGCTGCTCAGTGTACATTTTTACTTTAAACTGACATCCGTAATATAATACACTGTTCTCTGATTGGTTGATGCGACAACCGCTTAACGCAACCACAGTCGAGTCGTTTCTGGCACTTCGCCGGCCGCTGCCGCGGCACGCTCGGTACGCTTGCTCGGCTCGTGCGTTGGGGGTCGCAGTTCTAACCTAACCTAACCCAACCAACCCTTATCGGGTTAGTTGGGTTCGGCTACTAACGAACCTACTTGTCGCAGTTCCAAGTGAGACATTCAACCAATCAGAACAGCTCGCGTTTCCAACCAATTAGCGTACACCTCGCGTTCGTCATATAATTTTACCGCGAGACGCCGTAAATTGATCAATTACCGGAAATGTAAACGTTAAATAATACATTTCAATTGCCATTTAAGATTATCCGATAGTTGATAAAGTACCTCGAAAGTTGATCAACTTACATTTTTTATTATTTTCCTGTGACATATATATAGATTTAAATCTAAACCTAATAAAAATAACATTGTTATAACATAAAAAATATCCTTTTTAGTTACGAAAACTAGTTTCATTTTATTGAATTTTTTGAATTGACAGCGAACCCTGAGAATGAATACGTTACCGGACGTGAACGCGTACGCATGCAGTCGCTTACTTCGTCTACAATACATAGAACAGCTGACTCGAGCTAAGATTTCGCCCTTCATCCCCCCAGCTGATACTAAAGAAGTACCCATTGTCATCTTTGTCGGCTACGAAGCTATAGGAAAAGGTATTTTTCAAGGACATATTTGTTTATAAGCGCAAAACCTCCTTATACCTATTACTTTTATTTTCACTCCGGAAGATACATTTTTTATAGCAGAGAAAGGAGTGTTCTATTGTAAGTACATAAAGCTTCTGTAAAGGGTCTTTTCATCGGTAATTGGTGCTAAGATCTGATGGAAAAGTAACTGGAGTTTTGATACTCCAATAAAAACTGATGAATGCAAAGCATATAAAAGGGTACCCAAGATAAGCTTTACATCATTTAAGTTTGCTATTGCTGCTTACACTGTGCAGCGTCCAGTAAGAATGTATGGTAACAACCTTAGATTCCATAACACCTTGCAGGTATACTAGTACGTCGTCTCGCCAAAGAATGCTCCAACAACGTCGAGATGGCTATGCTCCACACTACAGCGACTTATCACTTACCGGGACACTATGTAGAAGTGACTCGCGCGCAGTTTGACGACATGTTGCTAGCTGGCGACTTCCTTACCTATTATGAAATGGAAGGGGAGAGTTATGGGCTTAGTAAGTTTGGTTCATCATTGTTAGATAAAGCTTCGAGAAAAGGTAGGTAATGCCCCGTTGACCGTATTTCTATGCTCATCTATGGTGGGGGCACTTAGTGTCACCATATAACAGTCATCGTCGGTTCTGACTTTCAGCGACTATCGTATGCATCTGAGTCAGATTTTATTGGCGAAACTGACGGGCTAATAAGGGCGTTTTAGATGGCTTTATTTTGACACACCTCACGTCAATGGTGCTTAATGCATCAGCTAAATAGAATTCCTAGCATTATTTGAAGTGTACAAAAATATAACTTAAAATAAACTACTGTATTATTGTTTTTTTACTGCAGCAACGAGAGTAACGTTAGAGTTAAAAGTTGTCTATTTGTTAGCTTCATATTATACTAATTCCAGGCCGCGAGGAAGCCCACATAAAAGACGGGAAAGTGAAAATATCATACATGACTCTGAGCGCAGCATTGATGATGAAGTTGCGCGGGCGTCGACCTTACCTGATTCTTACAACTTTGGTGGACAAATTTAATTTAATCAAGAGTCAACAAGACCGCAGGGAGTAAGTTTGATTGAAAATTAAGAAATTAAAAAGAAACCTAATAGAAAATCTACTGCAACTTACTCGAATAGCAGTTTCTTTTGATTTATGCAGACTTCTCGACGACTTTTGACTTTTTTTAAACTTTTATGCAATATACGTCATAAATCTACCAGATATAGGTTTCATCGTAGTTCGTTGGGATCGTTTAGGATTATAAAATCGGAACCAATTGGTTGAGTTCTCTCTAAGCCAGTTAGTATGTGAGGTACCCCAAGGATTTTACTTGGACCACCTTTTTTGTCATCACTAGTGAGCGGATTTGACGTAGATAATCTATATATATAAAAGAAAGTCGTGTTTGTTACAACACTTATAACTCGAGAACGGCTGGACCGATTTCCATGGTTTTTGATTTGTTGTATTTCTCTCCGTCCCGAATAGCAGAATAACTATTAAAAACATTGGAAAATTGACGGGGAAACTCCCACGGGAACGAAGTCCCGGGCGAAAAGCTAGTACTATAATAAATACGAGTGCAACCCGTACAATAAGTATGTTATTTTTGTAACAAACAAGAGTTAATCAAAATAAAAAGACGGAAAACTTTCTTAGGAATCTTTGTCTAGCAGTGGAATAAAAACAAAAGTTATTATTTGAATGCTTAATTAAAAAGTGGTATTAGTCAAAACCACTTTTAAAGTATGCCGATAAAATGCTATGTAATACCTACTGCTAATATCAGACCTGAACTCTAGATTACGCTTCAAATGGTTACTGGAGAAAATAATGGCTGAAATACCCATTGAGAAATCAACGTTGCAAGTAATGATATCTGGACGAATTCTCATCACCGGAATACTCAATGAAATTCTTATGGTAACATTTTGTTTACTTTCTTTTATGAAGGCAGTTTTACTCCACGGGCCAGGTGTACGAGTTATAAATGGAGGGTGTCAATGGCAAACGAACGCAATCTTTTACTTTGTTTCTCATGTATTGTCTAGTAGTGTCGTCACGAAAAGTTGTTTTTTTGCAATTTTGAAAATTAATTATTACTTATTACAACGAAAAGACTTCGCTAACATAATTTATAAATAATTTAGAGAGATAATTGTGCTCGGATACCGCTGTTATCGTCATAGCCAACCACCTACGTCTCAAGCTTGTTGTTATAATTACTGCTCTATATAGGTCATCCAATCCCTTGTTAGTACTACATCAATTGTACAAAAGACCCGCTCCAGGATATGCCTGGTTGGAGTTACACGAACCCGCTGCCGGTCATAGAACAGCCGTTCCTATTTCCCACACTATGGAAAGTGAGACAAAATATTACCTGAAATTCACAAGTGGTGGTAACACTCCCAGTCTTATACTATCGACACAAGTTTCTTCTAGTTGAGCCATCCGGCTATATATAACACAATTTTTTGTTTCAAGAGTATCCCAGATGACAAAGAGAAAAGTGAATTTGTGGTCGAGTCCCAATGCTCCTTGTTTTTGGATAGTGAAACTCGTCAAGCTGTGCAGAATTACGCCAAAGGAGTTAATATGCTGACATTGTTAACTTCGGTAAAAGTCATTTGCTTTTTAACAGATCTTTAGAAAATATTAGGGGTGTGCGTAGTCATAACATCTTACATACATACGCTCGCGCCTTTAATACCTAACGGGGTAGGCAGAGCATCAGTGGTTCTAGAACCACTAGATGCCACGTTTGACACACATTGTAAGGGTTAGGGACAAGTTATACATATAATGGTGAGAGGTGGTCAGCCTTTTGCTCATTATACAGCTAAACCCTCAAATCCCTCTTACAGACTTTTACTGTATAATGTATACCTGGGAAGAGTTGGTAGCTGGCGCGTTCTAAGTTTTTCTTTCACTCCCAGTCCAGCATGGAAGGACCATAACATCTTAGTGCTCCAAAATCGTCATCCTTACCTGCTAGCGGTGCACCCTGCTGATCAACAGACGAGGCTCTGGCGTAAAGGGTTTCTTTACTTGATATTGGCGACTTCGCCATTCTTTATTTTAATCATTAGATTATTGGCAAAATCACGAAAATTGTAGTCACCATTTTATTAAGAATTTAAGTGAATTAGAAAATATAAACGTGAGCAAGTAAGAAATCGACTTTAAAAAAATTATGAAAGTATTTTAATTTAATTTTTTTTGTGAAACTGGCTTTTATATATTTATCTATTTCCATCTAACCTAGCAGAAATGTCTGATCTTATTTATTTAGTTTTTCTGTTCAACTCTTTGTGGATTGATGATTTTAATACTTACATTCAATTATACAGCCTGATGTACTGTTGTCTGTAAGTACTAATAAACTAATAAAAGTTTGACAAGATTAGTTTCAGAATTTCAGTTCATTGGAAAATACCCTACAACCACAAACTTCGAAGGAAACTCAACAGCGAAACATGAGCCTGTGCTCTCTGTACAAAGAGTCACAAAACACCGATGAGTATGCGAGTGACCTTGGCCAATATGGCAATGCCTCGTATCAATCCAGCAAAAGGTGAGTAGATAAATAGTCAAACAAAACACTACATCAAACGCACTTCGCTAATCATGCGAAAAATGTTTAGGACAGATTAAAACTTTTTTAAATATTATATTACTCGTATCGTACCAAATCATGAGAAAAAAAATCAAGAGAAGTCAATTTTTTTTTAAATTTTAAATAAATTATTAAATTTATTTGTAAATCAAGAGCAGGCTTTCTAACGAAGGGAACTCTTACCCAACTTTGTAGTAGGTACCTACAAGATAAATCGTCAAATTAGTTTGGCTTGACAACGATCAGTTTTCTTTAATATATAATGTATTAATTTAATTTAATATAATAATTATCATATTAGTGGTTTTGTGATGACAAAATAAAAATACGAGTCTTTGAAAAAAGTCACTCTATTTTCATTTCTTCGCCTCTGCTTATTTCATGTTCATTCGTAAGCATCAGTTTGTGTCAAATAAAAATTAAGTCAACTTTTAGAAGTTAAACATTTCTGCCGGCTTTTGATGCTTCAAGTGACCACTAACGCCACAGTTGACTTTCTCAGAGTCTCCAGTGGCAGTAGTCCGGTTTTAGATGAAAACTTTTGTATTATAGAAACAGTTGTTTGAGTTTAATTTCTCATTCATGATTACTAATTCAGTGGTGAAGGAAAACATTGTGATGATTGTGCCATCGTGGTCTAAATCCCCTTTACGGTTTCGAATAGTGCCGCTTGGGCTACTGATGACGAATATGATAATGATGCTGACATTTTCTTGTAGATCAGGGCACCAATCGGGTGAAACTCGCACAATACAGACAAGGCTGTCAGATCAAGGATCACGACCGAAAAGTATCGACTTCAAACACCTCTCGCAAACATGGAAGGGTGATGTTTTGCTTATTTTTGGGCTTTCTAATAACGATGTCGATTCGAACGATTTATCGTATAAAGACAGACAAAATTACAGATATGACAAGTTATCTTTTTCTTAATCATGTACTCTTGGCAGAGTAGTCTTCAAAGTGTTCTTTGCATAGCTCTTCGCACTGTCTCCAGCCATCTCTCCCTGACCAAGGCCTCTGGGATGTACTGATTTACAGACGATTAGGTGAGGGTCTTATCTTGATCTGTCCATCGCAAGGGAGAGCATCCTCTCGATCTTACGCCATTTACTTTACCTCGGACAACTGGGAAGAGTAAGTAGCTGGCACATTCTAGTTTTTTTTTCACTCCCAGTCCAGCATGGAAGAGCATAACGCATGACGTAACCAAAATAATTTTAAATTAGAGCCTGAACGATCAAATAATGTATTTGGTTGACCTTTATCACAAGCTATATATTTCCGACATGTTATCAGGTTGGGACAGCATGAAGTCTTCCAAATCAGTGACATTCACCTCCCAAGATGACAACACGGGGCTGACGACAGAGCCGACTGACTTGCCACGAGGACTCACCGACATGATTGTCGATATTAGCGAAGAGGAAAATAAGAATACCAATGGTAAGCTTCTTTTATGGAACGACGACGAAGCACGGTCATGGATCAATTTTTCATACGTTTCTACTGCCGCGGGCTTTTCTCATGTTTTATAAAACATTACATAAAGCATCCACATTTACAACATAAAACATTTTTGAAGTGAAAACTTCTTTAGCGGCGTTGAGCACTTTTAGTATGGGGAAAAAATGTTAAACTCGCGATGAACTCGCGTCAGATCGTCAGATGTCACGTGAACGTGATCGAAAATGCGTAGGATAAGGTTGGTTGCCACCTTTTTTGAAGTGAAAACTTCTTTAGCAGCGTTTTGTGTATCTACTTTGAAGTATTGGTGGAAACCTGGACGGATGGCAGCCCTATGGTAAAATTATCTCAGTGACAGATGTCAACGATTATTCGCACATAGTGCGTAAATACCGATAGACTATTTTACTGAATTGAAAGTAGACAGTTTTGTCGAGTGGAAAAGTTGCCAAATTGTAAGCAACAGGTCGAGGGTTCGAATCCTGAGAGAATAACGGACTCTTTTTGTGTATTTTGTTTTATTTCCATATTAATGCACAACGTTAATGTTCAAGTTTTCACTTCTGCCGGCACTCCCGGAGTGCAACCCGTTGTTTATTAATAACTCCGTCTGTTGATGAAAACCGTTTTTTTTAGTTTATCGCGTTCAGACAGACAGACATGCGCAATTACGTTGCATGAGGATTCCAGAAAGTGGGCGGTAATGTGCTTTAAGGGCTTTACAGTCAACATTTAAACAAGCAACCTTAAAATTAACATTTAAACATCATACTCTTATTTCGTAGAACTTTGCTACGCGCACGCCTACGAAGTCGTAGCAGAAATATAGCATGAAAAGTAGCAGAGTTCCGCAGTTGTATCTATATCATTTCAAAAGTACACAGTCTACTTATTATTTTAAGTATTGGATAGTCCATAACAATTATTTATAAAAGTTGTAGATCTACCTGAGGTCGCTACGATTGTAGAAAATCCGCACACAGTACGCAAAAATTTAAAAAAAAATGAAAGTAGTGATAAATTATAGATTTCAACGGGTCTCGTCTATTTATTTTCTTAATTTTCTGATTCTGAAATTACTGTACAGAGGTCAGTGCATCAGGTAACCTCATTTGTTGTTGCAAACTCTTTTTTATCGTAATGGTATCAGTTACTGATACCAAGAAGCAGCAGCGTCGCTACTTTTAAAAAAAGCCTGTCGAGTACCTTATATAAAATTGGAGGTCCTGATTCACTGTCTCGTCAACGCCCAGCCCAAACCCAGGCTTCGGCACACCAAACGCGGGTCAGAAGTAGAGCAGGTCAGTAGCAGCGCGGGAGTCGGCACACTAACGCAGCGGCAGTTTCAAAGCAGTTGCAACGTTGGACCGCGTTTGAACCCGTTCAGTATGACGGGTTAGGCAGGCAGTAGGCTGCGAGATGTCGAACGATACGGACTCGGATGAAGAAAAATTCGAAAAAAGAATTGGGGTCATGATATAAATATAATCTTTAAATCATACAAACATTCATTTTTACGTACTAAGTAATTTGATTATCTTTTCTCTGATATCCATCACGTGTTTATAAAAAAAATACAAAATTTGTCAACCGCTTTCGACGCGCTGCGCTGCACTGCCTCTGGTGAGTCATGCTAACATGGCCGCCATAGTTATACTGTTGCGCGGGCCCGCGCTCGAGCTTCCCTGCGCCGCGCGTGCGCTGCTGCTGCCCCGCTCCCGCGCCGCCTGGTTTGTCGTGCGGCAGTTGCAGTGCGGCGCGGTGCGGAGTAGTTTGATCACGGGCCCGCGTTAAAATTTGGTGTAACACAGTTCAAAGAGTTTCTTGTATTACAACCCACGCGAGCCCGCATTCAAACAGCGCTGCTACTGTCCCGCGTTTGGTGTGACGAAGCCTAATCTAAAAAGCTGAAATTTGGCAAAAAGGTGTCATTTATGGCATAGGCAAGCACTAAGAAAGGATTTTTCGAAATTCAACCCCTAAGGGGTGAAGTGGCGGTTCAAAGTTTGTATGGAGAAAACAATTTTTTTGGACATTTCGTTTTAAAACTTAGTCAAGATATACCTTAAAGAAAATAAACGGACACAATTTTGGTCAAGGATGAAATGGATGACTAAAAGAGTTCTTTGCGCGAGCGAAGCCGCGGGAAATAGCTACTATGAAAAAAAAGTATTTTCCAGAAGTTCCCCAAGAGCCCCCGCCTTGGGCACCAGTCACGAGCATCGGCCGGTCAGTTAGCAAGAAGTTTCCAAAGCAGGCAGCCCCCTACGGCTCCGAAGTGTTAGACGACGCTGACCTTTGGTTCTCATTCCTCGTCGAAACTGGCTTGTTGCAAGGCAGCGATACCGATCTTGACGGTAAGCATAAAGTACCTTGTCAAGATTACTTATTTTATAATTATTTCATAAGTTTGTCTTTAGGAACTTTGTCTTAAAATGAAACCCCACAAATTTGCTTGTGCAGTTAGCCTGCGAGGGCAAGAGTCTCTATTAACCTGACACGCGCTTGTTTACGCGCCATGCGATACATACAAATCCTGCACACAGGGGTGTGCACTGCATGAATCGCGCGAGGGTTTAATATAAATATAGACTTACTAGCTTAAATGACAACATTTCCAAATAAAAACAAAATTAATCTCCAAAGCATAGCTCTAGTGGCTTCGGAAATAAGGTACTTACACAAAACAGCTCGTCACATTATTACACAGTTACACTAATGAAAACGATTACTAATGCAAACCAAGTCAGGCCATTGTGCGGTTTGAAAACTCTAACATCGGGGTTAGCCAAGTTCGCCACTCACTTGACTATACCTACACGATAAGAAGAATACAAACGAGTAACATACTCGTATGGCGAAAGTCAACACATGTGTAGACCGATGTGTTGTCTTCTGTACGTGTAATTATTATTTAATAAGGTGAGTTTGTAATATGTACCAATTTGTATTTTTTATGAATGACAGCTACCTATACGGCGGAAAGCGGCGTTCGTAACGTTGACACAAAGTACGACGACCCTGACTTGATGATGAGACAGTTAACATATTATCGAATGGTAAGTAGAGTCCAGTAACGTTCCGGATAACCATCCTGTATAGGCAACTATCACTGTGAATTGATAGTAGATTCGAGAGCGACTATTAATCACGCTAACACAGTTTTTAGGGTAGGTAGTTGAAAAATCTCAAAATAAACGGCACCCTACCATATGCTTTGGTAGACATTCTTAACTCTCACAAAACTGCTTCGTGAATTTCCGGGTATCCAAAAGTAGTAGACGGATCCAGCGAACTAGAACCAAAACTTATGATTTTTTAAGGATCGGATTCCATCGAGTAACAGTCAATGTGTATTTTGGTTCCTTGACTATTAATTAACAACAATCAAAAAAATTAAAAAGCGACAGTTTTAAAAAATATACAGGAGTTTAGGTATCTCTCTTTCAACCTCTCTCAGGTGGTTAATCAGTCCACGAAAAACAAAATTGAGTTCCCATACAAACTTCATCAGCATATAGCGCATTTTATATGGGTGATAAAACATTTTTTTTCTTACTTTGACCCATGTTCCTTGGGTAAGTTGTTCAGTTTCATGGACTGATTAACCACCCGAGAGGTTGAAAGAGAGATACCTAAAGCCCTGTATACTTACATATCATTTTAAATTAAAAATAAAATTATAAATCTGGCAGCGAAATTTATAATTTGACGACAAAAGTTATTTTCAAGCGAAAAATACTCAGCTTCAAAAAAATCGCACCTTTTAAGAAATCTATTTTAAACATCTTTCAATCGTATTTGTATTATGAAAGTTTGGTAATGTTCGGTATCATTTGAAAGGTAAGGAAACAGAGAATGCAAAAACAATAATTAATTCAATGTTTTTTATTGGAACTGAGAAAAATTTACAAAACAATAAAAATCCTTAAAAAACCCTAATGAAATCTGATTAATTTTTCAAAACAAAGTTGCTTAAAACTAACCTAAAACCTAGTGTTACCCCCCCTAGCCCTAATGACGTCTTCCATGCGCTCCCTCATGGATCGCACCAACTTTAGGACCTCTTCTTGAGGGATTCTGTCCCATTCCTCAATAACGGCGTCTTGGAGCTCCTGAAGAGTCGCGGGAGCGGGATCACGGGATCTAACCTTGCGTTTCAGCTGGTCCCAGAGGTACTCTATCGGGTTCAGATCTGGACTTCTCGCTGGCCACTGCATGACAGGGATCCCAACCTCTTGAAGGTAGCCCTGCACAATTCCAGCAGTGTGCGCGCGAGCGTTATCGTGCATTAATGTGAACCCGTCGCCAATAAATCCAGCATAGGGGACCACATTTTCTTCCAGGATCTCTGTGATGTACCGGTGAGCAGTCATCGACCCTTGCCCGCGAGCACCGCCGGTCCGAGAGACGCAAGAAAGTTCAGTTTTGCCGTCGGCAGATATGCCGCCCCAGAACATGCAGGAACCACCCCCGTATTCTACCGTCTCTTGGATGCAGGCTTGGGCAAAACGTTCCCATTGTCTTCTGTATACTCTTTTGCGTCTATCGTTGCAGAAAAGGCACACTCTCGTTTCGTCTGAGAAGAGAACAGCTCTCCATTGGTCCAGGGTCCAATTGACGTGGGCGCGAGCAAATTGCAGGCGTGCTCGCCGATGCGCTGCGGTTAATTTTGGACCCGTGGCAGGTCTTCTAACCACAATATTTCTCTCCTTTAGTCTTCTTCTAACTGTAGAGACACTCACGGCCCTTCTACGAACTGCTTGAAGCTGCTGTTGCAACTCAACAGCATTAGAGAACTGATTTCTCAAAGACTTCGATACGACGAATCGGTCATCTCTCGCAGAAGTGCAGCGATTTCTACCAGACCCACGCCTTCGGACAAAGCCACCGGTCTGCAGGAACCGCTGGTACACTCTTCGAACAGAAAAGCGACTCAAGTGCAATTGCCGAGCAACATCACACTGACGTAGTCCTGATTGCAGTAGTGCGATAACTTGGGCGGCTTCAGCAGCAGTAGTGTCCATCTTCAAGGACGTTTTTCTGATGAAAGATATTCTTCTGTGTCTTCTTCGACTGTTGGTAGCAAATTTATCCCCCAATAAGCTGTATCGACCCTTTTATACCCAAAAAACAAAACAATACAAACAAAATTTGAAGAGGAGAATCAGTTCCATTGTCATTCACAGTGACTTAAAGTGTCAAGCTTTTTCTTTAATCAAATGAAATGGATATTTTTTTAAAGAGTTTTTATAGGGCTCCCAAATGATACCAATATTGCTACGAATAACTGCTTGTCTTAAGGATTAACAGTGCTTAAAGCCTATTTTTACGGACGTGCGATTTTTTTGAAGCCGAGTGTAGAACTGCGAAAAATTTACTTGTAGAATTTTTAAATATAGCCGCAAGTTATATTTTTCTGTCAAATTATTTTTTTCTGTCACCTTTTTCCCAGCTTCCCACTGAGTCATTATCAGCACATATCAGAGACGACTACGAGGACATACACCGCAAATGTCCCGGCCTCTTTTGGGATACGGTAAGCATGACTAAAATCGCAAACTTTCTTCTAAGGATAGGTAGTATAGGTAGACTTCGATTTTTAACAAGACTAGACCTACATACAAAGTCTATAAAATGACGATCGACTAGTATGGCAGATGGCAGGGTAGAAATCTCAGAGGTGTGAGTATGCTGGGACAAAGCAAAATATTAGAAGCCTAAATAATGTTAACTCACGGTGAAGCATTATTTTCATTTTATAATTGTTTGACCAAAACGTAAATGTACGTAAAAGTTGACATAACAAGGAGGTACTATTTGGAGTATTATTTCTGACGATAATTTCGCCAGGAAACAGTAAGCGTTTATCGAGATCTGTGGTATGCTAGAATGAGTTCAGCCCAGCATACAAGCATGTCGATAGCTCTATCCGTTTTCTGCTGCAATTAGCTCAGCCCAGCAGCCCTTTGTATACCTCTGCAAGTATTGAGGTACTATTTATTTTCTTGTAGTACTATTTATTGGCATATGTGACAATGCTGATTTCCATAGTGAGACTTCTGAGCTGAAGGTCACGAATCGAATGTAGGTAGGTATCTTCTAATATAATTTGACAGACAGGTATTATGCTGAGAACTGAACTCCATCCCTCTGGGTTATGGCAACTACACTTCCACTTGTACTTATTATCTTTTAAATTACTTCCAGATCAGCATGGATGATCCAGATGCAGCATTTAAAAAGGCTAAAAAAATATTAAAAGATATTGTTCAATCTCAAAGCACTTTAAAACCAATGTTTAACATAGACTTTGCAAACATGCCTACAGAATATCCAAGTGTTAGGAAGAAAGTTGAAGAAATTGCCAAAGCTATTTCTCCTGTGCGGTATTTTTCATGAATCATAAGTCTTGTTAAAAAGAAAGTATTGTTTTATTTTTCAATACATACAATTAAGTAAATAATATATAATTAATAAGTATCATACAATCAGTGGACAGAACAGAGTGGTATGGGGAACAGAACTGTGAGAGTAATTTTCCACTTTATTAATAACCTTAACATTTAGGTATAAAATGTCCTGCACAATCATTTAAACACCATAGTATCCAGCATAGCTCCTAGATTCTGCACAATGTTGTTTGACATCAATACATCCACTTTTTCTTCTAAATGTCGTTTAGGATCCTGTTTGCCAACATTCTTAATGGCAAGCTGTTCTGGAGTCATTTTCTCCTCATCTTCTAAGGCCTTGTTGTAATTTTTCGCTAATTCTAGCATGTCTGTGACTGTAGTCTCATTGATAGAACAGTGCTCTTTGTAATCTGCGAGCGTAAGGCCATCCATCCATGATTTTTTGTGAAGGTTCAACAACATTTTTTGCTCCAATTCATTCTTTCTGTAATTTATACTGATGGAATAGTAATGGCGATTTAGGCCATGGATGAGAGCTTGTACTGATGGCTTTTGTAAATGCCCAAGATTTGAGGTTGTCTGCCTTGGCTCCTGTCCAAGGACCATCATGTTGGGATTGATCAGTCGGAATGCATCTATGACTACCTTTCCTTTAACGGATTGAATAGGATCAACAACAACTGCCACAGCTCGCTCTGATAGGGCTTCAAATGACTGTTGAGTGTTGATATCCACTCCAGACAACCAGCATCCAAATCCTGGATGGGAATGGTACCTGTAATCCCAACAGGTGATGAGTAAAAATTTATTAATAGCAACAAGTAACTGTAATAGACAACTCTTTTGTATAGTGTATAGAATAGAAAAGAAAAAATCTTTATTTTATAGGACATTCAGGATGCCACTTAAAACAAGTCAAGATTACATGAAATACATACATTAAAGGATTTAAATACATACATACGCATTCGTTCTATTGACCCTACTGACTCTTTGCCTATTCGCAAAAGTGCAATGTAAATTTAAATAAATGCAATAAATTTTGAACATTATTAATAACAGTACATTCGAAATATCTAAAACGGCTTATGAAATATCAACAAACTCACAAGAAGGAATACAAAAAAAAGTTAATAGATACTTGCCATCCAACGACCATCTCCGGTCGGCCTGTCTGTTTCAGCATGTCCAACATCTTTGCTTGAAATACAGGGTCAACAGCCTCCACTGACACCCCAGTACCAGTTTGTGGCATAGCAAATACATCAATCACACGCACTGTGTAGTCATCCACAAATTCACCTGAAATGTTACAGAAGAGTTATTACTTGTGTGTATTAGGAATCATGCCAAAAATAAAATCAACTTAGTATTTGAAATCATTTTACAGCCTTTAAAAAAACAACTTTAAAGACTACAGTTGATATCGTGCCCAGCTATGGGATAAAATGCAGCCTTAGAATGTAGCCTATGCCCTTTCCCAAGGTCTTATCTATCTCTGTACCAAAGGACGATGGGACAAAACGTCCCCCCTCCGACCAACAGATTTGAAATGTATCTCAAATGAAAGATATCAATGTAATGATGACTTTTTACTACGGCGACATCCCTCAAATGTGTGGGATATTCTGGGAAAATATTATTTTAATGTTAATATTGAAAACAAAAGTAACAGTATGTTATTTAATAATTCTTTGATTATTAGGGATCGTTCAACAATTACGTGATCATTTTTGGCCGTTTTTTTAACCCCCCCCCCTATGTAATCACAGCGTAATCTTTTGTTTTTAACCCCCCCCCTCGCCTTGATTACGTAATCCGTCCGTGTTTAAAATTTTTGCTGTATTAGCAATACTGATGCTTGGAAAAGTCGATAAAATATGCCGAAAAAGTATAAAAAAACTGAATCTGGTCACACTGTTCCACAGTTTGTCTATAGCAGGGGAAATCCCGTTCCATCTATCTAATATTTAGTGTTACCAGTAATAGACTTCAAAATTGGACGTAAATATTTAAATATAATTTATTTATTCATTTCGCTATACGTTAATTAAAGTTATAAAATGATGACGTAATCATGGCTTCTTCACCCCCCCCCCCCCCCAAATAATCCGATGTATATACAAGCACCCGACCCCCCCCCCCCCTTCCGGTGATTACGTAATTGTTGAATGATCCCTTACCATATTCATAATATTTTTATTGTTATATTCATATTTATCATCTCAGGTATACATTTAGAACACATATAAAAATATAAACCGATAGGTATTTTGGCAATCTTTAAATATGTGTTATTTCTAAACCCCGTGGATTTTGACATTGAACGTAGCTATTAATCTCTTTAAAGATACCTATGAAACTGACGACATACACAAAAGGTCTGTTGGAGGGGGGCCGGAGTCCATACATTTTTGCCCATGGTCCTTTGATCAAAATCAGTTCAGGAGCTTAGGTGTGAAAGCGAAACAGCCAGACCAATGGTTCTTAACTGGTGGTCTGCAGACCACTCGTGGTCCCTGAAAACACCTGAAGTGGTGTGCTAAGCCATCCCAAAAATATTGTTTGAAATGTGACGAGTCGACACAATCACTAAAATCAACTAGATGGCACTCCATTTACTTTAGGAGTACTGAACCAAGGATTCAGAAATTAGTAAGTGTAGAGAGAAATACAATTTTCGTAAAACATTTAAAACACTGTTGAATAAGAACAACAGTGCATGTGGGTATAACTGTAGAATAACCCTATAAATATTTTTACCTCCAAACAGTTGGTGGTCCGTGGTAAAACAGATATTTTGTAAAATGGTCCACCAATACTAAAAGGTTAAGAACCGTTGAGTCAGACAAACAAGTGTTACTTTCGCATTTATAATATTAGTAGGTAAACCCTAAAAGGTGATATTACCTAACATGAGACCCATCACCTCCATGGGCACGCCAGCACGGCCGTGCTTCAGCATTTTCAATAGAGCCAACGAAGATATGTACACCTGCTCAGCTGTGTCCACCACCGGCGCATCCGTCGGCGGCGGCGCCTGCGAGAGACCCGCCATGCCCCCGCCAAGACGCAACAGACGATCCATTATATATCAAACCTAAAACAAACAAAAACCTGACAAAATAGCAAACACTGAATCTTCTACGCTGTGATGACATGACACACTTTAAATCTTTAACGCTAATAACAATTTCCAAACACATTTATCATGAGGGACAACCGTTATACTCACTGTAATAGAATAAAACAACAATAAAATCATTGAACAACGGTAATTCACAGGATAAACTTCGGCTAAATCCAAAATGAATGAAAAATGACAACCTATGTCGAAAATGCAAGCTCACGAAAAGTGTTGCTATCCATCATATTTAATCATAACCTCAACACTGTGTTGTGACTCCACATGACCAAATACTAAAAAATTAAATCATTATGAAAACGTAATTATGAAAAATCACACGTACAACTTGAAATATTCAATACCAGTCTTCGTAATCCTTCTTAGTTCTTGTGTTTCCTTCCCTTCTACCTACATTTTGGACAAAGAGAATGTAATCACTGCGTTTTTAATTTTGGATTCATTCATTTTTCACATGGACTTAGTATTTAATTTGTTTTTTCAAGGTCGACTCAACTCACTCGTTTTCGTGGCCCCAGAAACTAGTTTTAATTTTCAGGTGTAGCAACATATCTAAAGAATGAATAAAATCGTATGAGGGCCTATTACACTACCCGATATTTAGAGACCCTTTCCCTAAAACGGTTTAGTGTGATAAGAGTTAGGCTCCCTAATCAGGGGGGCTACCATCTAAGCGAAGCTGACGCTGGGTGAACGAATGGAATATTGACGATTGCTTCTTTATAAGGAGACCTTGATTAATGATATGAACCAAACACAGCAATGTACATCATTCCATTCGTTCAATCAGCATCAACTTCGCTTAGGTGGTAGCCCCCCAGGACGACCGGATCAGTGTGACCATCTCAAAAATGGTGAATCTGCCCGACTCAAGCAAAAAACCTGCCAAAACCTGCCAAGCCCGATTTCAAAAACTTACAAAAATATGCCACTAAATGGGTATTAATATTATATGATAAATAATAAATGACTGGCCACTGTATCCAATCATGTTCTTTTTATGTTTTTCTGTTGCCAGATGTTCTTTTAACCCTTTTAGCGGCAAGAGATTTCGTCAAAAACGCCCACCACACGCCACGACATCAAAATATTTTTTTGTTTATGTCGAGGAGTATGGCTAACGCTTGGTGAACGATATTAAAGTTAAAAAAAAATATGTTTTTTTTTTTTGTCTGATATACCTACAAAACAAAATTTTTTTTGGCGGCGGCGAGGCACGAAACTTAAACGTCTGATATATCAGACATTGGCGCTGAAAAGGTTAATGAAGACAGTCTTGTATTTAGTTTACAATTGCAAGCTTTACAAAATGCAATATTTGGATCTTCCTTGGCTCTTAAAAGCCAAGGCGAAAGCACAGGGTCTTGCTCCCATTCAGGGCGGTAGGATCGCTCGTATTTTCTCATCATCTAGGAATTATGCACGGAACTCACAGAAGCTCAAACCTAACCACATACATTCAAATTTCAACGTCAAAAAGAGAATGAAAGGTAAGACAACAACCTTTACCAGTTACATTCATAAGAAAATAAACCATATAACTGATGTATTTAACGTTCTCAATCAAACGGCTTATCTGATATGGGAATGGGACAAACAAAAGTTGCCACCTCAGTTAATAATTTCCTACTAAATAATTGAATAATAAAAAAATATATGATAAACGAAATTAAATAGAAATACAAAGTAATCCAAAAATTTCAATATTTATGAAGATTTCCTTAAAATCTGCCAAATCCTGCCACTTTTTTTAATCGTCCGCATAAAGCATAAACCCTTAAAATTTTGGGTCAAAATCTGCCAAAATGGCAGGAACCTGCCACAAATGGTCACACTGGACCGGATGGTCCCGACGGCCTTTACAATCGGGCAGGGTAACAACAGTTAAGGCGCTCCGTCGACGCGCGGCCAAAGAGTATATCAGCGTGCGTGGAGAGCGGTCGTATTTATTTTTGTACTATTGCGCCAGCCATATGCTCAAAAGAAAAAGAAGTTTATGCTAGTTTTGTTATCATACGTCTATCATACGTTATCATACGGTTTCTGTTATCATACGTCTCTTTCTTACATATAGTAATATTATATTGTATGTATTAGTATATATAATATTATTTATGTATTTAGTTTAATGTTACTTTTATGTACTTAAATATTAGAGCTGTAGTTTATGTAATATAATATAAATATATTTTATTATTTTATTTTGTTTTTAATTGTTAGCCACCACCCGCTCTGCTTTATATTTTTTCCATTATTTTCCTACCCAAAGGTTGCCTGGAAGAGATTGCTACCTTAGCAATAAGGCCGCCTTTTTGTACATTTCTGTTTTCTGTCCTTGTCCTGTTATTGTAATGTTTTTGTGTTATCTATGGTGTGCAATAAAGTACATGTCTATGTCTATGTCTAGCCATTCATTATAGACGTCTATAAAGATATGCGCCCTACTTGTGTGATAAATAGGCTGTGCCTCCGCTGCCGGAGCTGGCAGTCGGGACAGGTGCCGGAGCCGGCAGATGGGACGAGTGCCGGAGTCGACAAAAATGATTAGGTCGGCATTGTTTGCATCTGATAGACGATAAATAGGCTGTGCTTGTGTGATAAATAGGCTGTGCCTCCGCTGCCGGAGCTGGCAGTGGGGACAGGTGCCGGAGCCGGCAGATAGGACGAGTGCAAAATTATTAGATCGGCATTGTTTGCATCTGGTAGACGATTTAAATCATTATAAAACTTAAATGATAGGTAGTAATAATAGTAGGTAGGTACCTACTTAATGATGTGCTGCTATTATATGTTACCGGAAATATATGAAACCTATAAAACAACCTAACCTAAGCGAGCGGAACTGCGACAACCGCTTAACGCAATCACAGTCGTTTCTGGCACTTCGCCGGCCGCTGCCGCGGCACATCTAATTTAGACATGAAAAAGGAAATATAAAAAAAATAGTAAAGAGGAAAAAAACTATGTAATACATATTGTCCTTGTCTTTGTAAATTATGTTCTTGTGTGCAAAGAAAGTATTATTGTTTTGTAAATTAGATTACTAGACAAAGTTTGGCAGAGCATAATTTTTAATAAAAATAATTGAAAAGAACTTGCGATGTTTTCTTATTTACAATTATCTTACCTATCCTATTCTAATAACGCTAAGAGCGGTTTCGCACTATGTCCGATCCGAACCCGCGTAAATATGGACCGTAGTAGCTGTAGAACTATTTCTATGGTAGTTTACGCACTAGATCCGATCTCGTCATCCGATACTATTACATTTTCACGGGTTCGGATCGGACATAGTGCGAAACCGCTCTAAAGCTATAAAAATTAATTCCGCAATCATAACGTAAAAAAGGAGAATGGGCAAATTGGTACAACCCTCCAATAGCGATGAGTTATATGTCCCTGGACAGGTCTTTTCAATTGGAACAATAGTTACTATGACAGCTAAGTTGTAATAGTTGTCCGTTCGGAGTTATAGGTACCTAAAGTTAAACAAATAAAAAAAAATATTTTGCAATTATTATCGTTTATTGGGGAAAATAACAATAATGACGTTGTAGATTACAGTATTCCATAATTATTTACAGAAATATAAAGGGATTACATTGCTTAGATCAAAAAAAAAACACCTTATTTACCTTACATACTAATATATTATACAAATATTTTTTTTTACATTTACAAAATAGAGTCAATTACATTTTGATTGTTCACAGTTCGTCCACGATAACATCATTTAGGAACACTGCCGGTGCAATAAAGCCTTCATGAATTGCATGTCCTAAATACCAAATAATTGATATAATATGCGCGCATGTACCCATGGTACGCCGTCCTGACAAGCATGTACAGTAGTGTTGAACAATGTTGTTGCTGCCTTCGATTTGGTTACTTTTTATCAAAATGTAACAATAATAAGTTCTTGCCCGGACGTGTCTAGATTGAATGCGCCCACGCAGAAGCCACACTTCTTCATTAATTCCATAATCTGGCAGGTCATCCAGTTGATTTTCTCTGTATGTCTCAATAAGGTATAAACCGTTATTAAGATGCTCCGCGCAGTATGATCTTGCCAGTTTTAGCTGGTATGTACCCAAAGCCAGTATCATTATCTGATTTAGGGTGAGCCTTGGGAAGTTTTCAATATTGTGGGCTTCCATCCGTTGAAAATCAACCCTTCGGCTATTCAGGCGCTTTCTCTCGACATATGTGTATAGAAGATTCGGTGAATCCAATGTTTCTCGTATATGACTCAGGAACTCTTCTGCATGTTCATTATCTGTTATCGGTACATGGAAGTGATTTATAATCGCTGCAGCAATTCTAAAGTTTTCGAACATATGCGGCAGTGCCCGATTAAAATATGATTGCCGTAACAGTTTATCATTACGTTTAAACCTGCCGTTCACAACTTCCACTACCCATCGGCACATTGTAATGGCTCGTGATTCGTTTGCCTGTTCCGTAGTGAGCTGGGATTCTCGACGGTCTTTTGTTGGTGGCACGTAATATTCATAACCCCAGGCTTCGATTGCATCCAAGCTGTCTCTGAACCCACGGTCCAAAATGAACACGTCATTTGGTTGAAGCAAATAATGTAAAGGGTGTTCTTCGTCATTCATGATATCCTGCATTATTTGCGCGTCAGTTTTTGTGGCAGCGTACGGCCCCAAAACATCAATAATATAACCATCTGACGATACAATCAAAAATGGCTTTAAAAGATTTCTAAACTTGTGGAGGCTATATGACAGCCGCTGGAATAAGAAGTTACTACTTTTATTGATGTAGACATATGTTCCATCACATATTAGAATTAGTTTGGTATTCTCTTCATTTCCAAAAAGGTTTTTTGGAATGACTAGGTTTCTGTCTAAAAGATTTCTTCTGTCAATGTGATCTAACCCCAAGTGAAGTATTACATATTCATTTGTAAGACATTCACGTGCAATGTTCAAATATCGTTCCAGTTTTCTCCTGGACATATTAAATAATGACGCAAGCCTTTCATCTGAATCTCCTGTACGAAGTTTTGTCAGGTATATACCTAATGCAGTTCTTGGATCTTTGCATCTTTCGCTGAGTGAAGGAGTTTGCTCCAAAATAGAATCGAATTGATCACCATCAAGTCCAACCCAGAAACGCATGTCTTCATTAGACATGGCACCTCTTACATTAAAATTGAACCTCGCTCCACGTAGTCTAACGGCATTTTCAGCTCTCTGCCAACATCGATGACATACGCTTCGTGTGTTATCAAACACAATCTGGAAACAGTATAATTATTTCATTAAAATCGGATTATAATCAAAACCGTTTAAAGCAACATTGTTTAGAATACTATATTGGTTGCATTGATCGAAAACATTTTGGAGAATTATAGGGTTTTTACCGACTCGCTGCAGACGCGGTCATAAATCATTATCAGTGTTTCTATCTCGCTTCTACTTAGGGGTCTTATGGGCTGGCCTAGTTCCGCGTTGTTTTCATGTCGATAGTTAGTATCGATAGAAAATCATTTTTGCGAATATTGAGGTTAGTTAAAATTAAATGTAGAGTTATATTACTGAGACACTTATCTATTACTTTATGAAATGAATATACTAAGATATAACAATATATTTATAAATAAATAATGCAATATTTAAACAAAAAGTCAAAACATTAATGTATATTTTCGAACGTTACACAAATACAACATCGTTTCTTATGTTAATTAGACAACTATGATGGTTATTTAGTGGTCCTCATTACGTAGCAAGTAATGGTATTTTGCTACCTGAGTCGATGACTCACACATATCGATACCGACGTTGCGCTGCTCCCAACCCTTTATCTGTTATGATTTATGACCGCGTCGGCAGCGAGTCAGTAAAAACCCTATAGTGTAACGTCAAAAAGTGTTTTGAACAATAATAGGTAGGTAACACGGCCACATCTGGCACAGTATAATGGCCAAAGTCTATTAAGATAGTAAAAGTAAACAAAAGTGTCGAGTTTAGGGTCTTGTCTCTGTTTAAGTGCAATAAAGTGTTTACATACATACATACTTCTCAGAAACAAAATACACTACGCGCATTAAAACCAAAGTCTGTTTTTCTCATGTCTATTCATTCAGTTTATTTATCTGTACACAAGGTAGGTACTTAGGTACATAAGACGCACCGTCAAATGTATATATTTATATCTCTAGAAATATGATAAAATACTCACCTCCAATACTGCATGTTGTTGGATGTATGCAGCAAACTCTGGTTGCGCTCTCGGAAGATTATCCGTTAAGACGTGTTGTTGATACCTTCCGCGGTAGAGCCCTCGCCGACACATAACACAATTGCGAAAACCTTCCATTGGAGCACAATAGTCCGAGGTCCGATCAATAAGCAGTTCAATAATCCAGTGTGATAGCCAAGTTCAGAAAACAGATCAGAGCACAATGTCCATGTAAATAGCCGGGTCAACGTTATAAGCAGATATCAGTGTCCGAAAAGATTGCCAAGTCAAAGTCGTTAAGAAGTATTGCATAAACAAGAAACGTAACACTCGCGCACAGTACCAATGAACGACTGTTACTTGACTTACCTGAGGGTCCCAAGTTAGAATACGGACACACCCCCGCCGGGGAGCGGGGGCGAGGTGCGCCCGCGGCTCGCCTCATACCACGACGGTACCCAAAACGCACAAACAAAAGAGATGCAGCTATTAAAAGTCATAAACCATGCTATTATTCTTTGAACTGGCCAGGCGGTACACCTAAAAGTGATTGTGTATACTGAAAATAATACTTACAATAATAAAAACAATGTTGCAATAAAAACTCGCTCATTGTATCGTAACAAATAGCGGCTATTGTTCAACAAAAAGCAAATCAATGTACGAATTACGAGGCACACCAACCAAATATTTATTTCAAAATCCCTTTTTGGAAATGGAGAAAACATTAAACTAATTCTAATGTGTGATGGAACACATGCAGCGGCTTCTCGGGACCTTAACCAGCTCATCGGTGCATCTTGTGTGAGGCCTACCCACTCTGTGTCTTGTCAATGGCTATATTCACGCTTATCGAACTTGCCCTAAGTATAAAAAAAATATTTGTATAAAATATATGTAAGGTAAATAAGTGTTTTTTTTTGGACCTAAGCAATGTAATTCCTTTATATTTCTATAAATAATTATGAAATACTGTAATCTACAACGAAATTATTGTTATTTTCCCCAATAAACGTTAATAATTGCAAAATTTTTTTTTTTTTTTTATCTTTAGGTACCTATAACTCTGAACGGACAACTATTACAACATAGCTGTCTTAGTAACTATTGTTCCAATTGAAAAGACCTGTCCAGGGACATATAGCTCATCGCTATTGGAGGGTTGTACCAAGGTCCATACATTTTTGCCCATTGTCCTTTGGTAATGATTTCCAAAATTCCAGACTGGCTTAACTACCATGTTCCTAAATTCCCTGAAACAAGGGGTATTTTTTTGCATGGGTAACCCTAAATTCACACCGCTAATGTCACCCATCGGCCAAGCAAAAGAGGCAAAAGAGCCAGATTATGACATGTAATCACTGCGTTTTAAAAAGAGCTTTGTCGTAGGTGGTAGCTCCCTAGGTTTCGTCATTTTTGAGTAGCTCCATGTGTGGAGGGCTTATCGATCGGTTTAATATGGAGAATCTGAGACTGAGAAGCATAACTCGTGTTTACTTTAAGCTGATGGCCTCGTTGCCAATACTTTAAAATAATAAAAACAATAATGTCAGTGACAGACAAGACAACTCGGGCGGGCGGGCCTGAATCATTCCATCCATTCATTCTTTCTACGCAATTTATACGTCATTGTCAAATGTTAAACGCGATCACAGAGTACTTATATTAATGAACGCGATTTACGGTATCTCTATATAGTTTGTGGATTTACGCGATAACCAGTGTCACATTATTGTTATATTGTTATTTTTCAAAATCATTGCAAATAAAATATAATCAATATGCCTATTTCTCATGATAGCATGATGCCAGAAAAATCTGTTTTGCCAAACAAGTTTTCAGAGGGTCCTCATGGCCTAGGTAAGTAAACAATCCCATTCTAGCTTGAGCCTTAACCTATTTATAAACCTTAATTTCTTTATTTAAAAGATTCGCACTCGAAATTGTCACTTGTTGAAACTATAACAATGTTGTTCTTCGTTTATTTGTCGATAATGACTAAGAACAAGTTGATATAATTATGTCTACTACACCTACATAATTGTGATCAACAGCCCCGTTTATGGTGTAGTTACTCAGGTTGTTTGTGTTATTTTATTGTTGTAGGTGACCCAGATGATAGAACCCTAAGAAAAGTTGAAACAGAAGTGGTAATTCCCAAAATTATGAGAGATAAAGCAAAGACAGAAAAATGTGTCAAGGAAGTTGCAGAATTCGAAAAATGTTGTAAATCATCTTCACTCATGATGGTCATAAATTGCAGGGATGAAAATGCCCTTCTCAAGGACTGCCTATCAAGCTGGTATCAGAATCAAGAATTCAGAAATCAATGCACAGAAGAATATTTGACTCAAAGAAGTGAATATAGGAGAACTGGTATCAGGAAACCAATCAAGAGAGCATAAAATGTAGTAGTCATTGAAACTGTTATTTTAGTGTAAATATTAAAGATATTTCTCTACTCATTACTATTATTTATTACAGTCACAGGCAGTTTTCTGTTTAGCAACATTTCTCTTACACTAAAAGCATTCAATTCTTCGGGTAAATTAAGTTCCTTTTCCGGTTTTGTAACTTCAGCAATTAATATCTCCTGAAATTAAACAGTCTATTAGGTAAGTGAGTCATTCTGGGGAAGTAGATTACCTATTCATATAAATAGCCTAGGTTAATTACCTTTACAGTTGTAACAGCCATTCTCACATGCCCAAGTAGTGTAACCCAGTTATCATCCCTTTGGTCAGACTTTATAACTACAATGTAGTCAGCATGTTTTATCCCTGGCCCTTCTTTATACAGTACTGTAAAAAAACATAGCAATCTTAATAAATTATATGTATAATTGAATTTCAACAGAACTGTCAATATTACTTACAATAGTCTCCTCCAAATTTTATTCCAGGTTTAACAACAAATCCCTTTGCTCTAAAATAATGGTAAACAACATATCTAGTGACAAAATGTTCATCTGACTGTACAAATAAATCCCAACACTGTTTTATGTTCAGTGACTTGTTATCTATGTTAATGATTTGTAAACAACCCAAACCATACAATAGAAAGAAAGCTTCTGGTAGACTAAGCATCAATTTTTCTTGCAGTTTCACTCTGTTCAAACAACATTTTGGTTTTAAACTAGCAAAGTAATCATCATCTTCAGATTCACTATTAGGTACTATAACCACAATGTCTCCTTTTTCATTTGACAGAAAACAATCTTCTTCTGAGAGATCTTCCTGAGACTCATTCATGTCTTCATCACTAGATACCAAATCTATAATATCTTTTGCATTTTGCTTTTCTGTATCCTTTACAATCTTGTCATTAAACTCTTCTATCTCTCTTAGAAACAAGTCTCCTTCAGATGCAACTTTTCTGCCTCCAAATTTTTTATGCCAATAATTTCTCTTCAGAAATTGTCTCTTGCGCATGATTGAAGTAGTGACATCATTTTGGGCAGCTCGTGGTTTGGATCGAGATGATGTACCCTTTCCAAAACACCCCATATGATACAGCAGAGCCATTTCATCAACAGACCTCACCTCTACACCAAACCCATTGAAATAGCCAGTAAATACTATTCTGACGGACCCATCTAAAGGATATCGTAATAGCTCAATAGGAAATGAAGAATCCGGGTTATTGTGACTGTTATTTTCATTTCCAACAATTTGACAGCCACTCTTGGTTTGTAGATAAGTCATTTTATGACAGGAATAATAAACCACTACTGATCACCTTTGAGTATGTAGTATTTGTTTATACTGATCACTGACGATTTCACTGTCACTAACATGTCAGAAGAATGCAGCAAATATGACGGTGAAACATAAAAATTCGATACAAAAATAATTATTACATAGTTATGAATAATTTAATTGCAAAATTTTAGCACAAACTTCAGTGTTTTCTAAACTATGTACTGAGGATGGGAGAACAGAATACGGGAGTCACCAAGCCATCTAGTACTAGTCGCCTGTACAAATCGGATGATAAGTTATTCCGCGTGAGATCTATAACCTTTGATGATGATTATGATTGTAAGTCATAATTATAACTTCTATGTAGTTACATTTACTGCGTCGCTGAATAAAAATTTACAATAGAAATTATTTTTAGTCGTCTTTTGACTTTTCATTCAAGTTAGGTTAGGTTATTTATATAGGCTACGGTCCGATTCACGATAGTATCGATATAATCGCTCAAACATTGGGCCGAGGTTACGGGCCGATTCACGATTTTGGCGAACACAGCGCGCCAACGCTTACAGGCTGGAGACGTATTTTTAACCGACTTCAAAAAAAAAGGAGGTTCTCAGTTCGACTTGTATGTATGTTTGTCCGCGATTATCTCACGTTTGGCTGAACCGATTTTGATGCGGTTTTCAGAAAAGTATTTTTTACGTTTAGGAGAAGGTTTTAGTACTTATACAGACTTCAAAAAAAGTCAGCGCTGTGAGCGCGCTCACAGGTGAATCGGACCAATGTTTAAGCGATAATACCAATATTATCGTGAATCGGACCGTAACCCGATTCACCTGCTCACAGCGCTGACGCTGACGGCTGACAGTGACGTCAGTCATGACGTCATTACCGACGCCATCTTGCGCTAACAACGACCATGCATGCCTCGACCAAAGAATATAAAGCCTCGACGCGTAATCACTGTGATGTGAGCGATCTGTCAAACATCAAACGCGCGTCAAAATAAACAAATTGGAAGTGCTTTTCTAAGGTTTTTGTTTAAAGTTCTTCTTTCTTTGGTATTGGCGTGGGTGACACGTCTCATTAACTCGAGGGCCACAAAAGCTTCAAATGGTTCCACTTCCATCTTCAGAACATAAACAGAGATTTTGAGGTTAGTTAAAAATACCCGTAAGCGCGGTAACGTTCTGGTCCGATTCGAGAACTGTCATTTGTCGATTTTAGCGCTGTCATCCATTCGGACCATGCTATAGACATAGAAAAAATAAGTTATAGGTACATACCACTAGACTGGCTGTTGTCAAATCAAAAACGAGACCAATTGATTTTCACCATTTTGGCGCTGTAGGCGGCAGCGGCAGAGAACCGAACTCGACGTAGTGAGGAACAAAAGTCGATTAGTCGACAAACTATATGTATTCCCCAGCAGGGTAGGCAGGTAATCAGCTTAAGTTGTACTTTGCCTTAGTGCTTAGTACTTTGCCTTGGCAATCAGCCCAAGTTGTACTTTTAATTAGTGAGGACCAAAAGTCAATAAGTCGACTATTTATGTTCTCTGGCGGAATAGGTAGAGCTTAATTTTTTTCTTTTTCCCCAAAAGTATGTAAGTATAAGATGATCTGTTTTTCTTACAGCAGAGCGTCAATTTTGCGCAAACAGTAAAACCATTTTCTCACATTAGTGTCTTATTTTCTAACATTTACCATTTGATAACGGTCAAATAATAAGAAAACAAAAATGCCCATAGGTGGCCTTACGGTTTTTTTGGCATGCGTTTGGTACTAAATTACCAGTAAAAGTACTAGCAGCAAAAGTAAAGAAAAAAAATTCGAAGTAGCTGATAGACCGTTTTCTAGATTACTATTTGGCTGCAGCCTACAACTGGCGCTTGTAATGTATAGTTAAATAAAATATTATAAAGTAGCCCAAAACTACAAAGGATTTATAAAAGTTTATACAAAAGGTTAACTCGAAACAAATGCAAAAAAAAATATGTACACCAACAGACGCGACTCTAGGTTCAAACTTTCTAAGACATCCTAAAAATACTTATCCCATCAAAAACAATACTTGTCAAAAAAACCAAGTCTCGCAACTCAGTTGTTCTGCGGTAAAAAGTTGTGAGATCCATGTAATACCAAGTCGGTTATTAATTTATTTAGTCTCTACTTAAGCGACTTTCTGTCTTAATACGTCCAGTCTCTAAGACCGCGATCGTGGTCCATAACAATTGAAAATCAATTGTGTCTGGAATCTCCGTACTCGAAGCATTAAGTTGTTACGTAATAATTAACAGCATCTTATAGTGACGCATATCAATATTAAAATTCTTTAATGTTTTATATAAATATATCGAGACTTGGCCATCGCACTAAATAATTGAATTTACATGTGTTTTCAGGCGATTGAATTTACACGTGTTTTCAGGCGATGGCCAAGTCTCAATATATTTATATAAAACATTAAAGAATTTTAATATTGATATGCGTCACTATAAGATGCTGTTAATTATTACGTAACAACTTAATGCTTCGAGTACGGAGATTCCAGACACAATTGATTTTCAATTGTTATGGACCACGATCGCGGTCTTAGAGACTGGACGTATTAAGACAGAAAGTCGCTTAAGTAGAGACTAAATAAATTAATAACCGACTTGGTATTACATGGATCTCACAACTTTTTACCGCAGAACAACTGAGTTGCGAGACTTGGTTTTTTTGACAAGTATTGTTTTTGATGGGATCTCATTTCTTTTTGTATTTTGTAGACAGTTCTACTTTTTTCCTTTTCGGTACCTTCTACTTATTGTATATATGTATATCTACCAGCAACGAATTTTCTTAAAGCCCTCTCTCTGACTTATGATTATTTTTGTAGGTAGCCTTCCGTTTTATCTTTTCCGGTACTACTTCTTGAGCTTCAGCTACAGTTTTTCTAAGAGCCCACTCCCTGTCTCTATGCGTTTTTCTGGGATCCGAACAGCATTGGGTCGCTCGCGCGTATGAGCGCGGCTGCTGCTCGCTCGGCGACATTCACCTTTACGCGCGCCCCGCCACTGTCCCCGCCCCGCGCCCTCGCGCTAGCACCGCGCAGCGCGTAGTAACGGCCCGCGCTCACTCGCTAGCATCGCAGCGCGTGGTATAATAATTAATTTACAACCTTACGCACTCGTAATAAGTACGAATACGCACGTAGGTACGTTTTTTGCATTAAATAATTTAATTTACACGTGTTTTCATGACGGGAATACCCATTTTTTGCTCGGTTTGGCAGGGGCACTACCATGCGCCTATATTTATATGGGACTAGCTTAAACCCGCGGCTTCGCACGCAATAATAATAACTGCTGTAAAACATCGTTACGATTAAAGCCAATATTGAAAAATTTAACTGAAGACTTGGCTGTATGGGCTTAATTTTCTTTTCGGTCTTTTCTAGATTTTTCAGTTTTTCCTTGATTCATACACCAAACACTACTTATATTCCAAATTTGAAGCTTCTAGGTCTGCTAGAAGTGCCTTAGAATTTTGATGATCGGTGAGTCAGTGAGTGACAAAATTAAGAAATTTGACCCGTTATAATTCTTAAAATACTGGTTCAAATTGAATGAAATTTGAAATATACCGTGTCTTTACAATTCCTGCATGGTTACTGAAAATTTCAGTCTTCTAGTTTTATCCACAACGAAGTTACAGGGGGTCGAAAATGGTCTGAATTGCTTCGAGAAAAGGATGGTACGGCCGTGACGCTTTTTTGCTCGACTTGGTGGGGGCACTGCCGTGCCCCCAGATAACCGTTTTCAATCTTAAAATCGATGTGGTTCTTAAAATTAAAAAATAAATTGAATTTTTTATCTTAAGTAGGACGTGCATTTAGTTGTATTTAAGGAGACAGAAAAATATATTTAGGTCGTCATACAAAAGTACAAATATTGATTTTAAACAGGGCCTTAGGTAAATATCTTTCAACCTCTCGGGTGCTAAATCAGTCAATACAAAAAAAAATGAGTTCCCATCCCATACAAACTTCATCAGCATATAGCGCATATTAACCAACTGAGAGGTTGAAAGAGATTTACCTAAGAATAGAATAGAAAAAAATCTTTATTTTATAGGACATTCAAGATGCCAATTAAAACAAGTCAAGATTGCATGAAATACATACTTACAAACAAACATTAAAGGATTTAAATACATACATACGCATTCGTTCTATTGACCCTACTGACTCTAAACTCTAAAGCCCTGTATATGAGGTGACTTATTAATAGCAGTGATAGCCCAGTTGGCAATGAGCTAGACTTGTGATCGGAAGGTCGCGGGTTTAAACCTGGTACGGGCCTGTACCACTAAATTCGTCTTTTCGGATTTATGTACGGATTTCTAATTATCACTTGCTTAACGGTGAAGGAAAACATCGTGATGGAACCCGCCTGTCCAAGAAAATTCATTTTCGAAAGTCAAGCGGCCCAACAACCCGCATCGAGTTTCGAAGGAAGGCCCGTGCCCCTTGGTGGGAACGTATATGGGCTGATGACGAGAGGGAGTAAATTAACTACAATCGTGAAAAATAAAACAAATAAATGCGTTAGTATCAAAAACAATAATTTTAAAGCTGTATTACTTTATAAAAAGTTAAAGTATGTAATTTTTCAAAACTGGTACTTTTTTTTTAGTTTTGAAATATTATTCAATAGTTCATAAACCTACTACCAACCCTTAGCGGGATCGTGACACGTTTCTAGTAACCCTTACGTATAACCTTTACCTTAAACATTTTCTTCAAATATTGTAGGAACACTACCAAATTTCAACAATTTCCTAATTCCTATAAAACATTTAGGGTCAAAATGGTTCGAACATATTTCGTGGCTTTTCTTTGGTGTCCAGTTCAATGAAACATTCATACTTTGAAGCAATTTTTTTTAAAACATCGTCGGTTGGAAATCTGTTGTAAGAAATTTGGTTGGTTAGGTATTCTGTCTTACTCTTCTTATGAAGATGAGTAAACTTCATAAGAACAGAAAGACAGAATACCTAACCAATAAATAAATATTTAAAATCAGTCAAGAGCGTGTCGAGTGACGCGCAAATTAATCAAACTTGTTATCTTGAAAAGCTTAGGTACTAAGGTGTGATTTCAGTTTTGTAATATTAAGGGTCTCTTAGAAAATTGCGAGTAGATGGATATGGCGAAACTATAACTTTGTAGTCTACTACATAACCCTAAAAAAGTAATCATGGGTACTCAACAAAATAAAAACGGTTTTGTTTGCCATTGTACGTAACATTAAGTAATATTTTACATTAATAATACCTATATAATATATTCCTATCGACATTGTTTTTATCTTTGGAAGCACTAGCGAAATAAAACAGGCGAATCAAGCGAAATTGAAAATGCGAAAATTTAATCTTTTATAGTCATTTTAACATTACTATATATATACCTACTTAGAAAAAGAGGAATGTCTTCCCGACAATTTCTAATCATTTAAAGTAGAATTAAGACGTTTTAAAACAACATTTTCCATTAAAACTGTTGGTAAAAAAACATAATTTTACATTGACCGATTATCTCCTTTTTAGGGTTCCGTAGTAATCTACGAACCCTTATAGTTTCGCCATGTCCGTCTGTCCGTCTGTCCGCAGGTTTCCTAAGAAACCCTTGGTACTACAGAGCTGAAACTTAGCATGATTATACATATGAATCACGCCGACAGAACTGTAGAGTAAAATCTTGGAAAAAAATTGTTTTTCGGGTGTCTCCCATAGACGTGAAAGGGCGATGATTTTTTTTCTCTCGCCAATATCATTGAATGAGGTGTCATAGGATAGTATTTTAAAAGGTAGAAGGGGTTTACTAAAAACGTTTTTCGATTCAGCACTCCGTTTGCGAAATATAAATTTTTAAAGTGAAAATTTTTGTCAAACGCAAGTGTCCCGTCCCCCCCCCCCCCCCCCTATACCTGCTAAACGGTGAAAACATTTACGTTGGTAGAATATACAACGAAATTAAAAGGAAAACTATCACACATAACTTGGTCCTTCAAGTTTGCGAGTAATAGTCGACCAATTGCCAAACACTGTTGGGATTAATAAG
Organism: Aproaerema taeniolella; assembly: GCA_949987775.1. Classification (NCBI taxonomy): domain Eukaryota; kingdom Metazoa; phylum Arthropoda; class Insecta; order Lepidoptera; family Gelechiidae; genus Aproaerema; species Aproaerema taeniolella. The sequence goes on from OX465257.1 coordinate 10,276,592, forward strand.
AATATATTTACTAATATAAGATCCTTGGTACTACAGAGTTGAATTTTGGCATGGTCATGGATATTGATTGCGCCGACAGATCTAAAATATAAAATTTAAAAAAAAAAAATTTTTTCGGGTGTTTCCCATACACGTGAAAAGGCGATGGTTTTTTTTCCGTAGTTCTACGGAACCCTACAATGCGCGTGGCCCGACACGCTCTTGGCCGGTTTTTTTCTGTTTATATTTACAAACCACGCATATTCTCATAGTCACAAAATAGAATAGTAATAAAACTTTATACAAAAATGCACTGTCTTTAAAATTTTAACAAAATTTTCAAATTGTTTACATTTCACTGCGTCAAGTTCCGTTCAATTTGTCAAATGGGCATAGTACATTTTTTTTGCTTAAGGCGAAATAGTCTTGTCCTCTGTCTTAGAGCGGTTATACCTAAGACCATTTATGTTTTAGTGGCTTGGAATCTTTATTTTAAATTTAATTATATATTTTTATCCAGAGTAAAACCATTTTAAACCATACTAACATCATTACTTTTTGGTAAATACTGCAAATAAGCAACAAAATGACCATTTTTTGCTTGTCCCAACCTCACCTGCCAAAATTCACAGAGTTATTTTAATGTTAAGCTTTATATTTTACGTAACTTTACAGATGTCATTCGAAAGATCTTTAACCTGAAATTCAATTTAAAATCTTATTTAACCTTTGAATAAGGTAAAAAATCAATTTAAGATAACATTTGTGTTGTCCTTGAAATTTGGCCCGGTGGACTGTCCATCATACGTAACGGTCTTGTTTTTCCCCCTGCCTCGCAAAAAAACACCAAACTGCTTTTAGATTTTAATAATAGCAACATTATTTTGTCTATGGCAGATGCCATTTTTTTAAAAACATCGTCATTTGCTCTGTAAGCCGTGTTATAGTAAGACCGATTTGTAATAAAAAAAATGGGTTGCCTGTAAAGTCGGTATACGGGCGAAATTTTTACGTGACAACGACTTTGAGTGGTAAAATAATTTTAGCGGGCTAACCATGCCCATAGTTGAGTGGGAGAGAGACGCAAGGCATTCGGCGGGCCTCTCTCTCGTTCGGTGACTCATCGTAACGTTACCGAGCGTTACACTTTTTCATAAGTGACTCCCAGCCGCAACCTAATTTAAGACGTTGTCACGTCAAAAAATGTGTCCAGCACGTTTGCCGAGTAATGAAGGTAAGTTTTATTTTATGTCATTCTTAGTCATTTGACACATCGCGTAATTTTCTAGTTTATAAGTGAATTCACTTAATCCTTATCTATAAGGATTAAATGTAATCTTAAACGTAACGTCCTTTACAAAACGTTATGTATTAAGTGGACACAAAAAGTAACGTAATGGAACTATAAGGCCAAGTTCATATTGCAATGACCGACATTGAAAGAGAGGTTATGTGTTTAAAAACTATTAAGTATTAAAATAGATTGTTTCCAAAATTGAGATGATCGAGATTGAATTACATGTTATTTTCAACCGACTTCAAAAAAAGGAGGTTCTCAGTATGACCTGTATGTATGTATGTTTGTCCGCGATTATCTCGCGTTTGGCTGAACCGATTTTGATGCGGTTTTCATAAAAGTATTTGTTACATTTAGGAGAAGGTTTAAGTATTTTAACCGACTTCAAAAAAGGGGGGTTCTCAATTTAAACTGTATGTAAAATAAAAATCAAAAATAATAATTATTATAGCAAGAAACATTCACGATTTTCTTTTAAACTTGCATTGCGGGCAACAACTATAATTTACAATATGGTTCTTAGTCAAGTATTAAAATAAGAACGAGTATGTAGACTTAAGTAAATAACGCACTAATTGTTTTTTTTTTGTTCTTAGGTTCCTGTATATTCATAGTATATAAAATGGCGTTAACAGCAAAAGAAAGGGCGAAGAGATACAGAGAAAAACTAAAACAAACCCCAGCAAAATACGAAGCTCATTAGAAGAAGAAATTAAAAAGACTGAAAAAATGCCAAAAAAAGATTGCAGAACTTAGTGAAGAAGAGAAATCTAAAAAAAAGACAACCTTGGAAAGACCAAAAAAGAAATCAAAGACGGACGAAAAAGCAAGAAAATTCTGCACGTTCCTTATCTGAGATAGCACCAAAAGCTACGCCTACGCAGAATCTTTAAAAAAGTTTATCTGATTAGAACTTAGATTACTAAGTTTTACAGTTACTTTTAGCCATGAAAGTAGGTATACCTAATAAAACGTTTAAGACTGATTTTTTTTTTCTTTCCAAAAATAATCATTTCGTATGGTTATTTAGACATGCCTTTACATGTCCATTACGTTACATAAAAAATCCTATTACGGAACTGTCCCATTATTTTAGAGACTGAAATTGTATTTAAAACTATTTCAATTGAAAATAAATAAAAACATTCATAAATAAATTATAGCCAGAGGGTTTTACTTTATTTTAAATTTGCTGATTGCAGAGAAAATCTATATTTTTCTGGATAAAAGAAAAAAAATAAGATGGAAAAGTCATAAAAGTAACGCAATGGACTAAATTAAGCAAATTACAATTAAATTAAGGTATGATATAAAATTATTTGTAACAATAATGCAAGGTTAGTGTTTCTAAAAGATTTTGATGTAATACTAATATGCCTAAAAGGTATAGTTAAAGATTTTAAATTCTTTGAAAATTGTTTCGTAAGTAATGGACAAGTTTACGCATACTGGGTCATAAAAAACTAAATTTATGTCAATAATCTTTATTTGATTCAAGAGAAAACTTAACGGTATATTCTACACTAATTATTATAACAAATAAACATAAAATTCGATTTAAAATGAACATTGTGAATTTCGGAAGTCCATTACATAACTAAGCAAAAAAAATGTACTATGCCCAAATACCGGCGAATTAATCACTTTCAATCACTGACATAAAGTGTATGGACTGGCAGTCCTCTATAAATTACAGCATTTGTCTCTAGGATGCATTGAAAGTGACAAATTCGCAGGAATTTTGACAAATTGAACGGAACTTGACGCAGTGAATTGTAAACAATTTGAAATATTTGAAAATTTCGTTAAAATTTTAAAGACTAAGTGAATTTTTGTATAAAGTTTTATTAATATTCAATTTTGTGACCATGAGAATATGCTTGGTTTGTAAATATAAACAGAAAAAAGGAGATAATCGGTCAATGTACAAGTATGTTTTTTTACCAACTGTTTTTATAAAAAATGTTGTTTTAAAACGTCTTAATTCTACTTTAAATGATTAGAAATTGTCGGGAAGACATTCCTCTTTTTCTAAGTATATATATAGTAATGTTAAAATGACTATAAAAGATAAAACTTTCGCATTTTCAATTTCGCTTGATTCGCCTGCTTTATTTCGCTAGTGCTTCCAAAGACAGTCGATAAAAACAATGTCGATAGAAACATGTTATAGGTATATTAGTGTAAAATATTACTTAATGTTACGTACAATGGCAAACAAAACCGTTTTTATTTTGTTGAGTACCCTGATTACTTTTTTAGGGTTATGTAGCAGACTACAAAATTATAGTTTCGCCATATCCGTCTGCTCGCAATTTTCTAAGAGACCCTTGATACTACAAAACTGTAATCACACCTTAGTACCTAAGCTTTTCAAGATAACAAGTAATGTTTGATTAAACTGCGCGTCGCTCGACAAGCTCTTGAATGATTTTAGATAAATATTAAAGAGTTTACTAATCTTCATAAGAACAGTAAGACAGAATACCTAACCAACCAAATTTCTTACAACAGATTTCCAACCGACGAAGTTTAAAAAAAAATGGCTTCAAAATATGAATGTTTCGAAGAATTGGACATCAAAGAAAAGCCACGAAATATGTTCGAAACATTTTGACCCTAAATGTTTTATAGGAAGTAGGAAATTGTTAAAATTTGGTAGTGTTCCTACAATATTTGAAGAAAATGTTCAAGGTAAAGGTTATACATAAGGGTTACTAGAAACATGTCACGATAGAAACATGTACCAGTTTTGAAAAATTACATAGTTTAACTTTTTATAAAGAAACAGCTATAAATATTATTGTTCTTGAAACTAACGCATTTATTTGTTTTATTTTTCATGATTGTAGTTAACTTACTCCCTAATACATGTTAATTGTTATTTTATCTAAAATTTACAACTCGAGCATCTGTGGCCCATTTGTTAGTAAAAACAAATTAAAACTATAAATGTTTCATAGGAAGAAGGAAATTGTTAAAATTTGGTAGTGTTCCTACAATATTAGAAGAAAATGTTCAAGGTAAAGGTTATACATAAGGGATCATTCAACAATTACGTGATCACCGGAAGGGGGGGGGGGGGGGGTCGGGTGCTTGTATATACATCGGATTATTTGGGAGGAGGGGGGGAAGAAGCCATGATTACGTCATCATTTTATAACTTTAATTAACGTATAGCGAAATGAAAAACTATCTATTTTATTGATTTAACTTTATAGTTCTTACCTTTTTGCGTTTTGACAAATGACACACCCTCTTCCCTAAGACCCATAAAAACATAACATAGGAGTCAGTGCTAATACAGCAAAAATTTTAAACACGGACGGATTACGTAATCAAAGCGAGGGAGGGGGGGGGTTAAAAACAAAAGATTACGCTGTGATTACATAGGAGGGGGGGGGGGGGTGAAAAAACGGCCAAAAATGATCACGTAATTGTTGAACGATCCCTAAGGGTTACTAGAAACATGTCACGATCCCCGCTAAGGGATGGTAGTAGGCTTTATGAACTATTGAATAATATTTCAAAACTGAAAAAAAGAGTACCAGTTTTGAAAAATAACATACTTTAACTTTTTATAAAGTAACACAGCTTTAAATATTATTGTTTTTGAAACTAACGCATTTATTTGTTTTATTTTTCATGATTGTAGTTAACTGCCTACCCTGCTGGGAAATACATATAGTTTGTCGACTAATCGACTTTTGGCCTCACTACGTCGAGTTCGGTTTTCTGCCGCTGCCGCCTACAGCGCCAAAATGGCGAAAATCAAATGGTCTCATTTTTGATTTGACAACAGCCAGTCTAGTGGTATTTAACTTATTTTTTCTATGTCTATGCTTTCAATGAATCCTAGAGACAAATGCTGTAATTTGGCTGTGATCTAAAGAGGACTGCCAAGTCCATACACTTTATGTCAGTGGACCATGCTGTAAGCGTCTCGGCGCGCTGTGATTGCCAAAATCGTGAATCGGACCGTAGTCTATTTATCTTTTAAAAGAGTTTTTTACTGCCCTCTATCGGAAAGTTATCGGAATTTTTTTTCCTGAACGAATTGACATCTTTCATCTTTTCTTCATGTTGTAAAATCCAAGTAGGATGGCTTAGAGTAGAACGCACAAACAGTGATGACAACATAACAAAATAATATTACGTCTCTTTCTTTTCTAGATCGAAAATGCTACGTCAGAGAAGGTAAGAAGATTTTGAGCCATTTTAATTGTAGCTAACTTCAACTCGTATAGTCACAAGACCTCTCAGCTGAGACAGCCTTTATTTTGTGGATTTTCGCGAACTAAAATCCTCTGGATTTTCCATTTGAGGTAAAACATTATCCAGATTTTTAGCCAAAATGGCTAATGTCAACGATGACGACGTATCTAAACTTATGGGTGATGATAAAATTGGTAAGTTACCTTTAGAAAATCTTGTAAGCAAAATTGTATGCTACTTGTAAAAAGAGTAACTCAGCTTCGTTTCATGATTTCCAGATATGATTGCAGCTACCAGCGTGCTGCAGATAAAAGCCAGCGAAATCCGTTCTTCTCAAATAAACTGGCAGTCTTACTTGCAGTGAGTATTGATTTTGTAAATGTAAATTTAATGACGCCCAAAGTGAAACGCAATGTTTTGAAGTGCTGACCCTTATTTCTACTTACTTAACAGTTTTATATATTATGTGTAGAGGTCAGATGGTTACCCAACGTGACCATGACTTTATCTCGAAGCTGGATGGTGGGCAGAAAACTCTGCCCGACCAACAACCCGACCTGTGTGCAGAGGTGTTCCTGAACCTACTCACACACATTAGCAAGGACCAAACCATCCAGTACATCTTAGTCCTCATCGATGATGTACTTTCGGTGAGTAGCATAATTTATTTAGATATTTGATAGTTCCATAAGCAAATCTAAGAGTTTCAGTGTCTTTAAATCAGTTAGCAAGCTGTAAGGAGTGATTCTGATTAAACTGAACAACTTTTCCCTAGTAACCCAATAAAATTCTCAAAAAAACTAAATTTTTCTTACTATGACAATCGGCTGATTACTTAAGTTCTATTAAAGCCGTGGTCATTTAAATTATAAAAAAGGCTGTGTGCTGTTGTGATATGTTATTTATTAACCCGTTGTGCGCTTATTTCCATCTGGACAAGCTTGAAACAACAAGGAGTCAGTGAAGCCTACATTAATATAATTAAAACCATCTACAGCAAAAGCAAAAGTAGCATCAAGCTGGAGACGGTCGGCCAGAAATTTCAGATCACGAGGGGAGTGAGACAGGATGATCCATTATCATCCAAATTATTCACAGCAGTGCTCGAACAGGTATTTAGGAAATTTGACTGGGACAAGTTTGGTCTAAACATAAACGGATGTCTCCTCAATCACCTCAGATTTGCAGACGACCTGATCCTACTAGAAGAAGATCCAAAACTTCCGGAACACATGCTTGGGGATCTGGCAAAGTGTAGTAAAGAAGTCGGGCTAGAACTGAACCCAAATAAAGCAAAAATTATGACAGATACAAAAATTGTCGAGATTTCGATTGACGGCAAGACACTTGAATATGCTACTGAATATGTGTACCTAGGTCAAATAATCTCCACAAAAGACCAGGTGAAAAAAGAAATAGAAAAAAAAATAGCCGGTGGATGGAGTAAATATTGGTCATTAAAGGAAATAATGAAAAGCAAAGATCTCGGTATGAATATAAAAAGGAAAACTTTTGATGTCCTCCCATGTTTAACATATGGCTGCGAAACATGGTACTTGTCAAAAGAATTAAGAGAGAAGCTAGCAAGATGCCAAAGAGCCATGGAACGAAGTATGCTGGGTGTTAGGCTAATAGAAAAAATTCGTAGCTCGGACATAAGAGAAAGGACTAAGTTAATGGACATTCTCACCCGAATAGACACACAAAAATGGAGATGGGCTGGCCACATGATGCGAGACCAACAAGAAAAATGGAGCCAGAAACTAACTCTCTGGTACCCTAGAGGTGCAAAAAGACGAAAGGGACGTCAACCAATCACCTGGGAGGATGACCGGAAATTGACGGCAGGCCCTTACTGGACCAGGGTCGCGTGCGACAGAGACCAGTGGAGAGACCTAGAGAAGGCTCACCTGCTTAGGTATATTGAAGTAAGAGATATTATATAAATAAATTAAATAAATAAATTAAATGGAGGAGGCCTTTGCCCGAGGGGCACACAGATGGAGAAAGGGAAGACTAGAGAAGAAATTCGTTTTTAAAAATAATGATATATATAATTATTTGCATGCGAAAAATAATAATAATAATGTACAATTAATTAATATCTGATATCTGGCTTTTTTGATTTGATTTGTACGCTTGTTTACGCCGCGTGCGATACAAATCCTGCATACACGGGTGTGTAAACATCGCGCTAGGGTTTAAGCCATAATAGATACAAAAACTAAGTCTTAAAAATCGCAGGGTTCGAGGATATATATCAATGGATATATGTATATCATGATATACAGTGCTTTAGGTAAATCTCTTTCAACCTCTCGGATGGTTAATCAGTCCGTGAAACTTAACAACTTTCCCCAAGGAACATAGTTCAAAATACAAAAAAAAAAATTGAGTTTCCATACAAACTTCATGAGCATAAAACCATCTACAGCAAAAGCAAAAGTAGCATCAAGCTGGAGACGGTCGGCCAGAAATTGCAGATCACGAGGGGAGTGAGACAGGGTGATCCATTATCACCCAAATTATTCACAGCAGTGCTCGAACAGGTATTTAGGTATCAACATTTTTTTTTCGTATTTTGACATATGTTCCTTGGGGAAAGTTGTTCAGTTTCATGGACTGATTAAGCACCCGAGAGGTTGAAAGAGATTTACCTAAAGCCCTGTATTATCCGATACATATCAAGCGCTTTTCGAGGATATATTAAATTTATAAAAATGGTTTAAAAATGTGATATAATTAGTAGATTTTGCTGTTGTGTTTCTATTTCCCAAATGAAGATAGTGTCGAGTTAACACATACTCCCTAATAGTAAGTTTTAATCCTTAAATGACAACACTGAACAGCAGCATCTCATGGCGATTGACAGTATTTTCGAGTTATTTTGTAATGTTTTTAATTAATTTTAATTAATATCCATATTATTATTTTATTGCATTATTTATGTATTGTGTTTGCAAATTTTATGTCTTTTATAAACGTAATACATAATTTAAAGAAAATTAAAATATTATTGTATTATTCATTTAGATAATTAAAAAAAATTAAAAATCGACTGAAAAACATTAAATATCACAAAAAATTAACTAAAAAATCTTATATAATACATCAGGAAAAATTCACTTAATAATATCTTCTTATGAATTCTAATCAGTCAATGGCTTCATTACTTTTCTTAGTTGTGGGTTTTTTAAATTGATTTTCTGTGATATTTAATGTTTTTCAGTTGATTTTTCTAATATTTCAATTACCTTAATAAATAAAACAATAACATTTTAGTTTTCTTTAAACAATTTATTATGTTTATAAAAAACATTAAATATGCTAACAATATACATAATAATGCAATATGGTTATATGGTTGCCATACAAGAACGGATAGTCGGATATATATCAAATTTTCTATATACAATATCGGATATGTATATCATAAATATCCGATATTTTGATATTTATAATAAACTAGCATTCCGCCCGGGACTTCGTTCCCATGGGAATTTGGGGAAAATTATGTAGCCTATGTGTTAATCCAGTGTGTCTTTAGTAACAAATAATTTTAAATTTCGCGCCATTTCTACACATGCTGCAATTGCTCGCAGCGCGCCTTTCGAAATGCAACCCAAATAATCGTTGTTCTGATTGAAGTTCAAATACTCGACAACAAATGGCGCCGCTACACTTAATTTCCAAGTTGATGGGTTGGAAAAGCCCTTATATCTTTAAAAACACGCCCTTTAAGGTTAAAACGGGAACTTTCTTGTTCGAGGGGGGATAAAGGGCTATCACACTATATAAGTCCCTTTATCGTGCTGGGGCTCCTTTTTAAGTTTCATCGGCAGGCACGTTTTATTAACTTAGTTTTATTATATATAATGATATAGGATATTTTCGAACCCTGAGAAATCGCAACCCAGTACGTTTACAAATCAAAAATCTCAAATGAATTTTAAAATTTGTACTGAAATGATGGTAGATACCTAACTCAAAAAAAAACATCTAAATGGCTTGATAACTGTGTAACCTTGCCTTGATCTTCCCATTATCTGACAAAAGCTAAACCACTGAGGTTTAAACATTGTAAACATAGGTAACAACAGGTTGCGATCTTTAAGACTTAAATATTAATAGTATCACTAATGGAGTGATAAATATACAATTTTTAAGAAAAAAAATGTTCGGCACGTAATAAATAACATTTAACAACGGCTACCAGTAATTATTTTCAAAATTTAAATGCCCAGGACCTACCCATGTTTCCTGGTAATGTTGTTCAGTTTAATGCACTAATTCGCATCCTTACTTTCGTCAACAATTAAAAAACTTATGATGGTTTCAGAACTATTCAAATAATACCAGGAACTTTAATGTATTAAATTGTTGTCTGTACTTTAAAAAATTAAAATCACTGCTTAGAAGTGACTACAAATCAATTAAAATGTGTATTTTTTCTTATAACAGAAGCAACTTGAGATATAAAGAATAGTAATATTTTCATAAATCTTATTGTCCCTCTCAAATACGTTAGTTAGGATAATTTAGGTAAACCTGTATTTTGGCCATATGTTGTACTAGCTTTCCGCCCGTGGCTCCGCCCGCGTAGACTACAGGCTATATCGTGCCCAGCTGTGGCATAAAATGTAGCCTATGTCCTTTCCCAAGATCTAATCTATCTCTGTACCAAATTTCATCAAAACCGGTTCAAGAGTTTAGGTATGAAAGCGTAACAGACAGACAGTTACTTTCGCGTTTATATTATTAGTAGAGATAACGTCTGTTAAGCTAAGTCACTGGTATAGTGATGTTAGCTTTCTGAATAAATTAACAATGTGCAGTTTAATTTAGGTATTATTATTAGGGATAAGGGTTTATTATTATATTGTGTGAGAGAGAATAGCAACTTCGAGATGCTGAAACAGTTTTAGTACAAGTATTAGAGGTTTTCCCCCCATTCCGCAAGAATGGAAAACTGTAAGCTAAGCTACAACTATGTTGGCTTTTATAGTTACTGTAATGGTAGATCAGTCATGAAACATATTGTTTCAATTACGGAACCCGACACGCTCGACCGTTTTTCAATCTTTATATTCTATTATTATTATTATTTAACTCTTTATTTGCACACACATAAATATAAACTGACAAAAACAAGAAAGTGTACAGAAGGGCGGCCTTATTGCTAAAAAGCAATCTCTTCCAGGCAACCTTGGGGTAGAGGAAAAATAATAAGAAGGGTGCAAGTATTAATGATTAAAAAAATAAATAGAAATAAAAACTTAGTAACTATTTAAAATACGTAGAAATAGAAATCAAATATAAGTATATAAAATAAATAGAAGTATATACCTACATACATACATAACGTAAACAAAAGGACGAGAGAAAGACCAGTTGATAAAATAAAAGACAATTTATTTCTCTAATAACTTCGTACCTTGACACATTGATTCCAATTGATTTAAACAGGGTGCAAGGGGACAGCTTAGCAAAAACTGAAACCCTGAATTTTGACCATAATTCTAAATGGCTTTCCAGTGGAATTTTTAATATTTTCTGCCTAAAATGTTAAAGTAAATAATATGAATACACTCCATATTTTGAAATAAAAACAAAAATAACAGCGTAAAACACGAAACCCAGCAATGTACATTGCTTTCTGATAGTGGCGCGGCGCGGGGCGCGGTATCGCCTTACATTGTGTTATATCCGGGAAAAAATAATTACCGGTAGCTAATAGTAATGATGGGTAGATTAGATTCCACCATTTAAGTATTTGCTAAGCTGTCCCACACCGTGTACCTATACGTTTTCTCGTGAACCGCCAGCGTCAAAATGACGGCAGGCAGGTAGGTATGCGATCATCTTTTGATCTGAAATGTTAGTCAATCGACAAAAGCCGGCCCGATAGCTTAACGTGCCCTACGAAGCACGGAAATAAATGCTCGTGATAAATTGCCTCTTTGGTCATCCATTAGCCACTGGACTACAAGGGCTTTAAATTATGACAGTTAAAAGTAAAGTCATTGAAAAGTAGCCTATGTATTATTCTGAAGTGATTAAAAGCTGTAATTCTCTAAAAAATTTTTTTTACATAAAACTAACAAACGTCCACCCGTCCTTAAAGTTGACTTTAAAAGTTAAAGTAGATAAATGCTACGCAGCTTTAAAAACCCTGTATGCCATTCGACCCTTTCTGAGTGAGTCAGTAAGACGGAGGTTGATGGAATGTCTGGTTTTGTCTCACTTGGATTATTGTGATACAGTGTATGGTCCTTGCCTGAATAAAAAAGCTGAAAAACAAGTACAGAGAGTGCAAAACTCGTGTATCAGATTCTGTTACCACGTCCCTAAACGATCTCATATCACACCATTCTTAAATACTTACAACATACTTAATATGAAAAATAGAAGGACGTTAAAATTTAGTAATTTTATTTTCAAACCTTGAGATCCCTGCCTACCTAGCAAGAAAGCTTAAATGATGTAGGTCAGGACAGCTGAGACATGTCGCCCGGAGAGATGTCGCATATTCAGGTCGATAGCAAATCGTTTGTGACGACAAACAAGCAAACTTTCATCGTTTGTGACGGTATACTTTCGCCAAAAAATCAAAAAAACATGGTTCAGCCAGCCGGATTTTGCACTTTTCGGAGCACATCAGATCTCAGCTCCTGAAGGGTTTTCGGGATTCGTTCCTGATCAAAAGTAATGTGACGCGTATGTGACAGAAATCCAAACTGATTTCATCTATCGTGATGCAATACTTTTGGAGAAATCTTGAAAAACAAGTGTCCAGCCAGCCTGATATCCGGCTGGCTGAACCACTTGTTTTTCGTCGATTTCTCGCTAACTAACGCGTTTCACTCTGAACTTTTTTAATCAAAGGTTTGTGATGGCAATGTGACAGGGTACCATGCAGGTTTGAACGCCCGTAACGCATGCATTTTTGAGATATTCCAGAAAACTAAATGGTTCAGCTGGAAAAAGTCAGGCCAGCTGAACCACCTGTTTCTACCACTTCCAGGTGCGCTACACTCGAGGAATCTAAACCAAAGGTTTGTGACAGAGATGATAAATACGATGGTTCGTTTGTGACGGCTCAAAATGCAGCCCAAAAAAAGTTATAAGCGATTCTTTTTTTTCCATACATTGATTAAACTAGGTGACCATGCTTTCAGTATTGCAAGGACAGTCCCTAATTGAATTAAATATTAAAGCTTTAATAGAATGAGCAAGGCGTCGTGTAGATGACTAAAATTATATTAACAATTAAATTAAACAATACTATACAAGTCATCTTTCAATATCACCTAATAAGGTAGGTACACTTAGACGATAAATTATATTGCGTAATGAGAACGAATGACTGCGTGCAATATTATTATGACTTCTTAATGCGGCGGTACTGGTTACGCACCGCACACAAGAGGATAATATCCAAGAATGATGAGCCAAAAGCTACGAATAAAAACAAGTCACTTGTGAATCAAGCTAAAAAATGCTACGTACGAAGGGTTTCCATCGCGGTTGATTTTTCCAACAGTTTGTCAATGACTTAATCGCAATGGTCATGCCTAAAACAAACTGATTGGCTAATTTGTACATATTTATTATATTTAAATGTGGGACCAAATTTGCTGTTCATTTAACTTCTAGACATATTATTTTTAGATCAAAAGAATAATAGTATTTATTCTCTTAATTTTGTTACTTACATACACCTACTTACCTTTAGTATTTTTAGCGTGGGGCGTTCAGTGTTGGTAGTTGCTGTGGCCTGGCCTTATAATCAGAAAAGGTTACGTTATGAAAATACATATAAAATAAAATAACATAATTTTTTACAAATCACATTTTAATTAACAGTGTATAAAATATTACTCAATATTCACTAATTATGCATAACAATTTAAGTCTTAATTACCTTGTAATCACAGATTGAGAAAATATTAACTATTACTTACTAAGGGCGGCTACATATACATTCTGAAACGAGTAACGAGCACACATGTAAGTCGTGTGTGGAAATAAAGCTGCCGAATTAAGTGGATTTACATGTTTGAGGATTCCAATTCGGAATTTCTGATGTGGTGGGCCTTATTATAGTAGGTAGGTAAAGCTGCTTTGTTAAACTAATATATAATATCCATTATACTTATGTACTATTTCCATTATAACTGTGCTTTACTTCTTACAATTATTATATAATAATAATATGCACCAAACATGCGTACATGCGTGTACTATTATTTCTTTGGCTTTACGAAATATGACTTAATATTTACTAATATTTATATATAAAAAATAAAGTCTTTTTAAATCTCATAATCACAGACTGAGAAAATAGTTTCTTTAACTAACAATAGGTTTGAACAATTTGCTTTATATACACTAGGTTAGGACGGTATTACATAAAGTACTCCATAAATATTGTCCATAAGCGTGATTGACTAAATTATTTTGAGATTGATTGTATTTAAAATAAAAAATTAGTGCCAAAAAAGCCCTCGTTTGCATAATTTGTTCTCATTGCGCAATATAATTTATCGTCTAAGTCAGGGGTTCCCAACCTTTTTTTGTCTACTGCCCACTTTAAGAATAAATTATTTTTTAACGCCCCCCTTTTTAAACATACTTAAAAACCGCTAAGTACTTATAACTGATTATTGAAACGCAACTTTATAGTATTCGGACAGAGTATCTTTTATTGAAAATAAAACAAACATAATCAATTCTTATATAAAAACTAATGTGAAGGTTGAATCTGATGCTGTTCAATAAGTTTGTTGATATCAGGTTCCAATTTACTCAAAAGCAGCCGCAAGTCGCCACGTTCGGTAACACGCAAACGATTTCTCTTTTTAGTAAGCAGCGTTGCCACAGCACTAAATCCACGTTCACACAAATATGACGATGGGAATGCTATCAAGAATCGTTGAACAATTGACCACAATCCAGGGTACAATTGCAGGATCGGTTTTTGTAGCCAAAATTCTTGATATCCATTTTTGAACTTGATTTTTATTTCTTCGTTTGTTGTCAATTCTATAAGTTCTTCTTCCAGCTGAGGTAACATTGCTATGTTGACATTTGAAAACGGATCCAACACCCAGTCTGGTATTTCCAAGTTTAAAATGTCCTGGTATCGTTCGGTGAAGTCAATGTGGAGGTTTTCCAAATGTTGGCAGTAGGCAAACAAGTCGTCGTTACTGCAGGATACTGATAAATTCGGAAAATTGTGAAACTCACGTCTGCCCATATTCTTTTTGTGCAGAAGCAGTTTGGCTGCGAAAGCAGCAACGACATTTTTTGTTTTAATTAAATTTAGTTCATCGCCTTGCAGTTGGAGGTTCATGTCGTTGAACAATTTATACAGGTCTGTCATGTAAGCTGTATCATTCTTTGATGTTATGAGCTTGTTGCGCAGTTCTGTATCTTTAGTTTCCAAGAACTCTATCACAGAGTCAAACAGGTTATAAAATCGAATCAGACAATTGCCTCTTGACAGCCAACGAACTTCAGTATGAAGCAACAAACGGTTGAAATCTTCGTCATTAGTAACACAAAGCTGATGAAATAATCTATCATTCAAAGAGCTGCTACGGATTTTATTGACTGCTTTGATGACATATTGCAGTGATTGAAATAGTCGTTCACTTAAGTTTCTAGCAACCAAATGTTGTCTATGAATAACGCAATGTATAGCAAGGACATCTGGAATTTTATTTTTTAGGTACGCTATGAAGCCTTATTTTTTAGGTACGCTGTCATAGCCGGAGCGCCATCCGTAGCAACTTATATAATATTTTTCAAAGGAATCTCTTTCTCTTCACAAAACTTTTCCAATGTATTGAATATGGTTTCGCCTTTTGTATCTGTCTCCAAATTTCTGGCAAACAATAGTTCTTCACGTATTTTCTCATCTTTAATAAACCTCACGTAAGATAGCAACAACGCTTCATTAGTTGGTAAAGTGGACTCATCGAGCTGAATTGAGAATTGACTAGTCCTCAGATGATTGCACAATGATTCTTCAATGTTTTCAGCCATTTCATCAATTCGTCTTTGCACAGAATTATTACTCAAAGGAATTTTTTGGATAATATCTGCGGCCGGTTTATGAAGCACAGTAGTTATTACTTCCTTTATTGCTGGCAAAATTAACTCTTCTCCGATGTTGTGTTGTTTGCCTTTTTGAGCAATTAACAAAGGTATATTGTACGAAGCTCGAAGTCCGTCGTCATCTTGCTTAGCAGCCGCCGAAAATAGTTTTGATACACTTGGCTGAGTATTATGCTTCTTCTCTAGGTCTTGAAAATATGCTACATTCTTGTCTTTCTTATCTGGATGCATTTTATTCAAATGATCTTGCAGTCTTGAAGGCTTCATTGCTTCGTTCGAAAATGTTTTTAGACATAGAAGACACAAAGGCGACGACGGGTTTGTGGGATTTTCAATAAATCCGAATTTAATATATTCCGCAGAGTATTGCCGTCTCTTCTTTTTTACTTCCGACATTTTTTTGTTTTGAGAAATACGTAAGTGTTATAATGAAGTACTGCTTATCTATTATGCGCGAAACCACAAATGAAAATAAAATAAATTTACGTCGTTTATATAGGATTGCATAAGCAGCACGCACCAACAGGAATAAGACAAACGTGCATAAACTCGTTTATCTCATTCGACGCCCAATCGTACTCGACAAGCAAGAACAAGTTTATAGAACCAGCCGATTGATACAGGAATGTACAAATCGGATTATTTAACAAAAACTTGTTAAAACATGATTGCCCGCGGTCTATTATATCGAACCGAGTTTGAGCTATATCTTAATTAATATTAGTTGATGTTCACAAGATGTAGTCGAGAGTCGAGAGCTCAGTCGGTGTCTAAGAGTCTTCCTAGCTAGGTAGATGAAATTATAAATCGACCCCAAAGCCCTACACAACGCCCCCTTTTTTTTCTGGGTCTCTTACCGCCCCCCTTTAGGCCTGCAGCGCCCACAAGGGGGCGTTATCGCCCACGTTGGGAAAGACTGGTCTAAGTGTACCTTATTAGGTGATATTGAAAGATGACTTATATAGTATTGTTTAATTTAATTGTTAATATAATTTTAATCATCTACACGGCGCCTTGCTCATTCTATTAATGCTTTAATATTTAATTCAATTAGGGACTGTCCTTGCAATACTGAAAGCATGGTCACCTAGTTTAA
This sequence comes from Aproaerema taeniolella, assembly GCA_949987775.1. Taxonomy (NCBI): domain Eukaryota; kingdom Metazoa; phylum Arthropoda; class Insecta; order Lepidoptera; family Gelechiidae; genus Aproaerema; species Aproaerema taeniolella. Next base: position 10,293,301 of record OX465257.1, read on the forward strand.
TCAATGTATGGAAAAAAAAGAATCGCTTATAACTTTTTTTGGGCTGCATTTTGAGCCGTCACAAACGAACCATCGTATTTATCATCTCTGTCACAAACCTTTGGTTTAGATTCCTCGAGTGTAGCGCACCTGGAAGTGGTAGAAACAGGTGGTTCAGCTGGCCTGACTTTTTCCAGCTGAACCATTTAGTTTTCTGGAATATCTCAAAAATGCATGCGTTACGGGCGTTCAAACCTGCATGGTACCCTGTCACATTGCCATCACAAACCTTTGATCAAAAAAGTTCAGAGTGAAACGCGTTAGTTAGCGAGAAATCGACGAAAAACAAGTGGTTCAGCCAGCCGGATATCAGGCTGGCTGGACACTTGTTTTTCAAGATTTCTCCAAAAGTATTGCATCACGATAGATGAAATCAGTTTGGATTTCTGTCACATACGCGTCACATTACTTTTGATCAGGAACGAATCCCGAAAACCCTTCAGGAGCTGAGATCTGATGTGCTCCGAAAAGTGCAAAATCCGGCTGGCTGAACCATGTTTTTTTGATTTTTTGGCGAAAGTATACCGTCACAAACGATGAAAGTTTGCTTGTTTGTCGTCACAAACGATTTGCTATCGACCTGAATATGCGAGATCTCTCCGGGCGACATGTCTCAGCTGTCCTGACCTACATCTTAAATGGACTAGCGCGGGTCCAGGTAAAAAGAGGTCTGAACGATTTCCTAAATTGGTTTTACCGCCACCTAAGTTGGAGTTCTTCAGGGGAGGCTTTGGATACTCAGCATCCAAAATATGGAACGATCTTCCGCCTCCTGTTAAGAATTCAAAAACAATTTGCCAATTTGGAAGATTGTCCAGAGAGTGGCTAATGTCAAAACAAAAATCATCATGTATCTGGTCACCGGTTCGTTAGGTAAACTAAGTTGAGTCTCTAAATGTTAACCCATGATGGAGTCTGAGTTTTTCGTAAGTGTGAGCATTGAGTAATGCTGTTAAGTTCATTTTTCTTTTCTCTTAATGTTTATAAGTGGTCTTGCAACCAGAGATTCTTCTCAGTAATTATTGTGCTGCATCTTAAATGCATGTTGTTAGCAGTCAACTCAGGTGCTGACTGAAAAACAGCCTGGCTGAGGCAGCACCTTTTCACCACATCATTCATTTGTATGCTATTTTGGTGTCTGTATTGTATGGTGAATAAATTTCTTTTTCTTTCTGTCTTTCTTTACCAACAAACTTTTGAGTCTGTAAAGGTGTATCTTCCATTCCGTAACCCATCAGTTTCGTTTATCTTTTCTCTCGCTCACACATAAAGCCGCGTCACAAAATATGTAGTAAGATTTGAAAACAATTTCCTTTAACCCAAGTTTATTTACAAAAATTGTTATACAGGGAGGACCAGCGGGCGACGTCCAAAAAAAAATCGCATGCTCCATGCTAGGGGGCATTCAGATCACCCCTATGTATGTTTCGCGATTTTTTTCTACTTTAGAAGTTATTTTATTATACATTTAATAAATTTTTCGAAATTTTTCACCCATTATTGATTTTTATTTTTTTCTCTTTATGTTTAAGATTATTTAAAAAAATCCTTTATGGTCGATAATGAGGAAAAAATCAGCTACCATTAAAAAAAATTGATGTCTCTCGTCATTATGGAACATGGTTTAAATTTAACTTAAAAGTTAAAATTGGAATCTAGGGATATAGCGTGAAGAATTGAAGATAGAGTAATCGTTATAACTTGTCTAAGGCTTATTAACTAGCGCGTTAGCAACTTATTGGCTAAAACTGAATATCTTTCGAAGTTTTTAAAAGCTGTTTGAAACCTGCACGTCTAACTCAATTATTTTTTTACCAACTTGATGTTTTGAAAAGATTTCGCTGAAGTGCCAGTTTTAACTTTTAAGTTAAATTTAAACCATTTTCCATAATGATAAGGGACATTCAATCTTTTTTTAAATGGTTGCTAATATTTCTCTTATTATTTACCATAAAAACCTTTTTATAAATAATATTAAACATAAAGAGAAAAAACATAAAAATCGATGCTGGGTGAAAAATTTCGAAATTCATTAAATGTGTAATAATAATAACTTCTAAACTACAAAAATCGCGGAACATACATGGGGGTGATTTGAATGGCCCCTGACACGGAGCATCCAAATTTTTCTTTTGGACGTCACCCGCTGGGCCACCCTGTACAAATAAAAAAATTGCCTAATGTAACTTTAAAATTTTGGTTTATGCTTAGTATACCCGCTCGGATATATCCTCTCTCAACTTCTCCCTAAAGGTTACCTAAAAGAATTCGCTTGATAAAGATCTACATTCTACACCAACACTAATTATGACACTTGATGTACTTTGATCATATTCTAGGACGACAAGAGGCGAGCAAAGATTTTCCGTGACAAGGGAGATTCAGTGTGGAAGCCATTCCTTAACCTGTTGAACCGTCAGGATGAGTTTGTGCAGCATATGACTGCCCGTATCATCGCCAAGCTGGCCTGCTGGTACCCGGTACCCATGGACAGGAGTGACCTCAACTTCTATCTTTCATGGCTCAAAGACCAGCTGAAAATGAACGTAAGTCCTCATACAGCTGTTTCTGTTAAGGAATAGCTGTTCTTATTATACTGCATGAAGTAAACTCATGCATGATGAAGTTATTTAAGTTTTTACTCGGTATTTAAATATGTTTGTGTGTTTATACGTGTTCTAATAAATTTGGAGTTTAGCGTGATTCCCAAACGTCAAATTGCTTTAGCGCATTTTTGTTTATTCATCTCATTGTTTATTTCAATATGACAACATTATCCACAATGAAAGTGGAATTCAAATCTCAAGACAACTTAAGCTCTGGCACGGACCAATGAAATTAGGTTTTGATAATCTACTGATGACCAAAAATGTGCCGAAAATAATTTGATGTTTGGTGCAAATCACCTTTGAATATTTAGATACATCCTGGCAGTTTTGAAGTTGATTGATCTATTAACTGTTTTCAGTTACTTTACCACAATACCCTGCATGTGTATTATGTAGATATTTATAGTTAGTCTATTTGTTATGTAGTATAGTTATCTCCTCAAAAGTATTAATTAATTTACTTAATACATGTAAACTCACCAACTTCATTATTAATCTTCATAACATAACTAACATTCATACTTATAAACCATTTAAATGTCACAATCATCACATCATTTCAACACATTTTTCCAATACACACATCATCAACTGTAAAAACTGATGATCGGGAGTACAGAGGCATGGTAAACCTCGTATTCTAAGTATTTAGTAATAATAGCACAGGCTTGGCAGCGCTTCAAGGATAAAACAGAAAAATAACCTCCATTTGTATCTAAACCACGATAACTTGATGTTGTGAGCTCAGCCAGCTAGACATCGTTGGGACGATGAAGCAATGCATGTTTACTGAGAGGTTTGTTTTCTGGCAAGGCGGAGGAAATGTCTGCCGAGTTAGCGCATGCAGAGCAGGTTATGTTGGCGCACGAGAAACAGCATTTCTCTGACAAACTCGCCGAGAAACACAAGCATCACAAGGACAAGACCGCCACTGACGGCGCCAACGAGAAATACTCGAGCCTTTACAGCTCTTTCGACCAACTGAAACCGCATGACGATTTGCCACCCGGCTTGCATAAGGTACTTTGACTAGAAAGCGACGACTGGTCCTACCTAATTGTGTGAACTTCTTGTCATTTACTCTGTACGTAACCGTTGTCGACTAATTTGATTCTGACAGGATTTCCTGCCGAATAGTGATAACATGTAATCTAATCAGCATTAACTATTTCTGCTTGCTGACATCAGCTTTTAAATGTAATTTGACTATAATTTACTTAACTATTTTATCTATTCGTCTTAAAAACGCAATTCATATTTACTTGATAAGGTTTGTGTGAGCTTTGCTATATCTGCTTTTAAGTTTTATAGAACACAAAGAAACAATTTTCATGATATAGAACACAATGGCAAATATCATGTATTTTTATTATGACTGTATCTGTAATAATATATGTACTTATCATTATTACACTATATTTACATATACCATATAATTTTTACATGTTTTTCATGCACGCTACCTACTTATTGTCCCAAATTTTAATTAAAACTGTTATACACTCCATCTAAAACACACCTAAACATTTTTAAACTCTATGATGTGTAATTGATTAATCTGATTATTTAAATGTTGAGCTGGGAACTTTTCTAAATGTGGTGAACGGGTGTTTTATTCTGATATTGTCGATCAAATCAAATAAGTTTTATACGATGTGAGTCTCCTTAAAGTGCATTTCTAACTTTACGTACCATATTTTGCTCCTGTAAGAATATTTATTGTACAATAAAGGATTTACATACATACTTACATCAATACATTTATGGAAATGGGTAAAACTACACATTTTTATCACCGGAAAAAAAAATTGGCGTTATTTCCGTTTGTCGCCCGTGGTCCCTTCTCGTAGTCCCTGAAGGGACCACGGAGATTTTTTTCTCCGTGGTCCCTATAATACTGGAAATTTCTGTTGTCCCTTCTCTACTATGATGATATCAATTAAAATTTTATAAATAACTGTTGGTTGACCCCTTGTAAGGAAAACTTTGTAGTCTTTCAACCAAGTGCTTAATCTAGTTGAAACAATAAACAGAAATAATTGTTAAAAAGAAGCCGTGACGATGAAATACAGTTTACCGGAAAAAATAGCAAATTACAAAAAAGAAAGAGATTACGGAAAAATCGTTTCTCGGCCTTTTGGCTAAGATCAAAGTGTAGATTACGGAAAATCCTTGTCAAGTTTGAAGCCAAGAGTAACCCATCTCATAATAAATACACATTAAAAAAACGATATTTTTTAAAGGTTTTTTTTTAATAAATACCAACATTCTTTTTCCCGTCTAAAGACATGTGTCTAGTTTCACCCATTTCCATATGTATTCTATAATCAAGACTCACATTATAGAATAATTCTGTTTCTATCAGCGAGGGCCTTTCTGATTGACTCTGTTTATTCAACTGTTGGTTCTCCTTTGAAAAAAAAAACAACCATCAATGGGATGATCGAACAGGAAGTCTTAGTTTATAAAAATTACTTATTGATGAAGTACCTGTGGTACTTAGTAAAAAAACTATTAAACACTTGACTTTTTAAATTGAGGAGTGTGTCTTCAAAAGGGTTTATTTACAGATCAGCATTTGTTTTGTATTTGTACAACACGTGTTACATTCTGAATTAGGTATGTATTTGTAAGTTAAGTATGTGTAAGTAAGTATAAAATAATCTCATCAATATCACGAATATCAACCGTCGAAAATTTAAATTCATAATCAGACTTGATACATGATGTTCCGTGATCATCTCATCGCATCGAAAAAGTGTGAAATCCTTTAGCACTGGCATGGCATTTCATTCCATTCGCACACTACGACATCCTCGTTCGCTCGCTCGAATATGAGAACAGACGACCGACAATTTGTTGTGTAAAATAACTAGCATTCCGCCCGGGACTTTGTTCCCGTGGGAATTCGGGAAAATGATGTAGTCTATATTCATTTGGGATAATCTAGCATTCTAATGGTGAAAGAATTTTTCAAATCGGTCCAGTAGTTTTGGAGCCTATTCATTGCAAACAAACAATCAAATGTTTCCTCTTTATAATATTAGTAGTATAGAAGTATAGACAAATAGTTCGGTACTTTTAGCAAAAATTTGGAAACCTGTTTCATTCCTTTACTATACAAAATGCAACTTCATAGTATCTGCCATGTTCGCCAAGTGTGGTAATTGTAGTTCATTTTATAAGTCCGAAGTGTTATTTTTAATGTCTTGGCAGGCTTTACGATACCTTGGGCTGGCTATTTTAAGACTTAACCGAGAGATAACTCTTATTAAAGTATATTTCCAGGCTCACATAATCCGAATCTCTTTAAAGTTCGTGTAAATAGGCATCTTCTGGGTGAGCTTGCTACGTTCTCGATCATATATTCGCCCGTGGGCTAGATTGTGGTCAAGAGCAAACCTATAATCTATAATAAAAAAAGCTATTATAGTGAAACCTCTATAGAACTTACTATAAAGTTAACTGACGTTTGAAAAACCGATCCTCAGCCTACTTTCAATGAAATGTATAGATTACCTAGGTACTCATTTTTTTAAATTAAACTTCGATAGAAGAGAGTTATAGCCTGAATGACTATTAATATGCTCTAGAATACAGCATTTCGACCGACACTATAATACAAGGCTTATAGTGTCGGTCGCAAATAAATTATGTCGTCGTCGTGCCCCTAAACTCCAGTTGATGGAAGCAATTGTTTCTGTCCAGAACAACGATTACATCCAGTCGGTGGCTCGCTGCCTGCAGATGATGCTTCGTGTCGATGAGTACCGCTTTGCGTTCCTCTCCGTCGATGGCATCTCCACTTTGCTCTCCATCCTCGCTTCGCGCGTCAATTTCCAAGTAAGTTTTATAGTTGTTAACGATACAAGTGTGTTATGTAATATGTAACAAAGAGACCACTT